>BLBF01000046.1:3360523-3375261 GCA_015471245.1 Laticauda colubrina | reverse complement strand
GCATTGATACACAGTTGCAAACACATAAATGATACATAGTTACAACACCTTCATTTCTTTCAAGTAGTTTCTTATACTATCCTCATTAACTTCTTCCTTTTTGTATAACTCTTCAAAGTATTTATGGGCAATTTCTTTTTTCTGTTCTGTCTCTTGTTGTATATCCCCCTTTCCATCTATTAGCTGGTATATCAGTCTCTTTTCTTTCCTTTTTTTTTTAGTTTATAAGATAGCCATCTTCCTGGCTTATTAGCATGCTCAAAATAGGTTTGTCTAGTCATGTTCAAATTTTTAGTCATTTTCTCTTGTTCAATTAAGTTCAATTTATGTTTAGCTATTATTATCTGATTTTGCACTCTTAAGTCCTTTGGGGTCTTCTGTAATTGAGTTTCTAATTCCTTAATTTGTTGTTGTAATTTATTTTGTTGAGGATATTTTTCTTTATTCCTCATAGCATTATAAGAGATTGTTATACCCCTTATTACTGCCTTCATTGTGTCCCAAATGTTTTATTTCGTAGTTGCATCATTATCATTTTCCTTAAAAAAAAATAATTTAATTCCTCCTTAAGTTTATTAGTATATTCTTCTTCTCTTATTAGTTGAGTATTTAACGTCCATCTTTTCTTTGGTTTTATCCTACCCTTCCATATTATCTGAATTGGATTATGATCTGCCCATTCATTCGGTAGAATTTCAGTTCCTTTTATCTCATTTGCTATTTCTGCATTCATCCATGCCATGTCAATTCGTGTCCATATTTGATGTGGATTGGAGTAAAATGTAAATTGTTTTCCCTCAGGGTATAGTCTTCTATATATGTGTGTGTGTGTGTGTGTGTGTGTGTGTGTGTGTATTTATCTAATCTTATCTAACCTTATCTACTTAAACACAAACCATCCCAGATACAATAAATTATATTATTAAGATGTTAAGTATTAAATATTAGATCTTATCCTTATTGATTAAATAATTCTTAATATTCTTACTATTTTCCCTATATATCTAATCAATATGTAGTTATCGCTGTTATTAATTAGTTAATTGAATCAATTGATTAAGTTATTTAACAATCTAATATAACAATCAAAGCTCTTTTCCTCGCTATACAAATTTATAATCGTTATAGAGACAGAGTAAAAAATGAGAGATAATTCTTCATATCATCAAAAAATAAGTGAAAAAGAAAGAAAAGAATTAAGCAGATTTATACAAGAAAAAGGAATGCAATGGGAAAAGGGAAAAAGACATTTTAAAGTCAGTTTTTAGCTCTCTGTCTCTACATTGAATGCTTTCTCTCCAAACGCACCGGAAGTGGGGAGGTAAAAAGTGTTGAATAATGACTACAGTTAATCAGTAACTTCCGAGTCCTCTGATGTACTTTTTTTCCCCTCTAAGTTCAGTTTTCTTAAATTCTTTCAAGTACGACCAACTCCTCCATTAGGGTAAAATTCTCCAAAGATCTATTAAACAGTTAGTGTCAGGTATATTGTTGCAATATCTTCAGGGTTTCTTAGTATCTTGTATAGCGCCGCGCTGTCTTTTCTCCTTCAACTTCAATCTTCTTCCCATCCTCACTTTAATAAACTCTATCAGACAAAGTCTATCAAAGTGACAGTCAAATAGAATATTCCAAATCCTCCGCAACTTCCAGATTCTCTCCTGCCAGTTGTTCCCGATCTCATGAACTTCCTTTTTCACTCGATATAATCCACACTTTATCTTCAGTCTGCCGGACCTTTTCGCCCACGCTAGTCTCGCCTCCGCTTTTTAGCCGCTTTCCTTTCAGGTTTCAGACAGACACTTGTACCAAAGTCTATATGCCAATCTTCCTCTCCACTGCTGCTTCCCCCTGCCACACTCTTCTCCAACAATCTCCAACGATCTCACAAACTGTCAGTTACTCGCTTTTTGGCATCGGTGGCACTCCGGACTTTGGAGCCATCATTGACAGGTGGTTGTTTCTTGCTCGTTGGGCTCTGAAGGGATCCTCTTCGCTGCAGGGGGGTTGGCTTCCCCACACTTCAGCCCAAGTCTCCCCCACACCAGTACGAATCTCTCCAGCATTCGAGCACCCTCAAAGGATCTCAACAATCGGAAAAAGAGATTGACTGAAACCGCAGACAGGCTTCTGCACCTCTGTTCGTCCTTGCCTTGCCACCGGAAGTCTCCAGCAAATACAATCCTAGCCGCTGTTAATACATTTACAATTAGATATTTCAAATCTTTACCATATATTTCAGGCAAAATTCCCAATAAAAAAATCTCTGGTTTCAAGTCTATATGCTTATTTGTCATTTTTTTCAGCCACATGTGGATTTTAGTTCAGTATTTTTAGCGTCCAAACATGTCCACCACATATGGTAATATAAGCCAGGTATCTGATGACATTTACAACACTTTTCGGACTTATTCTTGAACATTTTTGCTGTTCTTGTCAGGGGAAAGTGCCACCTGTAAAATATACGAATTTTCTTTATATGCTGTTGACATTGTCATTTTACAATTTTGAGACCACAATTTTTGCCATTTATCAAGATCAATCCCAAATCCAAAATTCTTCCTCAAGCAATCATAGTTTCTTTAACTTGTTCTTCTTCTAATTTAATTTCTAATAAATATCCATATAATTTTTTAATCACCCTTTCATCAGCACCTGTCAAAATCTTATCTAAATCAGTCAATTTATCATAAAAACCTTCTGTTTTAAAATCTTTATCATACCTTGAATGTATTTGCGCATATGAAAACCAATTCATCTTTGTACCTTGTTCCTCTAGTTTTTGCATCAATTTAAGTTCACCCTTTTCATTCAAAATTTCCCCATATCTAACTGTCTGTTCCTTTTTGTATATTATAGGATAAGAAAAATGTCAGCCTTCAAGATCTTCTACTATCGCTTTGCATCTTTTGGCTGCCATAAGTAATGGGGGGGAGGAGGGGATGAATCTGGGAAATGAGCTGGAGGTGTTACATTTTTTCTGTTGTGTAAAATGAGGAGGGAGGAGCATACATCAGAGTTAGGTTTCTATTTCTCGCTTAGCTTTCTTTTCTCTGCGCAACTGCAACCCGTTATCAAAATATGCCAAGGTCAACGGACAGAGGCCTCATCACCACCTGAAGATGCTCACATGATCATCTTCACAACTTCTAATTGGAAGATTCATCTGAACTATTGGGGGTGGGAACATTTCTATCACTTTGCATATGTGATTCACACGCCTAATTTCTCAGATTCAGAATTCTATGGTTGCTACCACTTCATCCTCAGTAAAAGATATCTTTTCTCTAACTTAAAGAGTTTAAGTATTTCTTTCTTGAATTTTGAATGGAGCATCGCCTGACATTATTCTGAATCTTCAGCTGAGATCGCCCCTCCCTTTCCGGTCGCTGATTGGTGCGTATGTGCAATGACCCCTTCTTCCAGTTAACCTGGGGATTCCATTTCCGGAGCTAGGGTAATCCCAGTATTAATGGTTGCTCCATCCCAGGGGCCACAATAAAGCGCAGTCTCATTTTGCTTTCCCATGGTCATTTCTACTTAAAAAATGCTTCAATAGTCAATAACCAGACTGGGATTTTCAAATAACATTGTCTTTTAGTCTTCTCCCAATTTAACCACAGAGACTCCCGTATATAATGTCTTCTAAAGTACCCCTGTGTTTTTGTTCCTTTATACCATACCACCCCAACAACAGATCATGTCCTTCTAATCTCAACAATCTAGTATTTCTTAATATTATCCATTCCTTTACCCACATCAGTTTCGTAGCTTGATAGTACAACTCCCAATTAGGCAAGTCAAATCCTCCTCTAATTCTAGCGTCTTGCAAAAGTTTTAACTTTATTCTCGCCTTCTTACCTTGCCATATATATTTCAACATGATTTTATTTAAATCTTCAAAATAATCTTTTTCAAGCCTAATTGGAATTGTTTGAAACAAATATAAAATTCTGGGTGATATATTCATCTTGATTGTTGATATTCTCCCTATTAGTGACAGTTGTAAGTTTTCCCACTTCGCCAGATCTAGCGCTATTTGCTGCTTAAGTTTAATATAATTATTCTCTTTTACTGTACTGCATCTTGCTGTCAAATATATCCCCAAGTATTTGACCTTATTTGTGACCTGGATTTTCAATAGGTCTGCTAATTCTTCCTTTTGTCTTGATAACATGTTCTTTGTCAGAATCTTTGTCTTATCTTTATTTATTTTAAAGCCAGCCACCTTTCCATATGTCTCTATCTTTTCTATCAATTTTGATGCTGTGTCTAGTGGATCTTCTAAGATGAAAACCAAGTCATCTGCGAATGCTTGCAGTTTAAATTCTTCCTTTTTAATTTTCATCCCTTTTATATCCTTTTCTTCTCTAATATTTCTGTTTAACACTTCCAAGGTTAACACAAACAACAAGGGTGACAGTGGGCATCCTTGTCTTGTTCCTTTTCTTATATCAAAAGAGTCTGTCAATTCACCCTCTATCATTACCTTTGCTGTTTGCTTATGATATATAGGTTCTATTGCTTTAGCAAAGCCCATCTGTTCCAGATGTAACAACATGAATCGCCAGTTGACATCATCAAATGCCTTCTGTGCATCTAGAAATATCAAAGCCATTTGTTTTTCAGGATGAGCCTCATAGTATTCCAGAGTGTCCAAAATTTCTCTCATATTGTCTTTAATTTGTCTCTTTGGCAGAAATCTATTTTGATCAGGATGAATAAAACTGTTTAAATATTTTTTTAAGTCTTTCTGCCAATATTAAAGCAAAAATTTTATAATCTGCATTTAATAAAGAAATAGGTCTATAGTTCTTGATTTGTAATGGATCGGCCTGCTCTTTTGGAATAAGTGTAATATAAGCTTCTGACCATGATTTAGGTATTCTCTTTTTTAACATAACTTCATTCATAACTTCTAACAATGGAAGGTTCAACGATTCTTGTAATGTTTTATAAAATTCTGCCAGAAGTCCATCTGGGCCTGGTGCCTTTCCATTATTTTGCTTCCTGAGTGCTTCAGTTAACTCCATCATTGTTATATTGCTTTCTAACAATGTTTCAATCTCTTTAGGTATCTGGGGTAAATTGGCATTCTGTAAATACTGTTTAACTCTTTTCTCATCAATACTCTTGTGTGCATAGTTTCCCATAATAGTCTCGAATGATTTCCTTCTTCTCTTTACTACCATAGCAAACTTGGCCTTGGTCATCTCTTAATTGCAATATTTTCCTTGATTCTTTCTCCTTTCTCAATTTATATGCTCACCATCTACCTGGTTTATTTGCATCTTCAAAGTAGTTCTGTTTAGCACCTCTAAATTTTTGTGCTAGCTCTTCTTTTCTATTTGACCCATTTTATGTTTGGTTATATCCATTTTCAACTTGATATCCTTTTTCTGTGGTATTTTCTGTAACTCTTTTTCAAGTCCTTTATACTCATCTTCTAATGCCTTAGAGACTAATCTTTTCATAGTATTTCTTTTCCTTGTATAGTCTATTATCAAGCCTCTGGCATATGCCTTCATTGTATCCCATACATTCTGAATTGATGTGTCTTCTTTTTTGTTTTCTTCAAAGAAAAAAGCCAGTTCTTTCTCCATCCACTGTGTAAAGTCTTTTTCCTTTAGAATAGTATTATTTTACGTCCATCTAGATCTTCTCCTTTGTCCTTTCCATTTAATTGTCATTGGATTGTGATCTGCCCAAGTACTTGTTTCAATGTTTACTTCTTAAATATTGGTTGACAATTCTGTTGACATCCATATCATATCTATTCTGGACCATGATAAATGTCTATTTGAATAGAAAGTGTATTGTTTGATTTTAGCATTTCTTTCTCTCCTTGTATATTTTAAATTTATTTTGTCCACCATTTTAAAAAAGGATTTAGGGAGGATCTTTCTGCTTTGCTTTGTTGTTTTCTGTGCTGCATAATCCAGTTTCTTGTCTACAATTCCATTAAAATCTCCCATCAAAACTATATTAGCATAGTCCAGTTCAATTATTTTCATGTGTAATTTTTTTTATAAAATTCTTCTTGATTGTCATTCAGGGCATAAATTGCAATCAGGAGTGTTTTTATATTATTATCTATTATTTCCAGCATTAGTATTCCATCATCATCAGTATATTTCAATTTCGTTGGGATAATATCTTTAATATATAGGACCACTCCTCTTTTCTTGCATTGTGTAAAAGAAGTAAATATTTTCCCTAATTTTGACTGTCTCAGCAATTGTTCATGTTGCTTTTTAATGTGTGCTTCTTGTAGACAAATTATATCAAATTTTAATTTCTCTAATTTGTGAAAAATTTTCCTTCTTTTAACAGCTGAATTAAGTCCATTTATGTTGATTGTAATTAATTTTTTTTCTTCCATGGTTACATTTTGTAGTTAGGTCTTACAGCTCTCATAGATCTTGGTTCAAGTAGTTCTTTAGCCTCCTCCTTCCCACCTTCTGCACCACCTTCTTTTCCAGTCGTCATTTGGGAGTCCTCTTGGAATTCAATTTGTGAAATTTCTTTTTCTGCCTCTTTCTCCTCTTTAAAAAATTCTGCGTAAAATGACTCAGCTTTCTCAATTGAGTCAATTCTATGTCTCTTTTCTTGCCATGTGAACATTAAACCTTCAGGAAGCAGCCATCAATAATTTACCTCCTTTTTAAGTAACAATTTGGTCAAGAATCGGTATTCTCTTCTCATCTCTCTCACTCTTCTGGGCACTTGTTTCAAGACCACAATCTCCTTTTCTTTGTATTTCAACGTTTTCTCTCTTGCCACTTGCAATATTTGCGTTTTTGTGGCTTTCTTTGTAAATCTGATGTGAACTTCTCTTGGTAAACTATTTCTCATCGCATATCTTGTAAAGACTCGATAAACCTCATTTATTCCATCCATCATCTTCTCTCAAGTTGTTTCCAAAGCTTCAGCCAGTATTTCTATCATTATCTCAGCTAGATTTTGTCCTTTTTCTTCCTCTATGTTTTGAAATCTGAGATAAAATTCTGATCTGTCCATCTCCTATCTCCCTGTCCAGCATACCACTTTTATCTTGTTCAACCACAGTTAATCTGTTATCAATGTCTCCAGTCTTCTTATCTCTTTGTTTACCTTCTTCAATTTCTTGGAGCCTCTCATCATACTTCATCATCATTTGTTGGATGCTATCCACTTTTTCATCGGTTTTCCTTGTTCTTTGTTCAATGTTCTCTGTTCTTTGTTCAATATTCTCTGTTCTTTGTTCAATGTTCTCTGTTCTCTTTTCAATATTCTCTGATCCTGTTTGAATATTTTGAATTCCTTGCATAATCATCTGCAGAGTCACTTTTTCTTGTTCTTTTTCTTGCTTTAACATTGTCTGTATTGAGCTTTGTCCTCCAGATAGTGGAGAGGAGGAAGCAGAAGTTGAAGAACCAGGAGATGTTAACTTCCTACTCATTTTGAGAAATTCAAGATCTTTCAAATTCTTCTAGGCCTTAATCCAGTTGTGAAATAACCAGTTACAATTCCAAGTAAAAATAGTGGAAAAAAAGAAAAAACCAATTGATAATAATAATTAAAAAGAAAAAGATTTCTTCAGGCTCTTGTATACCTTAATCCAATCGATTAATTGAATAAGAATAAAAATTCAAAAGTTAAGAAAAAGAGCATAAGCACACCATAAACAGACATGAAAAAAAAAAGAAAAGAAAAATTGTAAAGTCCCAAAAAAGGCAAAGAGGTGAGAAAAAAGATTTTAAAAAAGGGGGAAAAAAGATTCTTCTGGTTCTTCAACACCTTAATCCAATTAAGAGATCTCAAATATAAAAAGATACATAAAAAGAAACCATAAAGAAACTAATAATGAAAGGTAGACAAGTTCCAGAAAGCCAAAAATCCAAATAGCTATTATGAAGAAAAATAAATAAATAAACTGATGGGGAGGGGCAGCACAGCTTAGAAAGAATGAAAAAAGGCACACTGCACTTTGTTTAATTATCCAAGGCTCTTATTACAGCTCTCTTCTACGAAGGCTTATCACCTTTTATTTTCCTAAGTTTCAACACCAGACTCCAGCTGCTAATAGGAACCCAGAAGAGCACCTGCAATAATACTCTCCTGTGCTCTTCCCTCTATCTTATCAACCAGGAAACGTCCTTGAAACAAAGTCTCAGTTCTTTCTCAGCTTTGTCTGGTAAAGAAAAAACAGAATACTTCCAAGCCTCTAGTTGGCAGTTTTACAAAATTTCTTTAGCTTTCACTTTCCCCCTCTCCTTTTCCAAGCAAAATATAGTAAGAATTAATGAAAAAAGAAAAAAAGATATTTAAAAAAAACCGTAAGGGAATCTCTGGCTTAAAATATTATAAAATCAAAAAGGAGAAAAGAATAAATAACAAAAAAAAAAAAAAGAAATCAGTCCAGTTTCAAAATATAAGATCATGCATAAAAAAAATCCAGCAATAAAAAAAATATTACTTTGACATTCTTGTTTAAAATCGCTGCTTAATCACTTCTGTCAAAACTTTTACAGATTCTTTCTTTTCCTTAGGGTGTCCTTTCAGATCTTAGAATAAAGAAAAAGTTCTCACCAAACCGGCACACTCTCTCTTTCCATTCTCTTTCGTTTCAGAACTGTCCCAACTTCAGCAGCTTTAATGGCTGCCTCTCTGCCGCTGGCAAAATGAACTTCTCCTGGATCTACCAGGGACTTTGTGGCATCCCTGGAATCAACAGGATGTGCTCTTTACATTCACCATCTCTTTGGGATGGTTTAGATCCGATTGGACCGTCCAGGAGCAAAGATATCGGCAGCGATCTCAGACCTCCAAGATTGCATGCCGTATCGTCGCAATGCCAGCTCTGCCCTCTTTCCTAGGGGGGAAAAAAATGTATTAATGCAGTTATAAACAGGAATGGCCGAGCAGACGAAAGCCAAAGACTAAAGAATTCAAACATTTTTTCAACAACTATATTCCTCAAATAATCTATCACTACTATAAATTAGAATTTCCAGAATAAGCTCAAGAGGATATACAGTTTATGGCAAGGGTGTCAAACTCAAGGCTCGTGGACTGGATCCAGCCCATGGAGTGCTTAAATCTGGCCCATAGGGCCAGCCTAGAAATAGCAATGGACTGGCCCGCGGTGCCTCTGGCAGCCAAAACGGGGCATGGGGGAGCACATGCTTATTCCCCATGTCCTGATTTTGGCCCAGGCAGTCTTCTGCAGCACTCTGCTGATCAAAACAGGCCTCAGGGGGGGCCACACATGCCCCCTTGCCCCGTTTTGGCCAGCAAAGTGCTGCAGAAAGTGTCCATCCTGTCTCCCCTCCCCCCCCACTGGCTCACAGAGGAGGACCACAATGCTGATCCAGCCCTCAAATAAATCCAGTTTGACACTTCTGGGTTATGGAATCTCCTTTCTCTATTTCAGAAACCCCCAAAGTCCTTAACAATAGCACTTAGACTTATATACTGCCTCACAGTGCTTTCACAGCCCTCTCTAAGTGGTTTACAGAGTCAGCCTCTTGCCCCCAACAATTTGGGTCCTCATTTGACCCACCTTGGACGGATGGAAGGATGAGTCAACCTTGAGCTTGGTGAGATTTGAACTGCCAAATTTGAACTGCAGTACTGCACTACCACTGTGCCACTATTCAAAATGGAAAATCTCATCACACTGATAGAGGAGACAGGGAAATTTTATGAAGAATTTGAATAAATCTTAATCCCTGAAGTTTTATTTTTATGGAACACTTGGCACCCAAGAGATCCCTTCCAGAGTCTTCGTAACACTAAGATAATTCTAATTAGCTAAAAATTATCAGGAAATGGGTCTGTCTCAATATATGGTATAAAATATAAATTAAATTGTTAGCTGACCCTTTAAAATTATTTATATAGATCAATCTAATTTTATTCCAGATTAAAATATATCTATTTCTATCAGGAAATTATTATACAATTTAATGTTTTTTCTCTAGTCATACATTCTTCAAATATATTTAATAAAATAACAGAGTTGGAAGGGACCTTGGAGGTCCTCTAGCCTGCTTAAGCAGAAGACCCTATACCATTTCAGACAAATGGCTGTCCAATCTCTTCTTGAAAAACCTCCAATGATAGGGCACACACAGCATCTACAGTGAAACCGTTCCACTGGTTAATTGTTCTCACTGTCAGGAAATTTCTCCTGAGTTCAAAGGCTTTGTTTCTTTGAAACTACAGTTTTCAAAACAAATATCAAATCAATTTAAATCTGGGACTGGCTTTTGCAAGATAATTCAATATATTTATGGACCAACTCGAGCTCAGATAAAACTGAACAGTTACAATTCTGATTCTATCATGATTTTAAGAGATACCAAGCAGGACATCTTTATTATTCAATCTAGTTATAAGAAGTGCTAGAATAAAATCCAACAATCAGATTTTCAGGATAGAATTGGGTGGTAAGATGTATCTTTTAAAACTAAAACCAGATGATATGGTTCTGCTCTCACAAATGCTTCCCATTCAGCTTGAGAAAGGGTTCTCAAGAGAAGGGGTTGGAATAATTTGCAGAGGTGTCAGGACTATCAGCTAATTTTTATAAATCACATCATGTTTTCAACATCTTAGGGTAAAATACAGTAGCAAAAATAAAAATCATTGCACAGCTCAATTTTCTATTTCAATGCCTCCCAGTGGAAATTCCAAAACCAGCTTTAAGACATAAACAAGTAAATAATAGAAATCTGCTTTCATGCAAAAAGGATGAGAATAAATAATCGGATTTTATATAAACTTCAGAAAAAGGAGGCTGGGCACGCCCTATTGGATAATATATTATCAAACACCATTTAGGTCATATGTTCCCATATGTTCCCATTCATTATAGAAGTCTCTTCTAAACCATGGACCCAAACTGAAACTGTATTAGAGCTAAATTATCAATGGATTTTTCACCGAAAATATTTTTATAGAATGAAACAGAATGAAAATATTTTCATTAAAATGATATTTCAAATTGGGAAGAATAAAGACAGAGCTTTGAAAACAGATACTTTTCCTTTAATATGATACCATGTAGAAGAAGGGTTTGCTTTACAAACTGAGTTATGTCATCCCCTGTAATATCCTCTAATTGCCTAATAAACAACATGCTCAGCAATAGATGCTTTCAAATCATTATGGGGGACAATATTAGCAAGTTAAAAAGACTCAACAACGGCTTTCCACAAGGCTCTGTACCAGTGGTGGGATTCAAACATTTTTTACTACTGATTCTGTGGGTGTGGCTTGGTGGGCATGGCATGGGAAGGATATTGTAAAATTTCCATTCCTTCCCCATCCCACTAACCTGCTTTCCAGCTCTGTTCTCCTGTGCAGGGCAACAAAAGAAGACCAGCCAATCAGCTGGGACTCAATAGGAGGCAGAGAATAGATGGGTGTGGGGCCAGTTAGAGGTGGGATTTGCCACTTCTCCAAACTACTCAAAATTTCCACTACTGGTTCTCCAGAACTGGTCAGAACTTGATGAATACCTCCTCTGCTCTGTACTGGCACCCACACTGTTCAATCTTTTTATCTCAGACATGCCAGGTAGAAGGGAGTGTAAATTTGTGTATGCAGATGACTTGGCCCTAGCAGTGCAAGATAAAAACTTGGAAGTATTGGACTGCCTCCTCTCTGAGGACCTGAAGTCCCTGGGAAAAGTCTCTGCTGACTGGGGATTCATACCCAGTGTCAGCAAAATGGTGACCACCTGTTTCCATTTCAACAACAAACTCATCAATGCCACCCAGAAGGTCTACCTGAATAACAAACTAACCCCATATGATCCTCATGCCAAATACCTTGGAGTAACTTTGGATCAGACTCTATCCTATAAGAAACACCTAGAGAATATGTCTATTCAGATTAAGACCAGGAACAACTTACTCCAGAAACTGAGAGGATCAAGATGGAGAGTCTCAGCCTCTACTCTTAAAATATCAGCACTAGGGTTGATCTACTCCACAGCTGAATATTGTGTCCCCGTTTGGCTTAATAGCTGCCATGCTAGCAAGATTGATATTAGACTAAATGATACAATGAGGATCATAAGTGGTTGCATAAAATCTACTCCTACTTGCTGGCTCCCTGTGTTGAGCCACATTGCACCACCAGCTCTATGAAGGCAGGAAGCCTTAGTGCAGGAGTACAACAAAATTATGAGAAACCCACTTCTTCCTGTGCATGCTGATCTTCCTCACCTATCAATTGTCAGGCTTAAATCTAGGAAGCCCTCTCTGGCACTCGCTCAACAGCTGCCTAACAACAGCTGCCTTTGACATCAACCCACAGTGGACACCAAATGGGCTGCTGAATGCCCAGAGACAGACAGTTAAGTAGATGACCCTACACAAAAAGTGCTGGGTTTTGACCTTCCTCACCAGCATTGGTCAACTCTGAACAGGATCCGTACCCAACATGATGTCTGCCAGAACTCATTGTTTAAGTGGGGTCTTGTCTGTACCTCTCAGTGTGACTGTGGTGCTCCTCGACAAAATATCTATTACATTGTGTCCAAATGTCCATCAAGAGTTTACACTGGCCCAATGTCTGGTTTTTTTTTTCAACATATACCACCTGTAAGGACCAGCCTCTCCCCCCTTTCAAAACAAGTATAGACTCTTGAAAACTTTGTATTTCAAAAGGAACCTTTAATTGAAAAGGGGTGAAAGCAAGTCAGAATTCAAAGCAGGCTTTGATGTTCCTCAGGGCATACAACTAGGATACAGCAAATTAGAAACTCCCCCCAACCGTCTGATGTGGATTCCACCAATCTGCAGGTGTAAAGATGTTATTCTACCGGTGTCTCTGAGAAAGCAGATCAGAAAAGTTTCTCAGGGCTATCTTTTGGTATTGTAATCCATATGGCCCCCTCTCCCCTTGCATTCCCCCAAGAGGTGAGAATTTTCTGGGCATTTGGGGTGCTAGACAATGGTTATAAATCAGGTAAAAGTTATGTAAAAGAAAAGACAAGAATTACAATACTTAGGATTCGTAGAGAAGAAAAAGAACTAAATGTATCAAATCCAAACCTCCCCCTTACACCAAAGAATGGCAAATACACGGATCTGACATGTTGCCCTCCAAAGAAAAATGGAAAATCCACCTGGAAGACATAAAGTATATATTACATTAAGAATTAGGATGGTTTGTGAGGGTATTTCAGGTGGAATTTCCATAACAATGTGAGGGCTTTTACATGCTACTAAATATTGTGTGGAGCCATGGTGAGTGTGTGAGTCAAGGATATCTTTAATTTCAAAATGTGGTTCCCCTTCCACCATATTGGGGGTTGGAGGTGTGGGAAGAGGGGGTCTGATCTTTGAAGTGATTTCTGGTTTAAGTAGACTGCAATGAAATATAGGATGAACCTGCCTAAATGTCTTAGGATATAGGAGTTCTACAGTGACAGAGTTAATGATTCTGATGCTGGGAAATGGTCCAATGAATTTTGGTCCCAGTTTCTTAGAAGGTTGTAATGATTGTAGGAACTTTATAGATAAGTATACACGATCTCCAATCTTGAACGGTTTGGGTTCAGTTCATTTTTTGTCAGCTTAAGCTTTAAAAGCTGCTCTAGCTTCTTGTAGGGCTAGTCTGACCACTGGCCAAGTGGTTTGAAGATTGTTTATCCACTCCTTAAGGGAGGGGGTGTCAGGTTCCTTGGTGGGTAGCTCTGGCATGGGATTGAATTCTTGTCCTGTGACTTCCTAGAATTGGGTGAAATAATTGCTACTGTGTACCAAGTTATTGTAAGTTACTTCAGCAAAAGGTCAGTCCAATTGTCCTGTTGGTAGTTAATAAAACATCTTAAATATTGTTCTAACATTCCATATACAAATAGGAGATTCACCTGATGGTTTAAGCCAGGGGTCTCCAAGCTTGACAACTTTAAGATTTGTGTACCAACTCCCAAAATTCCTCAGCCAGCCATGCAAGAATCTGGAGAAGAGGCCAGTTGTCTGCCTTACTGAAAGAGAGATGATAAACCTGACATTCTTTCTACTCTTTTCTCCTACCACCTTCAACTCTGCTGAGAGCCTTCTGTAGACGATTGTTGGGGCACCTCTTCTGCTTTGCCATTTCACTGCTTAGTCCAGAGTGTTTTGGATGCTGTGGACTGGTATCTTTATTTCAGAGGGATGGAAAGATTGCTAACACTCCTTAAAATGGAAAGAAATAACCGATGTACTAAAAAGTACTAAATAAGGTACTGTTCAACATTTATCTCACAGTTAACTAATTGGTGGAAGGAGCAATCTTCAAACAGGCAGCATTTTGCTTCAAGCCCTCCAAATGCTCACCTAACCAATGCCACAGTTACACCTGAAAAGTCAGGTAGATAACACAGAAAACATATGTAGAAAAGGCTACCTTGCCTTGACATCTTTTGTAACCTCTCAGGATGTTTTTCTCATCCTCACCACCCTGACATTTTACCAATCCACATCTGAGGGATTAAGAAAGAGAGACAATCTCTCGGATAACAGTCCTGAAATAACAGCAAGCTCTCTTCTCTTATGAGTTGTCATTGTGTAAAAGCCATATGTGAGAAGGGCAGCTATACATTTACTAAATAAATGAATAAAAGGCTATAAATACAAAAAATCTGAGTTGAATCTGGCAGCAAAGGACTTGGCAAGTAAATTATGCTGATTTTTTTTAAAAAAATATGAATTGCTAGAAGGTAAAGAAGTCATGAAATCAAAGGAAATAACTAA
>BLBF01000046.1:3278476-3355523 GCA_015471245.1 Laticauda colubrina | reverse complement strand
CAGGAAGAAATTATTAAGAAAATATTGGAATGTGCTGAGATGAGTAGATTGACATTTGAAATTAGAGAGCAAGAAGATAAACAATTTTATGAAATTTGGGATCTTTTTTATCAATGGTTAGATGATAAAATACAATAATAGAGCATTAGTATTGTATCTATGAAGGGTTTTTAGGATTGATTTGTTATGACTATATGATTTGTTATAGAATAAACTGTTTGAAGTATTGTTATCTCACAAAGCATGAATGATTAAAAGTGTAGTCAGAAAAAGACTTTATTTTAATTTTTTTTGGTAATATTAGGATATGGATTGACAATATGAGTGGTTATGTAATATAACTGTAATTGAGACTATAAATGAATGCACAAAACTGATGAACCAACCGACACACCGGAAGTATATATGAGAGTAGATGTTTTTAATGTTTTGTATGTTATGTCTGTTTGTAGAAAATTAATAAAATTCTTAAAAAAAAAAAAAAATTAAACTATAGGTGACATAGGAACTGTCCTAGTATTTATGCTAGCATTCACAATTCTCAACAATCATAACTGCCTTTTTCCCCCAGAAAGAAATTGAATGTGTACTAAAAAAAATAGCATAAAAGGCTACATCCAGGTAACCACAGATGTATTGATTGTCCGGTATTATGCTAATAAAATGTATTTATAAAAAAAAAAAAAAAATGCCAGCAAGCCATCCTTCCCCCTTTCCAACAGAATGGCAGGACACAATAGTGGACTTGACAGATAGTCCTCAGGTTATAAACATGTTTAGTGACTGTTCAAAGTTACAATAGCACTGAAAAAAGTGAGTTATGACTTTGAGTGTTTAAGCTTGGAGACTCCTGATGTGGAGTGTCGGCTATTCCTGCCAGTTTAGTTCCCTTTCTATTCCCTCATCTGAGTCATTTATGAAGTTATTGAAGACTCCTGGGCCTAAGACAGAACCTTCTGGTAGCCAACAGCTTATTTCCCTCCATGTAGTTGTAGTACCATTAAGGACTACTCGTTGAGTATGGTTTGTCAGCCAGTTACAAATCCATCTGATGTTGATGCTATCTATCCAAGACAAAAAAGATTAGTAAGAGAATCCCTATTGATTCTAGATGAGTTCGAAGTGCCAGACCAAGTGGATTACACACCAGGATTCTGAAGGAGCTGGCAGACATGATCTCAGAACCACTGGACCATATTTTCCAAAGTACTTTTACAGATTAACAGAGCTGGAAGGGACCTTGTAGGCCATCTAGTCCAACCCCCACCCCAATCACACAGGAGACCCTGCACATTTCTGACAAATGGCAGCCCAATCTCTTCTTGAAAGACTCCAGTGATGTAGCTCCCACAACTTCTGAAGGCAACTTCTGTTCCATTTGGTTGATTGTTCTCACTGTCAGGAATTTTCTCCTTATTTCCAGGTTGAAGCTCTCCTTGTTCAGCTTCCATCCATTGTTCCTTGTCTGGCCTTCAGGTGCCTTGGAAAATAGCTGACCCCTTCCTCCTCTCTGTGGCAGCCCTTCAAACATTGGAATACTATTATCATATCTCCCCTGGTCCTTCTCTTCACTAGAACTCTTTATCTAGATAAATAGGGTACCATCAGAGGACTGAAAAAGAGCTGATGTCATTCCCATCTTCAAAAAAAGGAAAAGAACTGGGTTCAGGAAAATTCAGATATACAAGTATTTATAAAAGTCACAATCCACAAAGTTGGAAGGGACCTTGAAGGCCTTCTAGTTCAACTCCCTGCTCAAGCAGGAGCCCCTATACCATTCTGGACAAACGGACAAAAATGTAAATCACTGAATCGGTAGTAATACCAGTTGAATCTCACCCCTGTGTGCAGCCCTACCTAGTTCCATTTTTTTGCTGGCAGAGGCACCACAGACCAGTCCTTCACTGTTTCCAGGGCGGCCCTGTAGGCCAGATATAAGCACCTCATGGGCTGCAACTGGCCTGTGGGCCTTGAGTTTGACAGCCTGCTCCAGAGCAGGACTCTCCAAACTTGACAACTCATAGAATATAGGGGGAATTCAAAGAACTTGTGGACTTTAGCATGGCTGGCGGGAGGATTCTGGGAGCAGAAGTCCACTACTTTTAAAGTTGCCAATTTTGGAGACCCTTGCTCTCAAGAAAAACTGAAGGCACAGTCTGGCCTTGACTCAAAGGGAGCAGCCCCAGGTCTTAGACATCTCCCTTGGTTGGCCTTCAACATTATTGAAGTAGAGGGGAATAAACACAGGAAGACCATAGAAAAGAAGCAGTCCTCATGTCAGATTGTCAAGAGGTTGGGTTGGCAACAATACTCAAACAGCTTCAGCAATGTGCCTTTGACAAAATGTTGTCAACCCTCTCACACAGCTTGTCTCTGAGCGATTATCTCAATGCCTTGTTGAAAAATCAAATTAAAGTTTGCATTTATTGAGGCTTTGTTATTTGGCTGGTGGTATGTTGTGGAATGTTGTGATGCAGTTATGTAGTAGAACTTGCTAGGCAAATCTCCTCAAGTGCGTTCAGATTCATTCACTCTTCACTTACTGAACAACAGATTTTTCTTCAAAAATGGCAATTAATGCAAGATGAAATGTGTTTCTTGGTCTTGAATTTTAAGACTGCAACTAAACAATAGTTCTGTAATTACTCAATGATTGGAATAGCCTTGGTGACAGACCCCAATCCTTTGATATGGTTCAGTACTTGCTCTCTAACACATTATCCTTGCAGGATGGGAGGCCAGTGCTAATTAATCTTATGTACAATTTAACTGTTTTTGCATAATAGCTTATCCACTTAAAACTGAATACCATTGAAAGTTAAATCTTGACAATAGAAATAAAGTGTCATAGCTTGATTAAGCAAAAAAGTTCATTTCCTCTCAGGGCCTGACTCAGATTTCTATGTAATTGTGGGATGATAGGCACCTGAAAAAGAGGATTCTGCCTCAGTTCAAAAGCAGCCCTAGATTACTGTGAGACCACAATGCTGTATTCAAAAGCAGAAATGATGCATTTTTTGGCTCTATTACAGACCTCTAGACATCACTCAAAAATTAGCCTTCTTTTTAAAAATAATAACAATAATAGCAGTGGTCTTTTTCTGGTAGCTTGTATATTTTAGTGCAGCATGTCAGGTGAATATGCAACTACTGCTTTATGTTTAGGGTTTAGTGGATTATATGAGATATTATATCTGTGTTTCAGACTTTCACAAACTTATAAAATTTGGTATAGCATAAACATGAGGTTCAAAACTAAAGAGTGATATCCTAGGTAGGACCCAAATAAACCCTATGAGTAGGGCAATAATTCGTTTTTATATATACTTAGGAACCCTTGGGCTATGAAGCTAACCTCTCTTCACAGTATTCCATGTTATCAAAGGCAGTTCACACAGATTGCTGACTTCCCAATACATGTCATTTCTGAAACAGGATCTTTCTACAGAAAGATGCTTACCTGAACACTTGGAAAAACTATCACTCCACGCCACCCCCCCACCCACCCCCCATTTTGTAAGAAAATGCTGTTTTCTCTCCAGAAAATTCAAGGGAGAAAAGGTGTTCCAAAGTTAGGAAAAGAAGCTAAGGGATACTGCTGTAGTATGTCAATTAAAATATATTTTTACAAGCTGGAAGATTCACAGAAACAAGCAACAGGAAGTACTTAATTCATTGAATAGATGAATATTCTGAAAGAATACTTTTATTTTCGCAGCATGTACAGTAGTGATTAGACATGGGATGTACCCCTGGAGGAAGAGGGGGGATTGTGACTGTTCCGTCCAGAAAAGAAGCGTGTGAGACCGTGTTCCAACTAACAACTCTTTATTCGGTTAACAGCAACAGTAACGGAACATTGGCTCAAGCCACGGCAGCCCTTTATATAGAGGCTTGCCTGCCGGCTTGTAACCAATGACACTTATTTAATCTTGCCGCCTTTGAGCGGCTTCTTGGATTGGTTCCTAATGAACCAATCCACTACTGGCCTTTCTGGCCAATCAGAAGTGACTACTTGGAATCTTCCAAGTCATACAGAACACCCCTCCCGCTTTAGTTCAGTCCTACGTGAGTGATGTAGTCACACAGGTAGGTGGGTCTCTTTCTGGTCTTAGTTGACCTGCGCGGCTCATTCTCACCCAGGACTTCAAGCGGTTCAGTCGGGATCATTGTTTCTCCGGCTTTTCTCCATGGAACCGCCTGGAAGGGTGAGTCAGCACTGCCACTCTCACCTGAGTTTCTTAGGCCGGTCGAAATGGTTCTGCCGCTCCCTCCCGGTTCAGCCGGGCTGGTTGAGCTGGCCTGGCTGGCACCTTCCAGGTTGGCTTCCGTTTCTCCAGGACTTCTTCCGATGCTCTTTTGGGTTGGTTAGATTTGCTGGTTGTGATTTTAATGGTACATTTTCACACCCTTTTTTATTTATTTGTATTCCCCCCCCCCTTGGTTTTGTTTTCATCGAAATTTATTATTTGTGGTTGCACAGTTGTTTTGCGCTCGATGTTGCGGGAACAAAGCTGGTCTATGTGCCACTTCCACTCTCTTCCATTGTCCACGGTTAGTCGGTAGGACCAGGGGCCTGTTACTTGTGTGATTGTGGCTGGAAGCCAAAGAGGGTCCCCGGCAAAATTCTTTGCATAGACTAGGTCGCCAATTTCGAAAGTGCGGTATCGGCTGGAAGAGTCGGGGGGGTTCTCGCAAGTATAATTGGGGTGCAACCTATCTAAATGGGATCTGAGTTTTCTCCCCATTAGTAATTCTGCTGGGCTTTTGTTTGTTGTGCTACTGGGAGTGATGTGTTGTAGTGTAAGCAAGTGGTTTAGCTTGTCTTGGACATCCCCATGGTCCATTTTCTCAAGGCCTTTTTTTGTGAACCTGACCATTCGCTCGACCCTACCATTCGCTGCCAGGTGGGCCAGCGCGGTTAGTGCATGGCGTATACCCAAAGAGGCTAAGTATTGTTTGAATTGTATTGCTGTTAGTTGTGGCCCATTGTCTGATACTAACAAATCAGGTAATCCATGTGTTGCAAATAATTTGTTTAGCTGTTTTATAACAGTGTCGGTTGTTGTGGATGACATTAAGATGACTTCTAGCCAATTTGAATATGCATCCACAACTATTAAAAATGTATTGCCCCTAGTTGGTACCGCAAAATCAATATGGATTCGAGACCAAGGGCCTCGTGGGGTCTCCCAGTCCCATATGGGAGCTTGTGGTGGTGTGGGTCTAGCTCTCTGACACTTGTGGCATGTTGCAATCCAGTGTTCAATGTCCTTGTCTAGGCCAGGCCACCAGACATAGCTCCTGGCCAGGCTTTTCATCTTGACTATGCCTGGGTGGCCCTCATGTAACATGCCTAACACCTCTTCTTGTAGTTTGGATGGAATCACTACCCGATCTCCCCACAATAAACACCTCTTTTGTATTGACAGTTCAGTTTGTCTAGTCCGGAAAGGTTTAAAGTCTTCAGTCTTTTGGCCTTCTGGCCAGCCTTTACCTACCCAAGTCAAAACGCGGGCAGTCAATGAGTCTTTTGGTGTGGCTCTGGTGACATCATCCACAGTCAATGGGAGTTCAGGGCAGGTTTCTAGTTATAGAGTGGCGGTGGCTGGAGCCGGGTCGTCCTCTATGATCGGTAATGGTGCTCAGCTTAATGCATCTGCATGGGCAATTTGTTTCCCGGGTCGATGCAGCAATATATATGAATAGGTGGCCAGGAATTCTGACCACCTAGTCATCCGTGGAGATAGAATGTTCGGTGTGGGTTTGTTCCCAGCCAAAATCCCCAGTCATGGTTTATGGTCTAACAATGGAGAATGTCCTACAGTATAGGTATTCATGAAAATGTTTTACTCCGGCGATGATTGCCAGGGCTTCTCTGTCTAGTTGGCTATAGTTGCATTCTGCTTTGGAGAGCATTTTTGAAAAAAAAGCGACGGGTGCCTCTCTCCTGTCAGGTAATTGGTGGCTCCGGATAGCCCCGACTCCGAATGGTGAGGCGTCGCAGGTGACCGTCAAGGGTAGAGTATTACTAAACTGAATAAGAACGGTGTCTGAGGTTAACAAGGCTTTTATATTCTGAAAGGCTTTTTGTTCTTTGTGACCCCAAGTCCAGACAGTTTTTTTGTCGAGCAAACGGTGCAATGGTTCTGCTATCGTTGATTTGTGCGGGAGGAATACATTATAAAAATTGATCAGACCCAAGAATGCCTGTAAGTCTGTTTTATTTCTAGGTCTGGGTGCGTCTTTAATTGCTTTGACTTTTTTTTCTGTTGGGTGAATACCTTGTTCATCAATCAAATATCCTAAAAATTTGATGCGGTCAGTGGCCAGGCAGCATTTTTCTTTTTTAAGTTTCAGGCCAGATTCTCTGAATTTCGTTAGCACTTCCCTTAGTCTAGCTTCTAATTGGGTCGCATTTTTTGCAGAAATTAGGACATCATCAAAGTATGGAACGACCCTTTTATTCCATTTAATAGGTGTTCCATGATGCTTTGGAAGACGCCTGGGGCAACGCTCACTCTGAATTGAAGTCTGTTACATTTGAACGCCCCTCTGTGTGTTACTATTGTTTGTGCCTTGGCCGTTATGGGGTCTACTGGGAGTTGCTGATATGCCTGGGCCAAATCGAGTTTTGCAAAAATTTTTCCTCCCCCAAGTGAGTGCAGTAAGTGCAGCACAACTGGTACTGGATATGCGCTTTGCTGCAGCACATGGTTCAGGGTAGCCTTGTAGTCTCCACAGATGCGCACAGACCCATCTGGTTTTACAGGTGTTACTATTGGTGTCTCCCACCTGGCGTGGTCAATTGGTTCTATGACCCCTTGTGCAATCAATTTATTTAATTGCTCATCTATTTTGGGTTTTAATGCAAAGGGGACCCGTCTGGCTTTTAGTTTTCTCGGTGCTATTTGGGGATATAGGCTAAAGGATATTGGGGTTCCCCGGTACCTGCCTAGAGTTCCATCGAAGACGTCCTGGAATTCGTGTACCAGATTTTCTTCCCAATCGCTCGCAGCTATTCGGCTTACTCCGGTCATCCCGATGCCCAATGGCACGAACCATTCGATGTCCAGAAGGCTGGGATGGTCTCGGTCGATGATAGTTAATGGCAGGACTTCAGCGTGTTGTTTGTAAGTGACTTTGAAGTGCCCCAGACCTACCACGGGAATCCTATTTCCCTGGTAGTCTTTGAGAATGAATTTTTGTTTTCTGAGTTCGTTTTGTCTGAAGTTTGGAATCAAACGTCTAATTGTGTTCCAAGACACCATTGATAGAAAAGATCCTGAGTTGACCTCCATCTCACAAGGGCTTCCTTCAATGTTCACTACAATTCTGACTTTTTTCCCGCTTTCCGTCTGTGCGCTTCCTATACTGACAGTCTGATGTGTGTTTTCTCGGTTGCTGGTTCCCTTGCTGCGCTCCCATTTTCTGTTGGCTTCCCTCGAGTCACTTCTTGATGAGGAATTACCATGTCTGCTAGGGCTGCTGTTTTTTCGATTGTGGCAGACTCTTTCGATATGTCCCCTCTTCTTGCAAACCCGACAGATGGCATCAAGGAACCTGCAATCGGCTCGGGGGTGGTTTCCTCTGCAACCAGTGCATTCCTGCCAATTTTTCTTCCTTTTGCGCCTTTTTTGGTTTGCGTAAAGGCAATGGACCTCATCGTCATCTTCATCAGTGTCTGATGACTCGTCTAGGTCTTCATGGTGTGTGGTTGGAGCAGCTTGCTTTCTTCCTCTGCCTGAGTTTCTTTCTTTTGGGAGGGTTGTTGTGTCAGCACTGGCGTTCATCATTTTCATTTTGGCCGCTGATTTCTTTGCGGCTTCCGCGGCGGTTGCTTCCGCGATTGCCTCGGCCACCGTTATGTTGGATCTGTTTAAGAGTTTGCTTTGTAGGGTAGAGTCCTTAAGACCTGACACGACACGATCTTACATTGCCTCGTCCATATTTTGGGATTTACAGGCTCCTCCAATATGGCGCAGAGCTGCCACGAAATCAGGAATGGTTTTGTCTTCCCTCTGGTCTCTTATAGAATTCATGTCTCTTGATGAGGTTTGAGACAACCAGCGCATAGTGATCTTTCAGCATTCGGTTAAGCTCAGACCAGGTCATTTGTTTCATGTCTCTGGGCTTCGCCAATGCCTTTGCCATCTTAAATACAGCTGGCCCGCAATGTGTTAGGAAAACAGCCCTCTTTCGCTGATCAGAAATTTCTTCCATTTCGTTGCTCTCCAGAAACATCAGGAAGCGATCAATATAAAACTCCCAATCTTCCTTTTTGGGGTTAAATGGTGCGGGCGGCCCATTATTACCAGCCATCTCGTCCAGCGTGGTTTGTTCTCTCGCCGCATGCTCGGTCTCAGCTTCAAGAAGATCCCATCCTCGTCGCCAGTATTCCACCCAGAAAAGAAGCGTGAGAGACCGGGTTCCAACTAACAACTCTTTATTTGGTTAACAGCAACAGTAACAGAACATGGCTCAAGCCACGGCAGCCCTTTATATAGAGGCTTGCCTGCCAGCTTGTAGCTAATGACATTAGTTTAATCTTGCCGCCTTTGAGCGGCTTCTTGGATTGATTCCTAATGAACCAATCCACTACTAGCCTTTCTGGCCAATCAGAAGTGACTACTTGGAACCTTCCAAGTCATACAGAACAGTGACAGTACCAGTTTCCTAGGAGAAGAGGCAGCGCATTCCAGGGAGAAGCCCAAATTGACAGACTTTACAGACCTGAGCTGGATAGGGAAGTGAAAGCATCCTCTTGCAGTCAAGCTGAGGCTGCTATGAAGGGATACTGGTGGCGAAGAGCTGGAGAGCCTTGTTCCAGTGGGAATGCATCATGGCCTGGAACTGGCTGACCATCTCAGCCTGCTGAGCCTCCAGGTGCCGGTACCTGGCCTTTCTCATGATGGCTGTTTAGCTCCAACAACTGCTTCCTGTTGGGGCCCAAAGGAGCCCAGGCGGGCAGGCGGGCAAGAAATGGCTGGTAGGGGAGGGGTGAGGAGAGGACAGAGAGATTCCACTTGATGTGAATGACATCAAGTTGGTTATGCCCAGCCAGTCACATGACCACCTGGCCAGGCCCACCCACCCAGTCATTAGGCAGATCATATTAGTGGTCTGCGGGATTTAAAATTATGAATTTAGTGGTCCCTGAGGTCCGTAAGGTTGATGACCCCTGGTCTAGAGAACAGATTTTCTGGAGTTTTGCTGAGGATTGTGGCTGGTGTCTTCAAAGGCAAAATGTTGTAATTCAGGCGTAACCTTTGAAGCCGGACCCAAGCTTACGGCTTCTTGCCTCAACTTTGATGGAACCTGGCTGCCATTGGGAATTTTATTTCTTCCTTGCTTCATCCGTTTTTGTCAAAGAAGTTAAAATGCAATATTCTGTGTCAATGATTCCAAAGTTCCTCCTGACTGAATTTTCTCTACTGTTTATGGAAGTCTTGTTTTATCTTTTTGTTCCCTTTCTTTTCTGAGGAGGAAAATATTTATTTTTAAATTTGTTTGCCACCCATTTCACTGCAAGGCTGTGTGGGCAGCGAGTTTGTGTCTGTGTGGGTGTGGGTGTGCATGATAAAAATCACAATAAAATTGCAATAAAAACTCAGGTTATGACTAAAATAAAACTGTTATATTGCTCCATTTTAAAAATATATATTTACAGTTAAATAGTTATATTCATAAATTTTCCCCAGGACTGTTTTTTGTAACTTTTGATTCCTTGGGTTTTAAGCTCTTTTGCTCCATGCAGGCCTTCCCATCACTCCAAATGCCTGTGTGCAAATCACTTTGGCAGCTTTGTTAGCACTGATGCTTGTATAAAAATGATGGTGTCAACATTTTCTTTTCTCTGCTACTTTAATATTTCGCACATGCATTAATTTTTAAAAATCCTAATGAATCCACACATACAATCACCTTGATTACTTTGTTGCAGTGCTTAATCAGCTCACATGCATACACAATCATCCACTGGTAAGGTAAAAGATGCAAATGAAGGGACTGAAATCCATCAATCTGTATGCGCCATTTCCATAATTAATTCTAGAGCTTCCTCCTGTTCTATTAGAATTGGAAAAGACAGCAGAACGAGCAATAAAACAATAGAATAGTTGAGATGGTGTTTTTTTTTTTTCCATACAATCTACAGCACTGCTGTGATCAATTGCTGTGATACTGTATACAAAAGACAGTTGAACCAAACTCTGCCGTTCAACCATATCAGCTGAATCTGCATACTAAAACCCATTGGTGATCAAAAAAATCCATTTCCAGGAAGGGATGACAAAAAAATGGCACGGATAAATGCTTTGTGGAAATTAAGGAATTGGCTCCAGAAGCCCCCCCATGGCAGATCAATGTAGACCTTCCTCTCATGTTTAGAGCTCAGATAAACTTTTCAAGGATTTTTAAAGCCGAGCTAATGAATTTGTCATTTCCTGCCATGCAATTTAATGAGCATCCTGGAAGTGTCCATAAAAGTAAGTCCCTGTTGAATCTCACTCTGGGTTTCATTTGCAAGGCTCAGCATGGAAAAGGCCTATTATGCCTCGAATGCCCCCCTGCCGCCTCTTACCACCCCCCTACTGGCCCCCTTGCCTCTTAGTGCCCCCTTAAGACATCCCACTGCCCCCCAGGGGATGGTACCACCCACTTTGGGAACCACTGGTTTAGACACTGCCCATCTGAGGGGCAACCTGGCATGGCCAGATGTGGATTTTTACATCTGCAACCTCAATCTTGCCCTGGCTTCCTTGGGAAAGGCATTCCACAGCTGGGGCACCATGATGGAGAGGCCCCCTCCTTCTGCATCAACACAGAAGGAGTTGCATCTTCCCCCTCAGGCACAGCTTCGTCTTTGAGCAGCCAATAGCCACCTCAGTCCAAAGTCTCAGTCTTAAGTGCTTTTATGGAACCCTTGAAAGCTGCCTGGGGGGATATCAGCCCCTTAGGACTGCTTTCAGAAGAGATCCCAAGCAGCAGATCCATGGATTGGGTTTCATCCAAGAATCATCTCAGAGGTAGGGACACTGCCTTGACTGCCTCCTCTTTTTATGCTGGAAAATTTGGGGGCAGCTTTCAGTCAACTGTCCTGCTAATTAAGGAGGCCTGCAATGTCCCCATTTCTTCAGCTTCATCTGCATGCATGATTGATAATTGCTTGTGAAAAAGACTTGGATGGGATCGCAGGCTCTCTAATGCCTGCTGCACTGTGGGCAAAACAATCACGGAGAGAACTCTTTCCCAACAGATGGGAAAAATCCATCTTAGCCATGAAGGACTCAGCTATCCGTTGGCAAGTAAAAAAAAAAAAAGATATTTTTCTTTTCTGGCTCTTGCTTTCCACAGCAGGCGAGAATTACCTATGGAAAAGCAACCCAAAACTAATACCTCCCCTTCTCCAGAATCACCTGCTTGTGTCTGGGGGTAGCTGAAGAGGCTTTGGGCTCAATGCTTTTATTGCACAGGCCAGTTGACTTAGTGCCCTACAAGCAACCACAAAAATAAAAGCAGACATAACTCATTGCTAGCAATCTTGGTCTATCACGACAATACTTCCTTATCCCCACCCCCTGCTTTGCCAAAAATGCAATGTACATTTTTTTTTTTTTGCAAGATCATTTTCAAAGGTAACTGCTTATAATAATACAATTTATTCTTTATGGCTACAGGGCAAGGCGAGTTCTAAATGAGGCATGCCTTCCATTAGAACCCTACAGAAACAAACTAATAGGCTGCAGAGAAAACCATTTGTAAATGTTCCTATAATTCACATGATTCATTAAACAGAGATGGAAAATGATAGCATTTTCCCCAGAAAAAAATCCTTATGGAATTACATGCTGAGACAACTTAGCTCAACTCTTTATTGAGTAAGCATCTTGTCCTGCTGATGTAAAGATTATAAAGGCCTGAAGACATTGATGGTTTCAATTGCTAAATTTAGAAGATTTTTTTCGAAGTCATGGTTTCCCCAGAGAGACAAATGTTTGATTAATCATGAGATCCACAATGGATCTCAATGATCCTATGTTGAGCATCTATGGGTCACACTTAGGCATCTAGGAAGCTGGGAAGAAACACTGGGATCATATCACTACAAGGGAATCGAGGAAAAGAGATTCACAAGGCTCTTGACAGACTTGAATGTTGGGTCCTATTCAACAAGATACAGTTCAATAGCAAGAAAAGGTCCTGCACTTAAACAGGAAAAAACAAATGCATACATACATGAGAGGCAATTCCTGGTTCGACAATTGTTCTTGGGGGAGGGAACTAGGTGTCTTGGTCTTAGTTATAAGTTAACAGTGTGCTTTAACTGTCCAAAAAGTTAATGTTGCATCAACAGACGGATAGCATCTAGATTAAGGAAAATAATAATATTGCTCTAGGCCACATTAAAAAGGCCACACTTAGAGTACCACAATGCAAAAAAGATGCTAAGGTCCTAGAAGGACTGCAAAGAAGAGCAACAAAATGATTAGGTGTCTGAAACCTAAATCCCATGAAGAATGGCTAGATGGACTAACCATTTATGTTTAGTTTAACAAAGAGAAGACTGAAACGCATTATGACAATACTCTAAGGGCTACTCCAGGGATGAGGATGTAAATTTATTCTCCACAGTATCTGAAGGAAGGACAAGAAGCAATGGGTGGAAACTCATCAGCTGAATATAAGGAGGAGTTGATTCCCAGCTTTCCACTAATATGCCATCTGGCCACAGGTTCCTGTGAGTTGGAGGTCTAAGATAATATCAGATTTAGGAAAGAAGGAAGGAAGGAAGGAAGGAAGGAAGGAAGGAAGGAAGGAAGGAAGGAAGGAAGGAAGGAAGGAAGGAAGGAAGGAAGGAATCTGGTGACATTTTTTGAATTTTGAAACAGAAGAGTTTACTAAAAATAATGCCATCTCAGGGCTGATGTAGCATACAAATTTAATAAATTGTTAATCTTCACATAAAAAGGGGCAGGATTTCAATTATATAGTTGGGGCTATATTTATTCTCTTAAAGATGCCCCTGTGACAGATATAAGACTGAGCACAAGGAGCACTTGAAGCACCTCCACCAAGATTATTCTTTGGACACATTTTCCACGGTAAAGAGCAATTCTCAAACCTCAAATTTAGGATTTCTCCTTAGTGGCAAAATGAGCCCAATTTGTTTGTCTGTTTATATGATGATGCTCAAGTCAAAAACAACAAACTCTAAATGGTAAAAGCCACATCAGCAGCCCTCTTAATTGATTGATGCTCAGTTTAAATAATCTTCAGGAAGAAGACGTGCAAGGACTTGGACAGACATGGGGTCCTTTTCATTAGACTAAACATATTTCACATGTTTCTGTTTTACATAGCTCAATCTCTCAATCTACTTCTGTGAAACAGAATTGAATACCTTTTTATTGGCCCAGAATGAACAAAGACTTGCAACAAAAGTCAAAGATACCCAAAAAAATTCTTCCAACATATAAATAACCAAAAAAAAGTTAAGAGAACTGTTGGTCCACTAAAGAGAGAAGATAGCAAAGAATTAACTGGCAGCAGAGAGAAAGCAAAGCTGCTTAAGCCCCTGTCACACTGTAGCAATGGATGGAAAGAGGATGTAAAAGGGAGAAAAACACTTACCATCCGTTGGTTAACGCAATGCATCCGTTCTGTACTCACTGCCTCCGTTTTGCTTCCTATCTATCCGTCCAGCATCCGTCTATTGACATTTCATCCGCTCAAAAGGTTTTGAGCTGCTCAAAACTTTTGAGCGGAAAATGTATCAAACGCGTCCATTCTGCATCCGCTAGGCATACGGGGGACATCCGTTCTGCATCCGTTGTCGTCCGTTACGCATCCGCTATATCCGTTAGGCATCCGCTGCGCATCTGCGCAACTCGAATCCGCTCCAGTGGTAAAGGGATACAGGGAGGAAGCGGAACAGATGCGGAACGGACACGCAGCGTTAGTAGCATGGACGGAGAAAGGATGAAAGTGGATGCAGCACGCAAAGAAAGCATTTAAAACGGAAAAAACGTTCACAGAGGGGACCTATCTCGGATATTAAGGATGTCTAGAGGATGCCTAGAGGATGCAAAAGGATGCTTCCGTTCCGCATCCGCTTTCCATCTGCTCTGCGTCCTCCCCCTATCCATTCCTTTCCTGTTATCTGCTCTGTTTATGCAAATTTTTGCCCCTTTTGAGAGTGGATAACAACATTTTTCTCGTCCGCTGTGTCCTTTTTACAAACGTTTTGCATCCGTTGGGCAGTGTGAAAGGGGCTTTAACTCATTCTTTGCATTGGTCTTTACACAAAAAGAAATGATAGCCCAACCTACCAAAAACATAACTGTAAAAGACATACTAGAAATAAAAGTTAAAATAAGCAAAAAAAAAATAATAGTAAGAGAACACCTGTCTGATCTTGATGAATACAAATCACTGGAACCTGATAGATTACATCCCAGAGTTCCAAAGGAGCTGGCAGATGTCATTCAGAACCACTGCACCACATCCTTCAAAAATCCTGGAGCGCTGGGGAATCACCTGCTAGAGTGGACTGGAAAAGAGCTGATATGGTTCCCATCTTCAAAAAAAGGGGGAAAAAACAAACCCAGCAAACTACAGACCAATCAGCCTAACATCGATACTTGGGAAGTTATTAGAAAAAAATATATAAAAACCATATCTGCCAACGTCTAGAAATGAGTAAGTAATAACTATCAGTCAGCACAGGTTTGTTAAAAACAGATCATGCTAAATCAATCTTATTTCATTCTTCAACATAGTGACTAAAATAGTTGAACAATGAAATACTGTGGATATAATATACTTAGAATTCAACAAGGGATTTGACAAAGTAAACCACAACCTACTTCTTGGTAAGCTAGAAAAAAAGTGGGATAGATCCATCACTACTAGATGGATTCATAACTGACTGACAAACCGTACTCAACAAGTAGTCCTTAATTGGGTACCACAAGGTTCTGTCTTAGGCCAAGTACTCTTCAATATCTTCATAAACAACTTAGATGAGAGAATAGAAGGGAAACCTACCAAATTTTAAACACTGGGCCGTATCTAAAGCCCCTGTCACACTGCACCAACGGATGGAAAGAGGATGTAAAACAGAGAAAAACACTTGCCATCCGTTGGTTAACGCGATGCTTCCGTTCTGTACTCACTGCCTCCGTTTTGCTTCCTCTCTATCCGTCCAGCATCCGTCTATTGACATTTCATCAGCTCAGAAGGTTTTCAGCTGCTCAAAACTTTTGAGCAGAAAATGTATCCAATGCGTCCATTCTGCATCCGCTAGGCATACGGGGGACATCCGTTCTGCATCTGTTACGCATCCGCTATATCCACTATGCATCCGCTCTGCATCCGCACAACTCGCATCCGTTCCAGCGGTAAATGGATACAGGGAGGAAACGGAACGGATGCGCAGCATTAGTAGCACGGACGGAGAAAGGATGAAAGCGGATGCAGATTGCAAAGAAAGCATTTAAAATGGAAAAAACATTCACAGAGGGCACCTATCTCGGATACTAAGGATGTCCAGAGGATGCCTAGGGGATGCAAAGAGACACATAGTGGAAAACCTATATTGCCTATAGAAAGGGGGAGCAACTCACCTGGATCTCACTTTCAGCCCAGCAGCCCAGCTGTACAGACCTCTGCAGCCTTCATCTGCCTCTTGCTCTTCCACAGCATCCAGTCATGTCCACCATGGATCGTAACAAACTCCTTTTGGTAGCCACCATCATTCTGCAACAGTGTGAAGCCATCTACAGGCTCTGTGAACTCTACTACGGGAAGAAAAGGAGGCGGCCAAGAAGCGTCTGGGTCCGAAGATGGATTGGGAGAAGAGCAGAGTATGGACTGTACAACAAGCTGATGGTGGAGCTCAGGAACGAAGACACTCGTGCATTCCAGAACTTCATGAGGATGCCTCCAGCCATGTTTGACGAAGTTGTGCAGCAGCTGACACCCAGGTTGACCAAGCAGAACACCACCTTCCGCCCCAGCCTGGACCCTGGGCTCAAAGTGGCACTGACTCTGTGCCACCTGGCCTCAAGGACCACCTACAGGAGCATGCAGTATGGCTGGAGGGTGCTACACAACACCATCAGCATTGTGGTCAGAGAAGTGGTGCAGGCCATCATCAAAGAATACCTGGAGGAGCTCCTCCAGTGCCCCTCCACTGAAGAAGGATGGAAGAAAGTTGCAGAGCAATGGTATCAGAGGTGGAACTTCCCACACACCGTTGGAACTTCTCACACACTGTTGGAACCATAGATGGCAAGCACGTGGCCTGCAAAGCGCCAGCCAAGTCAGGGTGCACTTATTTCAACTACAAGGGCTTCTTCAGCATCGTCCTCTTCGTCATGGTCGATGCTTACTACAAGTTCATGTACATCGATGCTTCAGGCAACGGCTCATGTTCAGATGCCCAGGTATACAACGCCAGTCATTTCAAGGAGGGGCTGGAACACAACCTCATCATTCCCAGATCCAGTCCCCCTGCCCAACAACACACAAGATGTGCCCTACTTCATCGTGGGAGATGACGCCTTCTCCCTCAGAACCTACCTCATGAAGCCCTACACTTCAAGACACCTCACACATGAAGAGTAGATCTTCAATTACAGGCTGTCCAGGGCAAGGCGGGTGGTGGAGAATGCCTTTGGCATCCTGGCCAACAGGTTCCAGGGACTTCTCACCACCATACAGCATCACCCAGAGACTGTGAGGAGGATCGTGGAAGCTTGCTGCATCCTGCACAATCTCATGCACACCCGCTACCCAGTCTTGCAGAACAGGTTAGTGGACCTCCAACAAGGCAATGGGGACATGGAGCCTGGGGAATGGAGGCAAGGGCAAAACCTGATAGACACTGAGGAAGTGCAAGGCCCCAACAGAGCCTCACGTGAAGGGAAGAAGCAGCGCAACCTCCTGAAACACTGGTGGAGCAGTGGAGTGGCAAGACAGGATGATAGATGATTAATGGGTGCTTCCTTCACCCTGTCTCATCGCACTGATGAGATTGAGCCATGTATGTTGGGTGGGCCTACAATGAACAGGGCATTTAATAAAGAGTTGTGTTTATGTTGACATGTGTGGATCAATGCTTACATTAGTATTGATAATGAAGGGCCATAGGTGTGGCATCTGGGAGGGTGGACCATACAGTCCCACTATGCTTGCACTGGAGGTTAATCTAACCCACAGCTATCTTAACCCATCCCACAACTATCTTAACCCATCCCAAAGGTATCCCTGCCCATCCCACTGCTATCTTAACCCATCCCACAAGCATGCAAAGGCTTAAACCATTTCTAAAAGTTTCCACCAAGACTTTATTGAAAAAAATAAATGAAGCAAGAGTGTGAAGCAAAGATAAACTTTATTAATGACAAGCTGTAAAAGAAAAATGACCCAAGTCAAGTGTCCAAATAAAGTCTACAGGTAGCCACCCAGTCTCTGGAACACTTATCGGTCACTCGGAGATGTGTCCTGTCTCAGGGGTGAAGGGTCCAGGTGCTGTGGAGGTGGCTGGTGCTGAGTGCTGGTCTGAAGCCCCACTGGGGTGCCTGGCCCCAAGAGAACAACAGGGGACGGTGTGTTGAGGAAGCTCTCAGACAGCTGGCTCAGACCCGTGATGTTGAGAGCTCCTTCCTCCATGTCATGGGGTGTCAGCCCCAGTACCGAGGACAGATGTACTGAGGCTGGGCTTGGCTGTGGGGTGGAGGAAGGAGCAGTGTAGTGGGGCTGTCTGGTCTGCAGCTGGGTGAGGACTGGCGTGGGTGGCATCTGTGGAATGAGTGGCATCGGTGGTGTCGGTGGCATCAGTGTCGTGGGTGGCATCGGTGGCATCAGTGGAACTGGTGGCAACGGTGTCATCCGATGACTCTGTGCCTGGACTGGGAAGGGCTGCTGCCTGTGTTGCTGGACCTCCTGGTAGCCATAGCCCTGGGAAGTGAGGGCCTGTGGAAAGCCTTGGAATGGGAGGGACATCACCTGGGGTGGAGGAGCAGACCTGGACTCGGTGGGAGCAGGTTCCTCTGGGTCTGGAGGGTTGTGAAGCAGCTCGGTGATCCGGTCCTTCACCCCCTGGTAGTGGGGTTCCTCCATGTCCGTGAGGGTCTGGTTGACAGAGGTGAGGAAGGGCTTGCGGTTGGAGGATGAGGAATCGGTGTGGACCAGCTGAGAGAGGAGATCTATGCTGCTCCGGATGGTGTCCCTGATCTCCAGCAGGACAGTGTGGCTCTGACCCTCCTGCTGTCTGGCTCTCTGCCTTTCTGTGGAGGTGGAGCTGGAGGTGGATGCGGGTAGGGCTGTGGTGGACGTGCCGTTTCCTTTCTCCCACTGCACCAGGGAGTCCTCCACGTGCTCCACCACAGTTAAATAGCTGTCCGCGGGTTCTCCACCGTGGCACGCTCCACAGAAACCTGCCTGGAGACAGGAGCTGACTCTCGGCTGGAAGAGGACTGGCTCTCAGCAGGCTGCCGGAGAGAGAGGGTCGTGAGAGGGGCTGCTGCTGCTCCTCGGTGGTGGATCTCACCCTCCAGGAAGCTGCACCTGGCCATGACGTAGGTCTCTCTGTCCGTCAGCTTAACCGTGGCCTGGCCAGATTTCTTGAGGTGCAGCTTCCCGTACCAGGTGTGCATGTGCTTCCACCAGCCGAGGAGCACATCCGATGTGTAGCCCAGACTCTCCGCCTTCTCTCTCCAAGCAGCCTGCTTCCTTTTGGTGTCCCTGTACAGCCGGTGTCCCTTCCGCCACAGATAGTCATTCTCTCTCAGCCACTCCAGCACCTCATCCTCGTGTTCCTCCTCAATGGAGTATTGCCTCCTCTCCCATTCCTGCATATGCCTCTTCCTCCCTTTGGCAGGACAAGATGGGCCCTCATCAGAGGGGCTTCCAGGTTGTAGGGGCTGCTCCTCCACACCACCAGCAGCAGCAGTACCAGCAGGATCATCATCATCATCATCAGCAGCAGCAGCAGGACCAGGATCAGCAGCAGCAGAGTAAGCACCAGCAGCACCAGGAACACCAGGAGCACCAGCAGGACCAGGAGCATGAACAGGACCAGCAGGACCAGCAGGACCAGCAGGATGAGCAAGATCAGGAGCATGAGCAGGACGAGCAGGACGAGCAAGACCAGGAGCACGAGCAGGATGAGCAGGACCAGCAGGACCAGCAGGACCAGCAGTACGAGGAGCAGCTACAGCAGAGTAAGAACCAGCAGAAGCACCACTGCCAGAAGCAGCATCAGCAGAATAAGCATGAGCAGAAGCACCACCACCAGAGGCAGCATCATCAGCTCCTCCAGAAGCAGAAGCAGCAGAAGCACCACCGCCAGAAGCAGCTACAGCAGAGTAAGCACGAGCAGAAGCACCACCACCAGAAGCAGCATCATCAGCTCCTCCAGAAGCAGAAGCAGCAGAAGCACCACCGCCAGAAGCAGCTAAAGCAGAGTAAGCACGAGCAGAAGCACCATCGCCATAAGCAGCATCATCAGCTCCTCCAGAAGCAGAAGCAGCAGAAGCACCAGCCGCAGAAGAGCGAGCCCGTGCTACAGAAGCCCCAGCAGAAGCAGAGTGAGGGCCAGGGGGCGGGAGGGTGGCCCTGTCCCTCTTGCCAGGGCTGGCAGCAGATGGCTGAGGCTTTCTCTTCTTCCCCATGGTTGTGGGGTTGCTGGCTGGCAGGGAGGCTGGCAGGGAGGCAGGCAGGCAGGCAGGCACCAAGGCTGGCAGGCAGGCTGGCAGGAAGGCTTGCAGGCAGGCAGGCACCAAGGCTGGCAGGCAGGCTGGCACCAAGGCTGGCAGACAGCAAGGCTGGCAAGGAGGCTGGCAGGCAGGCAGACAGCAAGGCTGGCAGGGAGGCTGGCAGGATGGCAGGCAGCAAGGCAGGCAGCAAGGCTGGCAGGCAGGCATGCAGGCAGGGCAGGCTGGCAAGGCACTCGATGTGTCTGGATGCAGGTCTTTCCTCTAAATGGTGACCTGCTTGGGAGCTGCTTCCCTTTATATCCGCGGGGCTGACGCAATACATCCCCCCCGCATGCACAGTGAATGCTAGGCATCCACTAGGCTTCCACTGTGCATCCGCTAGGCTTCTACTCTGCATCCGCTTCATCCGCTGTGCATCCGCTTCATCCGCTCGGCGTCCGCTCTGCATCCGCTCTTTCTGTTCCGCGTCCGCTTTGCTGAGGTCCCCCAGAAGCCTTGCGGATGTGCCATCCGCTCCCATCTGCTTCCATCCGCTAGGCTTCCGTTCCGCATCCGCTTTCCATCCGCTCTGCGTCCTCCCCCCGTCCGTTCCTTTCCGTGTTATCTGCTCTGTTTATGCAAATTTTTGCCCCTTTTGAGAGCGGATAACAATGGATGGAACATTTTTCTCGTCCGCTGTGTCCTTTTTACAAATGTTTTGCATCCATTGGGCAGTGTGACAGGGCCTTAACAAAATGAAATTCAATGTACAGAAAGGTACAGTCTTACACTTTGGCAAGAAAAACCAAAGGACACATAGAGACTGGGTGAAACCAGATTTAATAGCAGTAACTGTGAGAGGGATCTTGGAGTCTTAGTGGACAACCAGCTAAGTGTGAGCCAGCAGAGTGCCACGGCAGCCAAAAAAGCAAATGCAATCCTAAATCAAAGTCAAGGTAGGTACTAATACCACTCTCTAAAGCCTTAGTAAGACCACACCTAGAGTACTGCATTTAATTTTGGTCACCACATTATAAAAAAGAGGTTGAGACTCTAGAAAAAGTACATAGAAGAGCAACTAGGATGATGAGAGACTGGAGACTAAAACGTATGAAGAATGGTTACAGGAACTGGGCATGGCTAGTCTAGCAAAGAGAAGGACCAGGGGAGACATGATAATAGTGTTCCAATATTTGAGGGGCTTCCATGGGGGGGGGGTGTCAAGCTATTTTCCAAGGCACCCAATAAGGTCCAATAAAATCACTCAGTCACCTTGTAGGGACATGGACAGCATAAAAATGTAATAAATAAGTAAATAAAAATAACCAAGTTTTCGATGAACTTTTTTGGTAGAAAAGGAAAAGCACAAAGGGCATTACAACTAACAGGCTGACTACTGGAAGGAAATTCCTAATTCAGAAGGAGAAAAAATGAAGTGAGCATGGAAACCATAGACCCATAACCGGTTTGCCAATAACATACAAGCTACATACAATAGGCATAACTGCAAATCAAATCCACAGCTATTTGAAAAGAAATGGCTTATAAGTAAAGTATAAGTAAAAACATAGTTTTGAATACATGGATACATATAAGGAAATAAAAAAATAAAAGATACAATAGGACAGGGACGGTAGGCACATTGGTACGCTTATGCACGCCCCTACAGACCTCTTAGGAAAGGGATGAGGTCAATAGTAGACAGTCTAAGGTTAAAGTTTTTGGGGTTTGGGGGAGAAACCACAGAGTCAGGGAGAGTATTCCAGACATTGACCACTCTGTTGCTGAAGTCATATTTCCTGCAATCAAGTTTGGTGTGATTAATCTTGAGTTTGTATCTATTGTTTGCTCTTGTGTTGTTATAGTTAAAGCTGAAGTAGGCAGGACATTGCAATCAAGATTTTATATACTATACTTAGATCGGACTGAAGATGACGTAGTTATATAGTTATATAGGTTTTCTAGGTCTAGAATTTCGAATCTGGTGGCATAAGGTCTTCTGCATCGAGTAGAGGAGTGGAGAACTCTTCTTGTGAAATATTTCTGGACTTTCTCAACTGTGTTAATATCAGATACATAATGTGGGTTCCAGACTGATGAGCTGTATTCGAGTATTGGTCTAGCAAATGTTTTGTATGCTCTAGTTGTTAGTGTAATATTACCAGAGAAAAAGCTACGTAAGATTAGGTTAACAGCTCTTAATGCCTTTTTGGCTTGTAGTAGATTTGAAGTTGCCATTTGTTTGACCATTCTGATACGTAGTCAAGGTCTTTTTGAAGGGCAGTTGTATTGTCGGTGGTGTTGAATAGCTTTATATCATCAGTGAAGAGAATGCAGTTGCTCTTGATATTAGTCTAAATGCTACTGTTATTATGTATACATATAAGCTTTTAGCCACATTTTCATTGTGAAAAACAATCTCCTAGTGGGGATAGAGCTCATTAAAAACCATTTACATTTTTTAGTTATAGTAAAGATATATTTTAAAAGTCATATATTTAAAATGTGGCATGAAGTGCTTTAAAAATGCTGTCTTACATTCGTTTCTCCCCTGAAGAAAGAACAGGATACAAATTATTCCTGGGGAAAAAATAGAGGAGAAGAAGAAAGGGAAAAATTCCTTATTATTGGTTAAAAAAAAAATTGGGACTGTTTCCCAGGGAAAGCAGGGTATGTGCCTAGAGATATAGGGACTCCCCCTCTGTCAGTAGTTGTTCATTCCATGTGCTCTTGGATGCCAACATGGCTGCCACTGGCCAGAATTAAGGCTGGAGCTGCTGAGAAGAAATGATGCTGCCAGCATTTCTTTGTCAACTGGCTGAATGCTGGCAAGAACTTTGGTGAGGCTCCTGCCAGCAGCAATGTGGAACTGTTGTTGTATCCATTTTGGGGACATCTTGTGTGTCTGGGTTTTTTCTTTTTTAAAAAAGATGTATTTCTTGGAAGAGATCCTTTGAGATATTTCTATGAAGCCTCATAAAATCATTGCAAGGCTATATAAAATGGTTGTTTTGTTTTTGTTTTAAAAAGCTTCTTTGGATTCTCTTCATTTTGGCTCTCAACCACAACTGAAAATTATCATTCTCACACTAGTTATTTGAACGAGTCCGTTCAGCTACTGAGAGGCCATATGTCCCAGTGTGGGATTCGCCATAGTGACTGCTTGGTTTCCATGTATGTATCTACATTCCTTTCAAAGCTTTTTAGAAACCCTCATCTGACAGACAGAAAAGAAACAGACAGACAGGGGGAAATGGAAGATGTGATCCCAGAACCACTGAACAATTCCTTTCAAAGATCCTGGAGCACAAGGGAACTACCAAAGGACTGTAGTTCCCTGATAGAAAGAGCTGATGTGGTTCCAACCTACAAAAAGCGGGGGAAATTGATTCAGGACACTATAGACCAGTGGTTGTCAGCCTTGGTCAGGGACCACTGGTGGTCTGTGACAAAATTTTGGTGGTCCTCAGAAAAATGTCACCCCCAAAGCACACACCCCCCCCCAAGCAATTAATCCAGGCTCCATGGGAACACAAGGCTTGTGTCCACTTGCATTGCAAACAACATGAGGTAGTGGGGGGGGGGGGAGGGCAGGAGTAGTACCAGTGGGGGAACTTGCCCCATGCACCCCATGCACCCCACCTCGCCACTGGGCTGCTACTTTCTGCTTCTTTCTTCTGCCTTTGGTAAGGAAAGCAGCAAAAGTCTTTCTTTCTCTCCCCAAACTCTGCCAGAAATGAGTCTTTGGGACCCTGCAAGGCCTCCTGCTCCAAGAGGCTGCACCAGCAAAGACTCATTTCTGATGGAGTTTGGGGGAGAGAAAGAAAGACTTCTGCTGCTTCTGCTGCTTTCCTTGCATGAAGCCAAAAGTCTCTCTCCGCCCCCCCCCCCCCAAGAACAAAGCTGGAGACAATATCCTGCAGTCCCAAATAAAGAATAATTTTGGTAGGAAATCGAGGTGGGAAATTTTCCTGCAGACTTTTTAGGGGATTTTCCCAGGGCTGCTGAGAATCCTTTGGTTTTATGCCTTCTGTTGGGATTTGAATTTGATCTTGTATTCTGATTGGTTGTCAGACTCCCATGGGGCCATGCAGGGGCAACTCTGTAGGCTGTCCTGAGTCCCAGGCTTGGTTGAACCTTGCTGGATGATGATGTATGAAAAGGCTTTTGGCAATTCCTATTATAGCTCTACCTGGAGTAGATCTTTGTTATGTAGACTGCCCTAGGTCAGATTAATGGTCCATTAGCAAAGATGGGGGGGCTAAGTTTCTACTTTGAGTTTCTGAGTTTCTACTTTTCTTTTGAGAGGAAATATTCTACCTTTCTAGTATATCCTAAAATATTTCGTTTTCCTAGGAGGGGGTGGGTTTTAACTTCCAATAGTGGGGAGGAACCAGTGGTTGCTTAAATCATGGAAAGAAACTTAGGGAGGAGATGTAGGAGATGACCAGGCTTAGCCCAAGGGGGAGGGGTCAAGCATGCCATCAGCCTTGAGTTCCTTTGCACCCACAAGAGATCTGAGTCCAGCCCAGCTTGAATGCTCTGTTTAGATACATGTGATGGAAATGTGCACGTGTCCAAATAAACACACTGGATTACAGTCTGCTGCCCCCACTCCTGACAAATGCTTAACTGATGGTCCACGAAGGAAGGCAGCTGTTTGTGCCAACAGAGCTCATTCCAAACAGACCTCAGAGATGTGTCCATGGAGACTCTCAGTCATCCAGGTGATGTTTGTCTCAGAGGTGCTTTTCTAAAGGACAACTAAACTTTCTTGTTTTGTTTTTTCCCCTTGGAAAGCTTTTCTTCTCATCCAAGAAGCTTCTTCAGTTTTGAATTGAAGAAGCTCCTTGGATGAGAAATGAAATGTTTTCAAGGAAAAAAAACAACAAGAAAACCCAGTTGCCTTTTGGCAATGACATCCAATGACTTGGATGACTGAGAACATGCATAGGCGCATGTCTGAAGTCTGTTTTGAATGAGCTGTGTTAGCTCAAAGAGCTGCTTTTGAGACCTTGCTGGCTTTAAGGTTGCTATGCATGTAATAGTCACCCCAAGAGGTGATTCAAAGCAGTTCCTGCTGTGGGGGAGAAATGCCCCTGTCAAATCCCTTGGGGCAGAGCTATCTGTCCAGCACATGGGCTCATTTTGCAGAGGGCACTTGACCAGCCCTATAAATAAAAAGGGTGATACATTTATTGTATATGCTATGTCAGTAGGTAATTCATTAAACAAGGTAAATATACTCTGTAAAGTGGCTTATTTATCAAAGTTATTTATCAAATGTATTGGCTCCCTATCTTATCACAGGGTAACTCTGGGTGGTTTACAATATTAAAAATAAATGCTATAAAATACAAAATACAATACAAAATACTTCCCTAAAAGGGAAGGAGTAGGATGAGCAGGGGCGAGTAGGTGACATATGATATTAATCTATCAACCACTCCCAACCTGAAGTCCCTCCTTTGGAGCCCCTAGCCAAAATTTGAAAATTTCCCCAAAGTATCTCGGGACCACAGTGGGTCTGATGCTGCTAAACACCTTTTCAGGTATCCTCACTTCCTTCAGAGGATGCTGCTTCCAGGCCTGGCTGGACAGAAAGCAACTTGAATGAGCCTTGGTGAAGGGAGCTTGGCAGGAGATCCACAATGCCCAGTTCCGGCTCCCAGGCCAAGGCTGCCTCCTGGCAACCACCCCATAGCTCCAACTTCTGGGAAAGCAGGTAGGCAGGCAGGCAGGCAAGGGTTACTATTCTCCTCTTCCTGTCTCCTGGATTAAATGAAGCAGAGAAAGCAGCGCTATCATTAAAGAGCTCCAGTAGTCAGGAGGAAAAGAAGAGGCTGTCTCTAATCAACAATGCTAACCCGATAATGGAAGGAAGCCTTGAGTTTAATGGCTTGAAACTTTCCAGCCAAGCTGGCTCTCCGCTGATGTCTTCAGATAAGAGTGCCAGGTCCTCTGTGCCATTAGATGCATCAGCACCAGCATCTCACTGCTTAATTCACAGCTTCAGGACATTTCATGCCGGGTCTGCCAAGCGTGTGAAGAGTTGCTGGGACAGACGATCCCAGGAGGAGGAAGGAGTGAGTGCTGAGCAAGAAATGGCTTCTGGGAAGATAGCGTGACCCATTAGACTCACAGTCTTCTTGGGACGGGGGGGGGGGGGAGATGGAGAGATGGGGCAGCTTTAGAGAACAGAGTTTTCTCTCTCTCTCTCTCTTCTCAAATGGCAGCCCTCAAACCCTTAGCAGCAAAATAGCAAGCAATCCAGCCATCTTGCACCTAATCTGTTTGACAAGATGAATTATTTTGGGGGAAATGTTCATCAGTTCATTTATAGAATATTGCAGCTCAGTCCTCTGCTGTGTCTAGTCCCAATTGATTTGATCCTGACAACTCTTTGGTCTTACAGAGCCAAATCTGTTCAACTATGTAGCATAGGGATAGCACATCGTTTGCTCTTTGATTTCTGATCATCATACTTGAGAATCATAAATTATTCTCTGCAGATGGCAAAAGAAACACTTATCAGGGAAAAAAAATTGGATATCAAAGCAACATTTGTTAGTTAGGGAAAACGTTTTTGATTTACAAAAGTTATCTTTCAACTTGAAAGATTTGGACAATATGCTCAGTAAGATCCTTCCGTCAAAAAATTTTCGAGGCAGAATTAATTCTGCAAGCGAGTTATATAATAATACATGCTTACATTTTTAAAACTATCTCCAATATTTTCCTGATCTAATGAAAAATTTGATCTGATCTAATGCTTTCTTTCCCACGGGGTGTTTGTCATTGATCTTTGCCAAGACAACAAAATCCTTTCTCTGAAGCTTCTACAGATCTGTCAGAAGCTTCCTTCTCTCTTGCCTCCGTTCAACCTTCGTCCGTTTTGACAACCTGAAAAACTGGATCAGGGAAACAGGTACAATCATAACCCCCACCTGTCACTACTGCTGCATGTAAAACAAATGAAAACAATGGTGGGGGGAGGGGTATTGAAAACCCTCTCATACCGAAGACGAAGGTGGAACTGAGAGGAATGTGTGCAAAATACAGATAAGGGAGATGAACTCCACCCTCCTCTCTTATCAACCCTCCCCATTTTCCACAGCAAGAACATATAATTCGGTGCCTTAATCATAGAAATTGGAGTGGCAGCTGCCGCCTTTCGATGAGTTGGTTGCTGGAACTGTCCTCCCCTCTCGCCTGCATCTAAAATGGAATCTTGCTTCCCGGGTGCATTTTCTCATCTGCTCTTTTTCTACATCTTGATGATGTGTAATGAAGGCAGTTGGCAATAATGCAATACTGTAAAGCACTCGTTGGTTTGGGGATGCACACACACACACACACACACACACACACACACACACACACACACACGGTTTCTGCCCATGCTTAAGAAACTGAAATGTAATGCTGTTGTTTTTCTACATGGTATCACAATGCCAAGGAAGTTTGACATATCAGTTAAGGAACTGGGCTAGAAACTGATGGAAGAGGAGCCCTGCCTTTGGCACAAAGCCCGTTGGGTGACTTTGAACCAATCTCCCAGGCCTGGGAAGAAGAAAACAGCAAGAGCAAACCATGACCTGACATCCTGAGAAGGAAACTGCAGGGACTGGTCCAAGTCATCAGAGGAGCTGAAGGGAGGGAGGGACATTTAAGCAGAATCCACTTTGTGCCATAGAAAGGCATTATAATACTTGGCCAAAAACCAAGCTCTTATTGTCTGGCTTAGAAAACAAATCACCTTCTTCCAAGATGTGCTATTTTTGACAATTAGTGAGAAATCAAACTAAACTAAGCAAGCCTTGGAAATTATTTAGAAATATGACTGAAAGTAAAGTAAGATGTTCTTTCTTTCTTTTTCCATTCTTTCTTTCTTTCCTTCCTTTTTTCTTTCTCTTTCCTTTCTTTGTTTCTTTTACTTTCTTTCTATCTTTCCCTTTTACCCAAGAGACAGATTTGCCTATAAGGAATTTGTTTCTTATGAGTAGTTGTGCCCTAAGGCATTTGAGTCTATTTGGTTTTCAGCAGATATTAATTAAATGAATAAGAACCTTCAAAATAGGAGGCAGTACTCACATTATTAAAATAAAAAGGGAAACTTCAAAAAAACTTACCTTCCTTCCCATGCAGTCTTGATGAAAAGCCCCAGAACAGCTTGGCACCTCCAGTTGATGCAAATTGCCACCCTGAGAATCTTCACAATTTTAATCAAGATTATGGTTGGAGAGAGAACAATAGCTTTGCTCTGTATTGTGATCCCAGTGAAAATTGAGAGGTTTCTGCCGCAAATACTGATTATTTTTAAAACATCCCAGCAAGGTTGCTAGCCAGACAGACAAAACCATGTGTGCTTTGAAACTGGATAAAAACATGCATATTTCTTCAAACATACAACATTTGGAAAGGAAACCGGACACATGCAAAGTGCTTTCTATCACTGCGACATCTCAGTTCCGAAACTGGCTCAGGACAAGGGCCAGGTGAAGGCTCAGGATCTCCTTGTAAAGTTTTGATTGTGTCATATTTATCCTACACCTTCTTATAGAAACATCTGCCTGCAATTTTGAACTATGAATTGCAGGATGCTTTGCAAACATGATCAAATCATAGAGCCTCCCCTGCTCCTATGAATGTAGAATAGGAGGCTGGGGAAGTTGGGAATTCATTCCCACACACACCCCTGCCCCTCTCGCCAACTCCTCCTCTCTGTGCTACAAGGAGAGAACTATCAATGGAAAGGATTCCAGGAGGGAGTTAGGAAATTCTGACTTGGTAGAGACAAAGCACTTGTTCGTACACCTCTCTGAAGGGCATCTTACAGGAGCCCCCATTTGCCTCCATAATTGTGGCAAGATTCCCAGGAAAAGGTCTCCTCACAGTGTGGGATGACAAATTGGTGGGGATATTGTCTCTGTTCTCTCCTTGCTCAGCAGGGAGGCTTTCTTCACGTCACCCCCAGATAACAAGGCAGCTGTGTGGGGCGCACTGGGCTTTGAAGGACCTACACCAAGATGGCCAGGTAGAGCAGCCACAGGGGATGCCACCATTTGGCCCCTGCTGGATAATTCTCTCCACAGAGGTCCTCTGCAAATTGGAGAGCGGGAGATGGCTTTCCATGCCAGTTCCACCACCCCACTCCACAGTTGCTGAATTCATGTGCAGGCTCTTTGTGCCTCATAAATTTTCATCTTGGCATCGTTTCTTGTTCTCCTTTACCGCATTTTCAAAATGTAGGTTACCCCCTTTGCATTTTAAGCAGGCACAATTGTATCTAATGCCAGGGATTTTATGGCCACTAAAGCGTTCCTCAGTTTGATGAACTGATCTCATGCGAGGTAAATTATGTCACTCATCGGCTTTGTCAGTAAATCAAGGGGTGACACTTCTCTGATTTGTAAAGACTGAAGGGAAAGATTCACATGGAAAAACGCAGAAGGCAAGGTTAGATTAATAAGCAGTTTAAAGAAAATGTTCCCCTTTCAGCGGACACGGTGCATCCAAAATCAATTCTGGCTCTCTGATATTTTGGAGACTTCTATCTGAGCATCCGTAGGAAGACTGTATTAAACATGTTATGGAAAATTCAATCCCGGATTGTTTTGCTTAACAGTAATTGACAGCATTTTCATGCCGTTTGATGCTATGAATTTATATCAGCTCCCATCAATTCGGACCTTCGCACACATGTCTAATTATTCTGCTTCAGTAGCAGCTGGCAATGGAAAGAAAGACAGCTCCTTCCAATACCAAAACTGGAGACTTGCAGGGTACTGGCTGCAGGAAGAGCCAATTCCAATTGATTGGGGATCCCCACCAAGGTCTAGGATTCTGGGGGCTGGACAAGGGGGCCTTTAGGTCTGCAACTGCACTCTTTGTTTCTTGGAATTTTCTAACAGGATAGGCAATTTTGCCCTGCTCTGCCTCAACACAAATTGTATGCCTTCACCTGAATCAGAAAATGCATCAACCTCCTTCCATGCCATTTCAATATTGCCAGTCTCAATTCTTCTCCCGGATTGTGCTGAATAACTGTATCCTCAATCTTCAGAAAGACATTTGGAAGCCATGGAAGTTCTCCAGAAAAGAAGCACAAGAGAAGGCACCAGTAATGGGCCCACTCTTCTGAGTTCCCAAAAAAGCCACTTAGCCATCAGCAGTGGGGGATTGGCAGAAATGGTTGCCCAAGATAATGCCTTCCTTGCTGGTTATCAGATGCTACTATGTTAGGAGCCTGGACAGTCAGTTAGAGAATTCAGACCCAGATCCTTGAACGAGAGATCTTAAATACATCTCCCCAGGATAAAGACTGAGTCATCACCAGTTCCAACCAGGAGGCTATTGGTAGACTTTAGAAGCTTTATTTCAGCAAAGCAAGCATTTCTCATTCAATCATTCACTCACTGAGTCAAAGCATACCTACTAAAAAGACCCTTCTTGCAGGTGAGGCGACAAAAGGCCATTGGGAAGACTCCAGAACACTCTTTGAGAGGAATCTCAAAACACTGGAAATAGAATTAAATATTTTATTTTCCCCTTCTGCAACTTCTCTTTTATTTACAGTGCAGAATTCCATCTATATCATTTATCAAGATGTAACAGATGCCCATCCAGATGAAATGTCCCTTCCATGGTCATTCCATGGTCAGAGGTTTTACAAGAATGTGCTGAAAAATTATCTGTTTCTTTCCTTGCAGCATCTTGCAAGTGGTTGAGCCTTGCATTGCATTTCTTTCATGTTCTCTCTCCAGCTGAACTTATTAACTCTTCCATGTTTGGGCATTGATTCATCCTGCAAGTTAAACCTGATGCAGATTAAAAGGAAGGGTGACTTGGCGGCAGGGGAGGGCGTTTTTGAAAAATGGATGGGAAAAAGGATCAGAGCAGAAGCAGAAGAGAGGCAGAATGAAGGCAGAAATGAATAGTGTAGTTGAATGAAGAACCATAGAGAGAAAACCTCTGGGCAGCTCAATTGAATAGCCTCCTGGTTGGAACTGAAAACCTCTGGGCAGACCATATGAGGCTGGTCAGGAGAAAGCCAAATGGCATACAATTGCCTCAAGAACTGGCATGAGAATTGAATCCAGGAGAAGCAGAGCCCAAGGATCTGTAATCTGAGTCAGTAAGGAGCAGCTATGCCAGCTTTCAGTTGGGGGGAGGGGAGGATCTACACTCATCCTGGTCCATATACCAGCAAGGAAGCTGGAAGGTTGGCAGGAGGCCTCTTGATTTCTCTTCTTTCTCACAAAGCAACTAGCCTCCGCTCACTCATGTTAAAACAAAACAACTCTATTTAATTAATTCAAGATTAAGTGAATCCAAGGCTGCATCAACAGTAGGGTAGTATCAAGATCACAAGAAGTGATAATACCACTTTATACTGCACTGATAAGATTACACTTAGAATATTGCATCCAGTTCTGATCTCCATGATGCACAAAAGACAGTGAGATTGTAGAAAGAGTGCAGAGATAAACAACAAGATGACAAAGAGTCTAGAGACAAAACCATACGATGAATGCTTGAGGGTCTAGATATGTCTAGTCTAAGGAAGAGAAGGACTTGAGGTGACATGATAGAAAACTTCCAATATTTAAGGGGATGTCAGAGAATAGGGGGGTCAATGTGTTCCCAAAGTGCCAGAGAGTAGGCCCAGGAGTAACAGGTGGAAGCTTATTATCAATGGGCAAAATGAAGACCCAGATTGTTGGCGGCAATATTTTGACTCTGTAAACTGCTTAGAGAATGCTGTAAAGCACTATAAAGTGGTGTATAAGTCTAAGTGCTAGTGCTAGTGCTATCAAAGAGACATTCAGTTAGGATTAAAGAGAACTTTCCTGACAGTGAAAACAATTAACCAGTGGAACAAGTTGCCTCCAGAAGCTGTGGATGCTCCACCACTGGAGGTTTTCAAGAAGAGACTGGACAGGCCTTTGTCCAGAATGGCTTGAGCAGGGGGTTGGACTAGAAAACCTCTAAGGTCTCTTCCCACCTATTAGTCTGTGTTCTATGTTGTATTTCTGGCTATGACCACAGCAGTTTGTAGATATAAGTGTTATTGTTATTGCTTTATGCTCAGTCTTGACTTAATAACCAATTTCTCAGAATATATAAGATTTAGAAATAACAGAAAGAGGGAGCTTTGTCCTGCCTTATTTAACTCCAAATATTGTAACAGCCTCTCTAATGGCATGTTTCTGCAAGAGAAAAAGCTTAAAGAAAGAAGTCCTCACATTCATCCAGGAGGACCACTTATGAAAGCTCAAGTGCTCAGATAATGGCACCCACTTCCCTTTGGTACAAAGTAAGAGAAACCCGGTCATGTGAACCCTAAAGTTGAAAAATAGCTCCCAAATAAGAATAAGATTGAGAACCTGTCAAAAAACACAGGGCTCATACTATGCATCAGGACCAAGACAACTAAACTCTGTTATCTGAAATCAGCAAGAAACACTAAAAACCAGATGTCCATTGCAATCGGTCTACTTGTGTGAATCTTTATAACCTTCAGCAACTGTACCTAAATACTCTACACCAGGATGAATCTTGTGAAGCATCAGATAGCATTGGATAATTAGACTGAATGGATGATCGTTGCTTCAAAGGGCACACTAAAGATTTGAAGGCTACCAGCTAAGAATAGTTCTTCTTTTTCTTCGGAAGAGATAGTTGTAAACATGGTGGCCAAAACTGTCTCTTGAGGAACCTGGATTCCATGATGTGATGGAGTTGTGGAATGAACCTCCAACACAGACTTAATACAAAATGAGAGGTCATCCAAAGTGCATGATTAATTGGAACTTGGTATACATGTTGCTGAGCAACTGGATGGAATCAGGCAAGTGTTCTTTTTAATACTGTTGGTGTGTTTTGGGTTCCTGTTCAATCTGTATTTGATCAGTTCTGAACATTCACTGTTTTATTGCTCCTGAATCTATTGAGCCTTTTTTACTTCTGAACAAATGAAGTCTGCTCAATTCAATAGATTCAGTCTGTTTATTTAGACACTCAGTTATCATGGCTACAATCTGGAATGAACTCTTTCAAAAAAGAGGAGAGGAACAATCCTGGGGTATGTGTGTGCATGTCTCCAGATCACTACAAGATTCTGGCTTTAAAAAAAAAGTTTTTCTCCTCTCACCCCTCCCATAATTGTCACTAAAATCTATGTGCAGTATACTCTTAGTTTTCATACACTTAACTAACTAGCTTGCAAATCAGAATATCATTTATCAGTGCTTTGGCAAAATCCAGACATTTATATCTGTAGCATTCCTACAGTTCAACTGATTTAAAAAAATAGGGCAAGGTTGCTTTATTGACCAAGATGCTTATGGTTCAGTCTCTTTGTGATCTGTTCAAGAACCTTCTAAGACATTAATATTGAAAGACTGGTTTGTACTTCTTTGTCCCTTTGACAAACTGATGAAGTAGACTAACTCAAGGAGCCATACTCCTGTCTGGTTCTTCCTCAGATCTCCAGAATTTGTCATAAATAAAGTGTAAAGACAGATAATCAGCAAGTCCCTTCAATGCTCTAATACGAAATTCATTTAGCTGATATGTTAAAAGCATTTGATTTACACTGATTTAAGTTTAATTAGTTTGGTTAATTAAATGTATTATAATTAATTTATAATAATTATAATAATAATTAAATTGATTTAAATTAAATTGAGCATGATTTATCAAACCCCGCTTTCAGTTATACACCTTCTTTCTGTCAAATAATTTTATTACATTTACATTTACAAAGCATACACAGAAAAAGCAACTTAAACTAACAATCAAGAGAAATGTCAAAATGTAAAAAGAGAATAGGAAGAGAAGTATGAAAAAATATAAAGAAAAAGAAAAATGCAAATATATACAAAGAATGACTTCTGACTTCTTCCAAGGATATAAAGAACACTTACATTTGACTTAGTTTAAGACGATAATAAAATGTCCATTTCTCCCCAAACCTTAACCCTTTTCAAATGCTGTCATCAAATCCATATATCAAAATCTGATTTTTCACCATCTGCTGCAAATGAATTTCTTCAGTGACTTTTCTACATAAGGGGTATTAACTTAGCCACCACTGCCAGCTTTGTCATCTTTATTAACTATTATTTTGTTGAGACTATCACAGGATCCTTCCAAAGCTGAGCATATAAAAGTTGTGCTGATGTTATCATATATAACAATACAACACCATGTCATTTTTTCCATGGTTTAATCCCTAAACCTTCACAAACAAAATTCTGCTCGGAATTATACATTGATTTTTTTTAAAAAAAAAAATTGGGTTACAAATTTTTACCCAATATTACATTTGCAAGTCCACCAAAGGTTATAAAAGGCATCTATTAAAGTTTTATTTATTTCCAGCAATTATTTGGGGATGCTTTATACATGTTAGCCAATTTATCTGAGAACAAATACCTTCTACTGATCATTTTGTAAAAGCTCTCTTTGGAGTTATAACATAACATAAATTTTAGTCTCTTTATCCACATGTTTTCCCATTGATCAATTGGTATCAGTTGGAGCTTGTGGAAGCTTTTAAGAAGAGACTGGATAGCCATTTGTCCAGAATGATATGAGGGTCTTCTGCTTGAGCAGGGGGTTGAACTAGAAGATCTCCAAAATCCCTTCCAACTCTGTTATTCTGTTATTTTATTATAGTGTTATCTTCTATTGATTTTTTTTGTCCAGTTTATCATACAATTTTAACTAATTTGCCTTCTGTTTCCAATTTTAACAAAAGTTAATTTTTTTTAACTTTTACAGAAAGTTTTTAAGTAAAAGTATACATTTTACTTGTATGGTGCTAATTGTTTGTACACAGTTCTGTTTCAAAAATAGTTTTATCATGTTCGAAATCATAGAGTTTCTTATCAGCTTTAAATCTCTCTGTGAGTTGCAAGTACAAAAAACTTTTGCAACTGAAACCTTTTAATGCCAGGTATCCTCTGGGTTTTAATATCATCTGTGCAGTGTTTCTATAAACCTGAATTATGCACCTTCTCCATGTTCTTCACCATCACAAGCTATAGCACAAGCCCTCTTGTACAAGAAAACACCTGAAATAAAAGTTGAAGCGTTCCAGTTTTTGTTTGATTGCCGATAAGTATTTTGCTTTGACATTGAACAGCTGGCATGCTAATTATTTTATCTTCCTTTTATATTGTATATGTCTTAAGAAATCATTTTGGCTGCATCATTATAGTTCCAAGCCCAGTTTAATCTTTGCCTTGCAAGGCCAAAAGAACTAAGGATTTAATGGCTATCTGTTCAGGTCAGCATCAGTGAGGGTATTGTGCAATTCAGTCCATTCTGCACATGTGGAACTGAAGTTGGAGCATCCTATATAATCTCTAAAAATCCCCCAAAAAGTGGGGTACTGTCTCAGGCCAAGTACTCTTCAATATCTCCATAAATGTCTTAGATGAGGGAATAGAAGGGGAACTTAGCAAATTTGCAGATGATACTAAGCTGGCAGGAATAAATACCCAACACCCTAGAAGATAGGCTCAAGATCCAGATGGATCTTTTTTATATATATAAATTTTTATTGGTTTTGAAAACAAACATAAACAAACAAAACATAAAAACATCAAGTCATCTTCCATATATGTACATACAGTGTGCCGGTTGGTTTACAAATTATTTTGTGCTTCCATTTCATAGTCATCAATTATAATTACACTGTATATAATCTCATATTTTCAATCAAATATTAAATACATTATTATTAATCAATCATTTGACAATACTTTTGTTCATTCATGTTTTACAAAATGATCATATTTTACTTAATTTGTTCTTTAACAATTCATATTATCATCACAGATCTATCCTAGAATCATTTTGTAGATAAAATAAGAAAAGAATACATCTTTATATATTTATTATTTTCTAAAAGTCTACATATTTCATCATGGTATTTTATTGTCTAACCATTGAAAGAATAGATCCCAAATTTTATAAAATTGTTTATCATCTTGTTCTCTAATTTCAAATGTCAATCTACTCATTTCAGCACATTCCAATATTTTCTTAATGATTTCCTCCTGAGATGGTATTTTTTCATTTTTCCAGTTTTTAGCAAATACAATCCTAGCCGCTTTTAATACATTTACAATCAGATATTTCAAGTCTTTACGATATATTTCAGGCAAAATTCCCAATTAAAAAAAAATCTCTGGTTTCAAGTCTATATGCTTATTTATCATTTTTTCCAGCCATTTGTGGATTTTAGTCCAATATTTTTTAGCGTCTGAACATGTCCACCACATATGGTAATATGAGCCAGGTGTCTGATGACATTTCCAACACTTTTCGGACTTATTCTTGAACATTCTTGCTATTCTTCTCAGGGGGAAATGCCACCTGTAAAACATCTTATACAAATTTTCTTTATATGCTGTTGACATTGTCATCTTATAATTTTGAGACCACAATTTTTGCCATTTCTCTAGATCAATCCCATATCCAAAATTCTTCCCCAAAGCAATCATAGTTTCTTTAACTTGTTCTTCTTCTAATTTAATTTCTAATAAATATCCATACAATTTTTTCATCACCTTTTTCATCAGTACCTGTCAAAATCTTATCTCAGTCAGTCAGTTTATCAAAGAAACCTTCTGCTTTAGAATCTTTGTCATACCTTGAATGTATTTGCGCATATGAAAACCAATTCATCTTTATGTCTTGTTTCTCCAGTTTTGGTATAGATTTAAGTCCACCCTTCTCATTCAATATTTCATCATATCTAACTGTTCCTTTTTGTATATTATAGGATAAGAAAATACTTCAATAGTCGATAACCAGACTGGAATTTTCAAATAACATTGCCTTTTAGTCTTCTCCCAGTTTAACTACAGAGACGCCCATATATAATGTCTTCGAAAACACCACTGTGATTTAATTCCTTTATACCATAGAAAAGCATGCCACCCCAACAACAGATCATGTCCTTCTAATGTTAACAATCAAGTATTTCTTTATGTTATCCATTCCTTAACCCACATCAAATTTGTAGCTTGGTAATATAACTCCCAATTAGGCAAACCAAATCCTCCTCTTATTCTAGCATCTTGCAAAAGTTTTAACTTTATTCTCGCTTTCTTACCTTGCCATATATATTTCAACACAATTTTATTTAAATCTTCAAAGTAGTCTTTTCCAAGCCTAATTGGAATTGTTTGAAACAAATATAAAATTCTGGGTAATATATTCATCTTGATTGTTGATATTCTCCCTATTAGTGACAGTTGTAAATTTTCCCATTTCACCAAATCTAGCGCTATCTGCTGTTTACGTTTGATATAATTATTCTTTTTTAGTGTACTGCGTCTTGCTGTCAAGTATATCCCCAAGTACTTGATTTTATTTGTGACCTGAATTTTCAATAGGTCTGCCAGTTTTTCCTTTTGTCTTGATAACATGTTCTTTGTCAAGATCTTTGTCTTATCTTTGTTTATTTTCAAACCAGCCACCTTTCCATATGTCTCTATCTTTTCTATCAATTTTGATGCTGTTTCTAGTGGGTTTTCTAAGATGAAAACCAGATCATCTGCAAATGCTTGCAACTTAAATTATTCCTTTTTAATTTTCATCCCTTTTATATTCTTTTCATCTCTAATATTTATTTAGCACTTCCAAAGTTAACACAAACAACAGAGGTGATAGTGGGCAGCCTTGTCTTGTTCCTTTTCTTATATCAATAGAATCTGTCAGTTCTCCCTCTATCATTACCTTTGCCATCTGCTTATGACATATAGCTTCTTTTGCTTGAATAAATTTTCTTGCAAAGCCCATGTGTTCCAGCAGTAACAACATGAATCGCCAATTCACATTATCAAATGCCTTCTGTGCATCTAGAAATATCAGAGCCATTTGTTTTTCAGTATGTGCCTCGTAGTATTCCAAAGTGTCCAAGATTACTCTCATATTGTCTTCAATTTGTCTCTTTGGCAGAAATCTATTTTGATCAGGATGGATAAAATTATTTAAGTATTTTTTAAGTCTTTCTGCCAATATTGAAGCAAAGATTTTATAATCTGCATTTCGTAGGGAAATAGGTCTTTAGTTCTTGATTTGTAATGGATAAATCTTCTCTTTTGGAATAAGTATAATATAAGCTTCGAACCATGTTTTAGGTATTCTCTTTTTTAACATAATTTCATTCATAACTTCTAACAATGGAAGGTTCAACGATTCTTATAATGTTTTGTAAAATTCTGCCGGAAGTCCATCTGGGCCTGGTGCCTTTCCATTATTTTGCTTCTTGAGTGCTTCAGTTAACTCCATCATTGTTATATTGCTTTCTAACATTGTTTCAATATCTTTAGGTATCTGGTGTAAATTGGCATTCTGTAAATACTGTTTAACTCTTTCCTCATCAATATTCTCTTGTGTGTATAATTTCCCATAATAGCCTCGAATGATTTCCTTCTTCTCTTTACTACCATAGCAAACTTGGCCTTGGTCATCTATTAATTGCAATATTTTCCTTGATTCTTTCTCCTTTCTCAATTTATATGCTAACCATCCACCTGGTTTATTTGCATCTTCAAAGTAGTTCTGTTTAGCACCTCTAATTTTTTGTGCTAGCTCTTCTTTTTCTATTAGACCCATTTTATGTTTGGTTATATCCATTTTTAACTTGATATCCTTTTTTCTGTGCATTTTCTGTAACTCTTTTTCAAGTCCTTTATACTCATTCTCTAATACCTCAGAGGCTAATCTTTTCATGGTATTTCTTTTCCTTGTATAGTCTATTATCAAGCCTCTGGCATATGCCTTCATTGTATCCCATACATTCTGGATTGATGTATCTTCTTTTTTGTTTTATCTAAAGAAAAAAGCCAGTTCTTTCTCCATCCACTGTGTAAAGTCTTTTTCCTTTAGAATAGTATTATTTTACGTCCATCTAGATCTTCTCCTTTGTCCTTTCCATTTAATTGTCACTGGATTGTGATTTGCCCAAGTACTTGTTTCAACATTTATTTCTTGAATATTAGTTGACAATTCTGTTGACATCCATATCATATCTATTGTGGACCATGATAAGTGTCTATTTTAGTAGAAGGTGTATTGTTTAGTTTGAACATTTCTTTCTCTCCATGTATCTTTTAAGTTTATTTCATCTACCATTTAAAAAAAGATTTTGGGAGAATCTTTCTATTTTGTTTTATTGTTTTCTGTGCTGTATAGTCCAGTTTATTGTGTACAATTCTATTAAAATCTTCCATCATAACTATGTTAACATAGTCCAGGAGGGCAGAGCTGGCGTCGCGACGATACAGCATGCGAACTTGGAGGTCTGAGATCACTGCCGATATCTTTGCTCCTGGATGTTCCAAGTGGATCTAAACTGTCCTGAAGAGACAGTGAATGTGAAGAGCACATCCTGTCAATCCCAGGGATACCACAAAGTCCCTGATAGATCCAGGAGAAGCTCTTTTTGCCAGCGGCAAAGAGGCAGCCATTAAAGCTGCTGAAGTTAGGACAGCTCCAAAACGAAAGAGAACGGAAAGAGAGAGTGTGCCAGTTTGGTGAGAACTTTTTCTTTATTTTAAGATTTGAAAGGACACCCTAAGGAAAAGAAAGAATCTGTAAAAATTTTGACAGAAGTGATTAAGCGGCGATTTTAAGCAGGAATGTCAAAGTAATATTTTTGTTTTTTTCTCAAGATCCAGATGTATCTTGACAGACTTTAACATTGGGCCCTATCTAACAAAATGAAATTCAATGTAGAGAAAAGTAAAGTCTTAAACTTAGGCAAGAAAAAACAAAAGTACACATATAGACTGGGTGAAACCAGGCTTAATCGTAGTAACTGAGAGAGATCTTGGAGTCTTAATGGACAACCAGCTAAATATGAGCCAGCTGTGTGCAGCAGCTGCCAAAAAAGCCAATGCAGTCCTAAATTGCATTAACAGAGGAATACAATCAAGATCAAGGAAGGTACTAATACCACTCTGTAAAGCCTCAGTAAGACCACACTTAGAGTACTGCATCCAGTTTTGGACACCACACGATAAAAAAGATGTCGAGGCTCTAGAAAAAGTGCAGAGAGCAGCAATCAGGGGGACTGGAAACTAAAACATATGAAGAACAGTTACAGGAACTGGACATGGCTAGCCTAGCAAAGAGAAGAACCAAGGGAGACATGATAGTAGTGTTCCAATATTTGAGGGGCTGTCACAGAGAGGAGGAAGGGGCCAAACTATTTTCTAAAGCACCTGTAGGCCAGACAAGGAATAATGGATGGAAACTGAACAAGGAGAGATTTAACCTGGAAATAAAGAGAAATTTTCTGACAGTGAGAACCAGTGGAACAGCTTGTCCTTGGAATTTGTGGCAATTTCATCACTGAAGGCTTTCAGGAAGAGATTGGACTGCCATTTGTCAGAAATTGTGTAGGGTCTCCTGCTTGGGCAGGGGGTTGGACTAGATGACCTACAAGGTCCCTTCCAACTCTGTTAATCTGTAATCTCAGTGTCCTAATGAACCACCATTTGAAAATGAACCAGCAGTGTCTGAAGCTTTCAATAAAATCAATGCAGTCCGTTTGCATCAACAGAGGGATAGAATCAAGACCACAGTATTGTTCTATATACTGTTCTCGTGATATTACACTTGGTATACTGCATCCAATTCTGGTCACCATAATACTAAAAAAGATTATGAGATCCTAGAAAGAACACAGAGATGAGCAACGAAGATGATAAGGGGTCTAGAGGCTAAACCATATGAGAAATGGTTACAGGAACAAGATATGTCTTGCCTAAGGAAGAAAAGGATTAGCGGTGATGCGATAGCTGTACTTGAAGGGCTGTCATAGAGAGGAAGAATATCAACTTAGAATAGAATAGAATAGAATAGAATAGAATAGAATAGAATAGAATAAGAATACTTTTCTTGGCCAAGTGTGATTAGGCACACAAGGAATTTGTCTTGGTATAAATACTCTCAGTACACTTAAAGAAAAGGTACATTCGTTAAGAATCAAGAATCATAACGTACAACACTTAATGATAGTCATAGGGTACAATCAACAATCAAATCATACTAGGAAACAGTCAATATAAATCATAAGGATACAAGCGACAAAGTTACAGTCCAACAATCACAAGTGGGAGGGGATGGTGAGAAGATTAACAGTAATAGTGCAGACTTTGTAAATAGTTGAACAGTATTCTTTAAAACACTCATGGGCAGGACATGAAGTAATGGGTGGAAGCTTGTTTAAACCTAGTGAACTAAGAACTGAGGAGAGCAATTAATCAGTGGAAAAATTTGTCTCCCAGAGTTGTGGGTGCTCCATTATTGGAGGTCTTCAAGAAAAGATTGGACAGCCATTTGTTCAAGATGCAACAAGATCTCTTGTCTTGAACAGGGAAGGGAATATACTTTGTTCTTTTAAAACTAAATGCAGAACTTCAAGAAAAGAGAGCAAGAAATTGTGTATCACATAGGAGAAGAACAAGACTATCATTAACTTCCAGATTCTGATTATTATAAGATTTCCAGGAAAAATGAATGTCCGGATAGTTCTGTTTTCAGAACCATCTGTTCTTTGTAGGAACAGGAACAACCACTTTAGCAAAGAACTGGACTGATATTTTTTTTACATTCATACTTTTTCTCTAATACAATTATTTGTAATTTCTCTATATAAATTTATGAAAATATTTGCTTACTGAAAATCTTCAAGGAATCTCTAAGAATTTTGCATGCCATTCTATTGTCTTCATAGCAAGTTTCCTTGAATTTTATAACAGCTCACTGCCATCTTGTGGACGGCAGAATCCTAATTTTCAGTTTTAAACTTTCAATCGAATCCCTTTCTTTCTCCCATTTATTGGCAAGTTCTTAGATCCTCAGATCAGGACAACCATCTATTTTTTTCTCCTACATTGACTAACTGAATGTTAATATTTAAAGCTAAAAGGAAATGATCTACCATTTTATCTTTTTTAAAATAAAGCTTAATTTCCTTTATTTCCTGTGATACTGGTTCATCTCACAAGGGGGAGAAGGGATGATATTTCTAGTTGCATGCCTCAGTGATATGAGATCAAGATATGGCATTATGGCAATTATCTTTTTTACCTTTTTACTTGTCAGAATGGCAGCAGAAAGACACATTCCCACACCAGGGTCAGGAAGAGGATACTGGGTGGGGGAGTCTTCTAGATAGGGTCAATGAGAACTGTCCTGTTGCTGCCACAAATAACAGTAGGTGGGCTCAGGTTATGATGGTTCAGAAGATTTCTGGGAGAGGAGATCAAAACCACTTCCACCCTATGGCTTAGCCATCAGCCTCACGGCTCTTTTAAGGATAATTTGCCCCACATATGTTGGCATAATAGAACATTTGTGGGCAAACCCTGTAAGTCTGGAAGTTGTTCTGGGACATTTTTTGATTCATTCTTCTCAACAGATAACAAGATAATCAGAATTGGAAAGGACCTTGTCGGTCATCTAGTCCAACTCCCCACCGAAGCAGGAGATCCTACACCATTTCTGACAAATGGCAGTCCAATGTTTTCTTGAAAGCCTCCAGTGATGAAGCTCCCACAACTTCCAAAGGCAATTCTGTTCCATGGGTTGATTGTTCTCACTGTCACTTCTCATTTCCAGGTTGAATCTCTCCTTGATCAGTTTCCATCCATTATTCTTTGTCTGGGCTACAGGTGCTTTAGAAAATAGCTTGACCCCCTCCTCTCTATGATAGCCTTTTAAATATTGGAAAGCTGCTATTCTGTCTCCCTTGGTCCTTCTCTTCCCTTGACTAGCCAGGCTCAGTTCCTGCAACCATTCTTCAGAGAACCTTCGCAGACAGTTCCTTTTGTTCTAGGGATATTCTTTCAGCAAGCTTTCTGCCCTCCCCGAAAAAAAGAATAAAATATCCATGGAGAAAGTGTCCCAAGAAAGGACAGGTGTGTCAAGCAAGCGCTCCACAGTGACCTGGCTCCTTTCTTGTCCTAGAGAATCTAAGTCTGATTTAAAGGCCATGTGCAGCACTCATTACAGCAATCACTGTAACACACCAGTAAGAAAGGAATGGGTGCCACAAAAGGCTAACCCCTTTTTAAGCACATGAAAGTGGTTCATTATTGAATGTCCTATATTTTCCACATTATTAATTTTTCAGTATAGCTCTACCAGGAAGTGTGCAGTAGCAGCATAAAATCTGCCTGTGGCTTCCTTCATTTTTCTTTTTTTCTGCCAAGGCTGAAAAAGTCAGAAAAGAGGGAATTGAAGAGATGGAAAAGGAGAACAGCAGCAGAACCAGCACCTCTCCTTGAAATTAATCTTCTCCAAGCCTGCTTCCATTGGGTTTTTCTTGAAACTGGTATTGTGCTAAGTGGGGATTCAGTAATTTCCAGTCTGTATCAGAAAACTCTCTGCAAGATTGCCCACAGGCAGCCAGCTGCCGTCCACAAAAGATATATCAATGTGGAATGATTAGAAATATGAAATTACTTTAGGAATCTTTCTTACAGAATAAACTAACAAAAGGAGCACAAGAGATCTAGTGAGTACATATCCATCTGTTCTGTTTCTTTACCTTGTATTTTTTTTTCTTTTATTCTTTTACCTCTTTTTCATTTAATACTATTAATGAACTGTATGGTAGAATTCAGACACCTGCTGAAATGCTCCTCAGTTGTTAGTTCATAGTTTGAAAACTTGAAAATTTAAATGAAAACTAAACCATAGAAGTGCTCAAATCACACAACACACACACACACACACACACACAGGGGAAGGAGGGAGGGAGAGCTGAGCTTGAAGACATCATTTGAAAATAGCTTCTTTTCATTGAGATGGGAAAGGATGATCAGCAACAAAATGACTGCCAACAACTGGAGCCACTGCCTCAGCTGGTAGTTAATTGTGGGGCAGGAGGGAGGGGCAGTTTTGCATTCCCTGTCCCCACAATTATGTATCACTCTCCTATTTATCTTTCCTGCACTCTTGAATGTTGCCCAAAGTTCCTACAGCCTGGAGCCTTTCAATGTCCTTTTTTCTTCTCAAAAGGAGGCCATGAAGCTATTTGGAGCAAAGAAGCAACCTAGATGGATCCTTGGTGCTCTCTGAGCTTGGTTTTTTTCTTGCAGACGTTTCATTAGCCAACTATGTAACATCATCAGTGCATGTACAAATGATGTTACTTACTTTGAGTAATGAAATGTCTGGCAGAAAACAACCAAACTCAGAGAGCACCAAGAATCCATCATTTCAACCCTGAGCTGCAAATATTCTCCTTTATTGAGAAGCAACCTTCTCGAAGGAGGGAGAACTCTCCTCCACCTTCCCCATTTCAAGACTTAGTCCCCTTGGATGTAAGCCTTGAGTTCCTCCCAAAGCAGAGATGGTTTGCTGGGGAGGAAGCCTGCAGCAAACCAAGAGCCACAACCAGTCTTTTGGACCGACTTTGAGCTCTGGTGGCTGTCACTTAATTAACTTGCCATCACTAAACATCATTTACTAGACCCAAACATTTCAAACATCCTGTTAAGCTGCTGAGATACATAGAAGATTTAATTATAGACCAACCTCAGCTTATATCAACCCAGAGATGAAAAGCAATAGAGCAGCTGTCTATGAATATTTTACAATGAAATTGCTTTTCCTCTTTTGCATCCACAGAGGTGGCATCGCAGGTTGGGCAGACAGAAATCCATCAGTGAAAAAGGGGCTGCTTGCCTTTCTGCAGTGCTTAGATCAGCCATTTCAGGGGCAGCTGATTGTGTGATGGTCCTGAATTGCAATCCCCCCCCAACTCTCTCTCTCTCTCTCTCTCTCTCTCTCTCTCTCTCTCTCTCTCTCACACACACACACACACACACACACATACACACACACACACACACACACACACACAATATTGTCTGCATTGGAGAGATATTTTTATGTCTAGCCCAGTTATAGTCACAATTAAATTAAACTAAATATTACATAATGGAAAACTAGAAGCCACTAAATAAAAGTTTAGGAGGGTCACGCATCTCCTCTCTTATCATGGTGAGGAAGTTTCTGAATGTTGTATGTTTGAGTGGACCAGGCAGGGGTCCTTGGGCTTATTTGACTGTGATATCCCTAAATCCTCACAGTAACATTTCCCTCTGGTTCTCTCTTGAAAAGGGTGATAAACAGAGCAGTCAGTTTGGCAGTTGTGGCCACTGGACCCAGCCAACTGCACAAATGAGGCCAGCGGGCAACCAATGGCTTCTTCTAATATAATGCCCACCCACTCTGAAACAAGCCTACTTGGGAGTTAGGACAGAATAAATGGGTAGAAAGGGCAACGACAAAACCAAGAGGGCTGAGTTGAATGTGAGGCCTGTTTGAATGCCAAGTCTCCACCTCCACCCTTGGTAGCTGTTCAGAAAACATAAAAGTAGAAGAATATAGAATAGAATAGAATTATTTTATTGGCCAAGTGGGATTGGACACAAAAGGAATTTGTCTTGGTGCAAATGCTCTCAATATACATAAAAGAAAAGATACATTCATGAAGAGTCGAGACACTTAATGATAGTCATAGAGTACAATAAGCAATCAGATCATACAAGGAAACAAAATAATATAAATTGTAAAGATACAAGCAACATGTGAATAGAATAGAATAGAATAGAATAGAATAGAATAGAATAGAATAGAATAGAATAGAATAGAATAGAATAGAATAGAATAGAGTTTTTTATTGGCCAAGTGTGATTGGATACACAAGGAATTTGTCTTGGTGCAAATACTCTCAGTGTATATAAAAGAAAAGATACACCCATCAAGAGTCAAGAATCATCAGGTATAACAATTAATAATAGTCATAGGGCACAATAAGCCATCAAATCATACCAGGAAACAGTCAATATAAATCATAAGGTTAAGGGCCTGTCACATTGGCCGACGGATGCAAAACGTTTGTAAAAAGGACACAGCGGACGAGAAAATGTTCCATCCGTTGTTATCCACTCTCAAAAGTGCCCCGAATTTGCATAACCAGAGCTGACAACAAAGGAAAGGAACGGACGGGGGGAGGATGTAGAGGGGATGGAAAGCGGATGCTCCACGGAAGCCTAGCGGATGGGAGCGGATGGCACATCCGCAGGGCTTCCGGGGGAGCACAGCGAAGTGGACGCACAGCGGAAAGAGCAGATGCAGAGCAGATGCAGAGCGGATGAAGTGGATGCAGAGCGGAAGCCTAGCGGAAGCCTAGCGGATGCACAGCGTTCACTCCACATGCGGGGAGGATGCATTGCGTCAGCCCCGCTGATATAAAGGGAAGCAGCTCGCAAGCAGGTCGCCATTCAGAGGAAAGACCTGCTGCCAGACACAGCTCCAGCTAGCCAGCCTGCCAGCCAGCAAGCCAGCAAGCCAACAACCATGGGGAAGAAGAGAAAGCCTCAGCCATCTGCTGCCAGCCCTGGCAAGAGGGACAGGGCCACCCTCCCACCCCCTGGCCCTGACTCTGCTTCTGCTGGGGCTTCTGCTGCTTGGGCTGACTCTTCTGGTGCTGGAGCTTCTGCTGGTGCTGCTCCTGGTGCTGGGGCTTCTGCTGGTGCTTACTCTGCTGGCACTACTCCTGGTGCTGGTGCTGGTGCTTCTGCTGGTGCTTACTCTGCTGGCACTGCTCCTGGTGCTGGTACTTCTGCTGGTGCTTACTCTGCTGGCACTGCTCCTGGTCCTGCAGGTCCTGCTGGTGCTCCTGGTCCTGCTGGTGCTGCTGGCACTGCTGGTGCTTACTCTGCTGGTGCTGCTTTTGCTGCTACTGTTGTTGTTGCTGCTGCTGGTGGTGGTGGTGTGTAGGAGCAGCCCCTACAACCTCGAAGCCCCTCTGATGAGGGCCCATATGGCCCTGCCAGAGGGAGGAAGAGGCAGACGCGTGAACGGGAGCGGAGGCAATACTCAATCGAAGAGGAACATGAGGATGAGGTGCTGGAATGGCTGAGGGAGAACGAGTATCTATGGTGGAAGGGACACAGGCTCTATCGAGACACCAAAAGGAAGCAGGCTGCTTGGAGAGAGAAGGCGGAGAGCCTGGGCTACACTTCGGAGGTGCTCCTCGACTGGTGGAAGCACATGCACACCTGGTACGGGAAGCTGCACCTCAAGAAATCTGGCCAGGCCACGGTCAAGCTGACAGACCGAGAGACCTACGTGATGGCCAAGTGCAGCTTCTTGGAGGGTGAGATCCGCCACCGAGAAGCAGCCCCTCTCACAACTCTCTCTCTCAGGCAGCCCACTGAGAGCCAGTCTTCTTCTAGCCAAGAGTCAGCTCCTGTGTCCAGGCAGGTATCTGTGGAGCGTCCCACGACAGAGACCCCCCCAACAGCTGCACTACCCATGGTAGAGCGCATGGAGGACCTCCTGATGCAGTGGGAGCAAGGAGAGGGCACTTCCACCATAGGCCAACCCACATCCACACCCAGCTCCACCTCCACAGAAAGGCAGAGAGGCAGACCAGATGCCACCCATGCCACATATGCCACCCATGCCACAGATGCCACCCATGCCACAGATGCCACCCATGCCACAGATGCCACCCATACCTCACCTCGCTCAGCTGCAGACCAGACATCCCCACTATACTGCTCCTTCCTCCACCCCATAGCCAAGCCCGGCCTCAGAACATCTGTCATTGGTATTGGGGCTGACAGCCCATGTCCTGGAGGAAGGGGCTCTCAACATCACAGGACTGAGCCAGTTCTCTGAGAGCTTCCTCCACACACTGTCCCCTGTTGTCCTCTTGGGGCCAGGCACCCCAATGACGCCTCAGACCAGCACTCCAGCAGCAGCCACCTCCACTGCACCTGGACCCTTCACCCCTGAGACTGGGCACACCTCAGAGTGACCAAGAAGAGTGCCAGAGACTGGGTGGCTTCCTGTTGACTTTATCTTTGCTTTGGACACTTGACTTGGGTCATTTTGCTTTTACAGCTTGTTATTAATAAAGATTATCTTTGCTTCACACACTTGCTTTATTTATTTTAGTCAATAAAGTCTTGGTGGAAACTTTTAGAAATGGTTTAAGCCTTTGCATACTTGTGGGATGGGTAAGGATAGCAGTGGGATGGGCAGGGATACCTTTGGTATGGGTAATAGCTGTGGGAAGGGTTAAGATAGCAGTGGGATGGGCAGGGATACCTGTGGGATGGGTAATAGCTATGGGATGGGTTAGGATACCTGTGGGATGGGTAATAGCTGTGGGATAGATAAACCTCCAGTGCAAGCATAGTGGGACTGTATGGTCCACCCTCCCAGGTGCCACACCTTTGGCCCTTTATTATCAGTAACAATGTAATCATTGATCCACACATTTCAACATAAACACAACTCTTCTCTGACCACAATGCTGATGGTGTTGTGTGGCACCCTCCAGCCGTACTGCATGTTCCTGTACGTGGTCCCTGAGGCCAGGTGGCACAGAGTCAGTGCCACCTTGAGTCCAGGGTCCAGGCTGGGCCGGAAGTTGGTGCTCTGCTTGGTCAACTTGGGTCTCAGCTGCTCCACAACTTCATCAAACATGGCTGGAGGCATCCTCATGAAGTTCTGGAATGCACGAGGGTCTTCGTTCCTCAGCTCCACCATCAGCTTGTTGTACAGTCTGTACTCTGCTCTTCTGGCGATCCATCTTCGGACCCAGACACTTCTTGGCCTCCTCCTTTTCTTCACGTAGAACAAGTGAAAGAGCCTGTAGATGGCTTCTCACTGTTGTAGAACGATGGTGGCTACCAAAAGGAGTGTGTGATGATCCATGGTGGAGATGACTGGATGCTGTGGAAGAGCAAGAGCCAGATGAAGGCTGAAAAGGTCTGCACCCCAGGGCTGCTGGACTGAAAGTGAGATCTAGGTGAGTTCCTCCCCCTTTTTATAGGAAATATAGGTTTTCTACTAGGTGTCCTTTTGCACCCTGTAGACATCCTGCAGACATCCTAAATATCCAAAATACGTCCCTTTTGCGAACGTTTTTTCCATTTTAATGCTTTGTATGTGAGCTGCATCCGCTTTCATCCTTTCTCCGTCCGTGCTACTAACGCTGTGCGTCCGTTCCACGTCCGTTTTGCTTCCTCCCTGTGTCCGTTTTATGCTGGAGCGAATGTGAGTTGCACAGATGCACAGCGGATGCCTAGCGGATATAGCAGACACGTAACAGATGACGACGGATGTAGAAAGGATGTTCCCCGTATGCATTGCGGATGCAGAATGGATGCGTTAGATACATTTTCCGCTCAAAAAGTTTTGAGCAGCTCAAAACTTTTTAAGCGGATGAAATGTCAGTCGACGGATGCTGGACGGATAGAGAGGATGAAAAATGGACGCAGTGAGTACAGAACGGAAGCATCGCATTCACCAATGGATGGCAAGTGTTTCTCTCCATTTTACATCCTCTTTCCATCCGTTGGTGCAGTGTGACATGGGCTTTACAAGCGACAAAGTTACAGTCACAAGTGGAAGGGGATGGGTGATAAAGAGTGATGAGAAGTTTAAGAGCAATAGTAGTGCAGACTTTGTAAATAGTTGAACAGTGTTGAGTGTTATTTGTTTAGCAGAGTCATGGTGTTTAGGGAAACAACTGTCCTTGTGTCCAGTTGTTCTGGTGTGCAGAGTTCTATAGCATCGTTTTGAGGGAAGGAGTTGAAACAGTTTGTGTCCAGGATGTGAGGGGTCTGTAAATATTTTCCCAGCCCTCTTTTTGACTTGTGCAGGATACAGGTCCTCAATTGAAAGCAGGTTGGTAGTAATTGTTTTTTTCTGCAGTTCTAATTATCCTCTGAAGTCTGTACCTAATAACAAGATAAATTACAGGTGGATGGGTCTGTACCAGCCATAAAATACAAATCATAATTTATAAACTTGTTCTTCCTAATACCATACCAGAGGATTCCTCAGAGTGGGTCATTCAGACAGACTAAGAGTTAGCAGAGAGAAGGGCTACAGCAGAGTCAGGAGAAATGAAATGCTGTTGGCTCCCCAACAGCAGTGGTTCACAAAACTATTGCTCTGTACAACCTTTAGCAGAATAAAAGAATTGGAAGGAACCTTAGAGGTCTTCTAGTCCAGCCCCCTGCTCAGGCAGGAAACCCTATACCATTTCAGACAAGCAGTTGTCCAATCTGTTCTTAAAAGTCTCTAGTGGTGAAGCAGCCACAGCTTTTGGAGGCAAGCTGTTCCACTGATCAATTGTTCTAACTTTCAGGAAATGTCTCCTTAGTTCTAGGCTGCTTCTCTCCTTGGTTTGTTGCTTCTTGTCCTACCATCAAGTGCTTTGGAGAATAGGTTGACTCCCTCTTCTATTATGGCAACCCCTTGTGCATTGTCAAATTGATTGATGGAGATAATCAAACATGAAGCATTTATGGCTAAGCAGTTTATATGGATCAAATAAATGGCACTATCTTCCCAATTTTGGCCAGTTTTTGGAAATTTAACAGGGCTGGATCTGATGACTACTTACAGGTCATCTGAGTATCCATCAGAGAATCCCAGGCCCTTAGATTTATCTGGGAAATTGAAAAGAAATTCTGGAAATAGTGTGTCATTTGTGAGACACGATGAAACACACACCATCCCAATGCAAATAGAGAAGGATGGAGCATGACAATTTTTACATTTCACATCATGGTGGTTGAGGAGAAAAAGGCAAGCAAATCCCATATTCCAGCATGTTGTCCCTTGGCTTCACCAGGGGATTTTATCTCATGTTCCATGTTTGCTGCAGCTGCCAAAAAAGCCAACACAGTCCTAGGCTGCATCAACAGAAGGATGATTTCAAGATCATAACTATTCTCCAAAGCTCCAGAAGGCAGTAGAAGAAGTAATGGATGGAAGCTCATTAAAGAGAGATCCAACCTGGAACTAAGGAGAAACTTCGTGGCAGTGAGAACAATTAGTCAGTGGAGCTGCTGGATTTCCAGAATTCTAGGAGCTCTATTGCTGGAGATTTTGAAGAAAAGATTGGACAACCATTTGACCAGGATAAGATAAGCAGGAGTTTGGACGAAGACCTCTGAGGTCCTTTCCAACCATATGATTCTGTTTTGTGTCCATCCATGCTGTTTTGAGTACAATATCTGAGCAGCTGATGAAGATGCTTCCTGTGTTTTGGAGAGATTCTGGGCCTTTTCCTTCTCCCAGTCATTGCAGGAAGAAGCAGGAGAATTCTCTGCCCTGCAGCTTCCTGTGGGAGATCCTGGCATGAGGACTGTACCCCCAGACAATCTCTCGGGGACAATCCTGAGCAGCCCACGGATCCTGCTTCCAAAGCCCAACTGGCTCCAGGGAATTGCCTGGTTCTCCCTTCATTCTTGCTGCTGCTCCCACATTCTACCTGGCTTGGAGCTGGCACATTCAGAGGGTTCCCTTCGAAGGCAAAGGAGCCAGGATTGTGCCTGCTGCCACTCCCTCTCTCCCCCCCCTCCCTGTGTACATATTCCTCAACACTTGCAGATTTATTAATTAAAAGCATCTTAACACAAGCCCGCCTTGCTTTCCTTCTGGGAGACTTCGAGGCTTAGTTGTTTTATTAACAACCCCAGATCAAAGTGGTTAATTTATATGCATGTAAATAACAAAATGCACAAAGTCGCTCAATGAGGGACCGATGAGTCCATGGCTGCTTTTGTATAATGCATCATCTGTGGATGGTGGGGAGTGTTTTCAAAACACAAAGGCATGTTCAGGATCAATTAGTTAAATACATTGCTTTATCCAGGAAAAACACTTAGAGGAACATGAAGGCAATTTCTGGAGAATCAAATTTACATTTTTACTCATTTTCCATTCTGGCCTTGGCTCTGAATGCCACAGCCAGTCTGGTGTTGCTGCAGCGGCAGCGGCATGTGCTGCTGCTTCTGGACAAGCTCGGGCAGTTTAAAGTTTCATTTCAAGGCTGGATCTGGATTTAGATGTTTGTCTGAAATTTCTCCAAGGCTCTCGGGTTCTCTTTGTCCCCAGAGAGACCTGGCTCTGGGTAAGAAAATCACAATGCATGAGGAACTGTTATTCAGTGCAGTACAACAGTTGCTGAGTTTCTCTACAGAGGCCATGCAGCTGCAGGTGGTGGTGGGGTGCTCTGATCTGGCTCCCCCAGCTTTGATTTAAGGCTTCCTGTGCATGAAGCCCTTCACATGGGCTCTCCTAGTCAGAGGTGAATACCACTGTCAGACCTGCTATCTTCAGCATAGCGGCTTGCTGGCATCCTGCCATAAATTGTTAGGGGGCTGGGGGGACCAGGAAGTAGGCAATTGGCATGTAAACAGTATAGATGATCCAAAGGGGAGGGGCCGACAGGTTTAAGAGAAGCCACAGGTGTGAGAATCAGCCTGTTCCAGTCATCAAGGGCTCGGAGTCTGGGAAAGGAATGCAAACTGCACCAAGGAGCCAAGCAGTTAACAGATAACATAATCAGAGGTGGAAGGGACCTTATAGGTCGTCTAGTCCAACTCACCACCCAAGTAGGAGATGCTACACCATTTCTGACAGATGGCAGTTCAAAAAACAACTATATGACACACCATTGGCCAAAGACCAACTCATCAAGGAAGGAGGACCGGGACAAAGGGGGGGGGGGGAATTGTAACCTTTTGCGCTGGAACTTTAGTTCTAGCCTGATTTTATTGCAGCCAGTAATCCTTAGTAAAAGAACCTATCACTTCAACCAAATGTAGTTGAGGGTCTTTCTTTCCTAAGGGCCTAGCTGGGGCAAGTCTGACATCTGTCCTTCTGAAGACTTCTGCTTTTTCTTTTATGTACTCAAGTGGGAGACTTCCTCTCTTGTTAGAAACAGCTGGTTGTCACGTCCAAAGCCCAACTGGAAAAATCACACGTCTTAATTTTTTTTAAATTTCATATGGCATAGGAGAGAATACAACATTAATGCATAAAAAGCCACCAAACAGCATATAAAATGTGTAGCAAAATATAAAACATCAGAGCAATGATTCATTTTAAAAATACACACAAATGATGAATAAAATAATGTATAAAATTATGTGTGAGCAGTTTCTGGAGTGGCTAACTATGGCCAGTTATATAGATCATTTAAACGTTGGGCAGGGATGCCATGCAGACTAGCCTCCTTATGGTGCACTCGGAGCAACGTGTTTTGTCACACTAAGTCAAGGGTCTCCAAACTTGACAGCTTTTAAGACTGGTGGACTTCAACCCCCAGAATTCCTCCTCCAATCATGTTGGCTCAAGAATTCTGGGAGTTGAAGTCCACAAGTCTTGAAACTGGCCAGGTTTGAAGGTCCTTGCACTAAACAGTCGACACATTCCAGCTGCCGAACCTCATAGCATGAAGAAGCTGCATGAATACTGAAAATAAAAACACACCTTTAATGAAAGGTTATAAATTATCCAGATAATGAGGTTCAGATCACATCTTAAAACAAGATGGAATGAAACCCACTTAGCAGTGTTAAAAAGGCCCCAGCTGAGCAGGACTCAATGATGCTGGTCAGTCTGCTCCAAGCTGCTAGCCAACTGAGCTGAGTCACCCTGGCCTGGTTTCTGGAGTGACTGTGACTCCATCTTCCTTCCTTTGTTTCCCACTCCCAAGATCAGGCATTCTTGCTCTGCTGAGCTCCCCACACCTGGTGTGCAATGTCCTTCCTTCTGGCCTGGCCACAATGGGCCTCCCTCTTTGAGCCCAGGGAGAGGTAGGGAGAGTTCCTGCCAGAGCTAAATAGCTCAAGAGAAACTTGTTGGGGGTAGGAGTATCTGCAGGGCATGACCTGTTCTTTGTGTGGCTCAGATGCCTTGCAGAATCTGGTTTGCTGCTTTGTTGTGCCATGTATGGTTCAATATGGATAGGTTGTATTAATCCCACCTGAGATCTTTGGAGATACCATAGGCTAAAAATATGTATATAGACATTGATGGGCCTGCCTGAAGTTCAACTAATGGAGTCTATCTCCTTTGCAAGCGAGTGTACAAAACATTATGGTAAGAATAAGGGCTGTATACAAAATGTTTAGCTACACCATTTAATTTAAAAAATAATTTGCTTCACCACTCAGGCATTGCCTTCCCCTCCTTTTTTGTAACTGATCTGGAAGTAATCCATTTATTTTTGTCATTACTTGTTGTGTTTGCTCCCCACTGATTTAACAGCCCAGCAAAATGCCTTCAAGACCTTCAGACAACCCTTCAAGGCTTCAGACTTGCTGATTTTCAGAAAACGGGAAAAGGTGCCTCATTCTAAATGTGCTAGCAAAAGGCCACTCTTCTGAAAGCTTCTTGTTGCTGTCAATGGGAGGCCGAGTTGCATTTTTCTGCTTCCAGTTTCTACTCACAAGTGCCTGCTGCCCCCAGGCCCTCTGAGGAAAGGCTCCATTTGAAAAGCCCCTTTCATCTCTGCCCTTTCTCTCCGCTGCCCTTCCTGCAACCTTCCAAGCGGTAGGAAAAGGCTGCCTCCATTTTTACATCCCTGGAGAAAAAAAGGAGAAACGAAGGAAACAAATGGATTTTTTTCATTCCAAGCTCATATATGAACATTTCTTTTTTAACATCCAAATATACCTAATATGTGTAAATTGTGCTCATCAATTCCCTTTTCCTGGGGTCATTGCCTGGAGTGTGCCATGAGAATGCAGATGTCCTCCAGAGCGACATTTCTCAAACCCAGATTCAAACAGTCATTTGTGGGGTGTATCTTCTCTGCGCTGGGACAGAGGGCACAATGGGAGCAAGCCCCCACTCAGCCCAGCTCCAGGAGCAAATGCAGGAAGCCTGCAAAAGCAGAGGGGACCCACCAGGATGGGAGGGAGGGAGGAAAGGAGGGAGAGGAAGCTCCATCAAGGAAATAAATGACTGCCAGGCAGAATCAAAACCCTCTGGGGGGAAGGGAAGAACTTATAGCCATCTGGCAGCCCTATAAAAGAGGAGGGAGAGAGAGAGAGGAAAGAAAGATGGGTTATGGAGGAAAAAGGAGGGAGGATGGGATGGAGGAAGGACAAGAGAGAGAAGGAAGACAGAAGAGATGATGGAGGAATAAAAAGGATGGAATGGAGTGTTGGAAGAAATATTCTTCTGGGTTCAGTTCCAAGTGGGGAAAAAGACACTGGAAACATGGAGGCTGTTTGGAAGGTTTAATATCAGGACCACAGGGCTCGGAGCTCAAGAGTGAAAAGGAAGAGATCAGAAAAGAACTGAGGTGCTGAGAGTGCCTGGGTTTATACCCTTTGTTGGGATTTGAATTTGAGCTTGTATTCTGATTGCAGGGGCAACTCTGTAGGCTGTCCTGAGTTCCAGCTTAGTTGAGTCTTGCTGGATGACCATGCCCTTAAAAGGGCTTTTGGGCAATTGCTATAGCTTTACCTGGAGTTCCTTGTTAGGTAAAGTATTCTGGCCCAGGCCTTAATGGTCCACCCATTAACAAAGGTGGGGTTGAGCTTCTGCTCCTGAGTTTCTACTCTTTTTAGAGGAAATATTCTGCCTTTTTAATATTTCTTAGGATATTTCAATTTTCTAGGAGAGATGGGTGCTAACTTCCTACAGGAGAAAGGAAGGAAGGGAAGAAAGGAGGGAATAGAGATAGAGAAGAAGCAATGGTACAATAAAGGAAGAAGGATAGAGAAAGAGAGGGAGGAAGAGGCATGGAGGAAAAAAATGGAAGAAAGAAAAAGTTGCTAATTTTCTCTACCTTTTGTCATCCAAAAGATAGAGCTGGACTTAATCCTTACTAACTGAGATGAAAGGATAGAAGTGCTGAACAGGCAAGAACTTTGAAGGAAAGTGACCATGTCATATTGGCATTCAGCATAGTGCAGGTGCAAGCTATAGAATAAAGTCAAACAAACTCAGATTTTAAGAGAGCTAAATTCAACAAACTTAAAAGGAGAGCTTGGGAAGGATGGCATGGATGAAAACCTTAAAGGGGAAACATCTCTATTTCTTTTCAGTTTAGCACAATAACAAGAAGAACTCTCTGATAAACTGAAAGACAAAAAAACAAGCATAAAAAATGAAAAGAGGAATACATACCTAAGACAGAATACCAGCAAATAGCCTGAATCTCAAAGATGACATTGGAAAAGTTAAGTCCAGAATGAACTTAGACTCGCAACAAATGTTAAAAACAATAAATAATTGTTTCAACATGTAAAAAATGGATTACATTCCAGAGTTCTAAAGAAGCTGGCAGATGTGATCTTGGAACCCTGAACTAAATATTTCAGAGATCCCAAAGCACTGGGGAACTACCAGAGACTAAAAAAGAGCTGATGCGATTCCAATCTTCATAAAAGAAAAGAAAATGGATCCAGGAAATTGCAGACTAATCAACCTGACATCAATATCTGGAACATCCTGGAAAAAAATAATCAAGCAATGGTTCTGTGAACACTTTGAAACAAGCAAAGAAGCCAGCCTGGGTTTGTCATAAACAAATGATACCAAACCAAACTTAAGGCAAGGTCACATTGGCCGATGGATGCAAAACGTATGCAAAAAGGACACAGCAGACGAGCAAAATTTTTGGGGTGGCTCCATCCGTTGTTATCCACTCTCAAAAGTGCCCCAAATTTGCATAAATAGAATGGAAAAGAACAGAAAGGAATGGACGTGGGGAGGATGTAGCGGGGATGTAAAGTGGATGTTCGTAGGAAGCCTAGAGGATGAAAGCAGATGGAAGCGGATGATACATCCGCAGGGCTTCCGGGGGAGAATAGCGAAGCGGACGCGTAGAGGAAGGGGCGGATGTGTAGCAGATGACGCGGATGCATCATGGACACCTATAGGAAGCAAAGCGGATGCATAGCATATGTATAGCAGATGCAAAGCATTCACTGCACATGTGGGGAGGATGAATTGCGTCAGCTCCGCGGATATAAAAGGATGCAGCTCGCAAGCAGTCAGCATTCAGAGGAAAGACCTGCTGCCAGAGACATCTTGAGAGAACACCATGGGGAAGAAGAGGAAGCCTGTGCCTACTCCTGCCAGCCCTGGCAAGAAGGACAGAACCACCATCCCAACCCCTGGCGCTGACTCTGAAGCTGCTGGTGCTTCTGCTGCTGCTGGTGGTGCTCTTGGTGTTGCTGCTGCTAGTGCTTCTCCTGCTGCTGCTTCTGCTGGTGCTGCTGCTGATGCTTCTCCTGCTGCTGCTTCTGCTGGTGCTGTTGGTGCTGCTGGTGCTGCTGGTACTTCTCCTGCTGCTGCTGGTGCTTCTCCTACTGCTGCTGGTGCTTCTCCTGCTGCTCCTGCTGTGGTGGACCAGCCCCAAGGCCCTCAAAGCCCTGCTGCTGAAGGCCCTGAAGGCCCTGCCAGAGGGAGGAAGAGGCAAGGGAAGGAGAAGGGAGAGAGAGGAAACAGTACTCCATTTATGAGGACCATGAGGAGGAGGTGCTGGAATGGCTGAGGGAGAACGAGTACCTGTGGAGGAAGGGCCACAGGCTCTATCACGACACCAAGAGAAAGCAGGCAGCTTGGAGAGAGAAGGTGGAGAGCCTGGGCTACACTGCTGATGTCCTCCTGGGGTGGTGGAAGCACATGCACACCTGGTATGGCAAGCTGCACCTGAAGAAATCCGGGCAGGCCACTGTCAAGCTCACTGACCGGGAGACCTATGTCATGGCCAAGTGCAGCTTCCTTGAGGGTGAGGTCCGCCACCGAGGAGCAGCCCCTCTGTCAACCCTCTCCCTCAGACAGCCCACAGAGAGCCAATCCTCTTCCAGCCAGGAGACAGCTACTGTGTCCAGGCAGGTGTCTGCGGAGCACCCCACGACAGAGACCCTCCTGACAGCGGCACTCCCCGTGCCGGAGGATGGAGCAAGAAGAAGTAGCCCACATCCACACCCAGCTCCACCTCCACAGAAAGCAGGCAGAGAGGCAGACCGGAGGGACAGAGCCACACTGTCCTCTTGGAGATCAGGGACACAATCAAAGCCAGCACAGATCTTCTCTCCCAGCTGGTCCACTTCGACATACCATCCTCGAACCGCAAGCCCTTCATCACCTATGTGAGCCAGACCCTCATGGACATGCCCGAGGCCCAGTACCAGGTGATGAAGGAGAGGATCGCAGCTCTTCTGCACCACCCTCCAGGCCCAGCTGAACCTGCTCCTACCCACTCCAGGTCTGCTCCTCCACCACAGCCCTTCCATGGATTTCAACAGCCCCTCACCTACCAAGGCTACCACTACCAGGACTTCCCACAGCAGAGGCAGCCCTTCCCAGTCCAGGCCCAGGTTCCTCGGATGCCACAGATGCCACAGATGCCTCACCTCTCCCAGCTGCAGATCAGACAGCCCCACTACACTCCTCCTTCCTCCACCCCACAGCCAAGCCCGTCAGAACATCTGTCATCAGTCTTGGGCCTCACATCCCAAGTACTTGATGAAGGGCCTCTCAACCTCATGGGACTGAGTCAGCTCTCTGAGAGCTTCCTGCACACACCATCTCCTGTTGTACTCTCGGGGCCAGGCACCCCAATGGCGCCTCAGACCAGCACTCAAGCCACAGCCACCTCCACAGTCCCTGGCCCCTTTACATCTGAGACCATGAGCATGCCTCAGAGTGATTGAGAACAGTGCCAGAGACTGAGTTGTTACCTGTTCACTTATCTTTGCTTAACACACTTTACTTGGTTCATTTTGCTTTTTAATAAAGTCATACAGCTTGTTATTAATAAAGGTTATCTTTGCTTCACACACTTTTTTTCAATTTATTTACTTAATAAAGTGTTGGTGAAAACTTTGAAAAAAGGGTTAAGCCTTTGCATGCTTGTGGGATAGGTAAGGATAGTTGTGGGATGGGTAAGGATAGCTGTGGGATGGATAAGGATAGCTGTGGGATGGATAGTTGTGGGATGGGTAAGGATAGTTGTGGGATGGGTAAGGATAGTTGTGGGATGGGTAAGGATAGTTGTGGGACAGGTAAGGATAGCTGTGGGATAGATAAACCTCTAGTGCAAGCATAGTGGGACTGATCTACCCTCCCAGCTGCCACACATATGGCCCTTTATTATCAATAACAATTTATTCATTGATCAACACATTTCAACATAAACAAAGCTCTTTATTAATGTCCTGTTCATTGTAGGGCCAATCAACATACATGGCACAATCTCATCAGTGTTATGAGACAGGCTGAAGGAAGCATCCATTAATCATCTACCATCCTGTCTTGCCACTCCACTGCTCCAGCTGGGGAGTTGCACAAGTGTTTCAGGAGGTTGCGCTGCTTCTTCCCTTCACGTGAAGATCTGTTGGGGCCTTGCACATCCAGAGTATCTATCAGGTTTCGCCCTTGCCTCCATTCACCAGGCTCCATGTCCCCATTGCCTTGTTGGAGATCCACGAGCCTGTTCTGCAAGATTGGGTAGCAGGTGCGCATGAGATTGTGCAGGATGCAGCAAGCTTCCAAGATTCTCCTCACAGTCTGGGGGCGATGCTGCATGGTGGTGAGAAGTACCTGGAACCTGTTGGCCAGGATGCCAAAAGCGTTCTGCACCACCCGCCTTGCCCTGGACAGCCTGTAGTTGAAGATCCTCTCTTCACGGATGAGGAGTCTGGAACTGTAGGGCTTCATGAGGTAGGTTCTGAGGGAGAAGGCGTCATCCCCCATGATGAAGTAGGGCACATCTTGTGTGTCATTGGGTAGGGGGTCTGGATCTGGAAAACCCATGATGAGGTTGCGTTCCAGCCCATCCTTGAGGTCACTGGCATTGTATATCTGGGCATCTGAAACTGACCTATTGCCTGAAGCATCGATGTACATGAATTGTAGTCAGCATCGATCATGGCAAAGAGGATGATACTGAAGAAGCCCTTGTAGTTGTAATAAGTGGACTCTGAGTTGGGTGGAGCTTTGCAGGCCACGTGCTTCCCATCTATGGCTCCAATGGTGTGGTGAAAGTTCCACCTCTGATACCACTGCTCTGCAACTTTCTTCCAGCCTTCTTCAGTGGTGGGACACTGGAGGAGCTCCTCCAGGTATTCTTCGATGATGGCCTGCACCACTTCTCTGACCACAATGCTGATGGTGTTGTGTGGCACCCTCCACACATACTGCATGTTTCTGTATGTGGTCCCAGAGGCCAGGTGGTGCAGAGTCAGTGCCACCTTGAGTCCAGGGTCCAGGCTGGGATGGAAGTTGGTGTTTGCCTTGGTCAACCTGGGTCTCAGACACACCACAACTTCATCAAACATGGCTGGTGGCATCCTCATGAAGTGCTGGAATGCACGAGGGTCTTAGTTCCTCAGCTCCACCATCAGCTTGTCATCCAGTCCAAACTCCGCTCTTCTCCCGATCCATCGTCGGACCCACACAGTTCTTGGACGTCTCCTTCTTCTCCTTGCATAGAAAAGGTGAAACATTCTGAAGAGGGCTTGGTTCTGGTGTTGAATGATCGTGGCTACCAAAAGGAGTGTGCGATGGTCCATGGTGGAGATCAATGGATGATGTGGAAGAGCAAGAGCAAGGCTGAAGAGGTCTGCACCCCAGGGCTGCTTGACTGATACTGAGATCCAGGTGATTTCCTCCCCCTTTTTTTAGGAAATATCGGTTTTCCACTAGGTGTCCTTCCACATACTCTAGACATCCTCCAGACATCCTAAATATCCGAGATACATCCCATATACAAATGTTTTGTCTGTTTTAATGCTTTATATCCAAGCTGCATCCGCTTTCATCCTTTCTTTGTCCGTGCTACTGTCGACGTTCCACGTCCGTTTCGCTTCCTCCCTCTTTCCGTTTTCTGCTGGAGTGGATGTGAGTTGCGCAGATGCCCAGAGGATGCCAAGCGGATACAGTGGACGTTTAACGGATGACAACGGACATAGAACGTTTGTTGCCCGTATGTGTCGCAGATGTAGATCGTACGCGGCGGAAAGTTCATCCGCTCAAAAAGTTTTGTGCAGCTCAAAACTTTTTGAGTGGATGAAATAGCAGTAGACGGATGCTCGACGGATAGAGAGTATGAAAAACGTATGCAGTGAGTACACAACGGATGCATCGCATTTTTCAATGGATGGCAAGCATTTTTCTCCGTTTTACATCCTCTTTGCATCCGTTGATGCAGTGTGACATGGGCTTTATTTTATTCTTGGACAAAGTGACTAAATTAGTAGACCAGAGTGGATATAGTTTATTCAGACTCCAGTAAGGCATTTGGCAAAGTAGATCATAGCCTGATTCTTGGCAAGATGGAAGAATGTGGCCTAGATAGCATCACCACCAGATGGATTCATAACTGGCTGACCTACTGTGCTCAATATGTAATACTCAATGGGAGTATATCTACATAGATATTGCCATTGTGGGAGAAAAACCTATAAAGGGACACAGAGCAGCTGAGTCTCCAAACACTTCAAGATGGGTTTGTGCAGGTCCGTGAATTCCCAGGAAATGTTCAGCAGCATTCCAAAAAAGAGACAATAGGTTGTCTTGATAGAACTCCAAAATTATAAGGCACAGCTGGTAGCAAACTGGTTATAAAAAGGCAAAAGATTCCCTACCTCTGCTGGGTTTCACCCACTGAATCTCAACTGGTTTCAGCTGCCTGACCAACTTCCTTTCAAGACACTCTGCTAAAAGCTTGCTGGTTGCTCAACAAGGGCTGCAATACCTGAACCTCTTGCTATGCTCAGGAGCCCTGGGCCAAAACATTTATTCTTATTCAAATTGCTGAAATTATTTCACATCATCAAAACTCTGTCTGTTTTTATGTGATGTAACATTGTGGCCCCACCATTTTTTTTCAAACTAATATCTAAGGGGTTTTAGCAAAGAAGGGGTCAACCTATTCTCTAAAGCACCTGAAGGCAGGACAAGAAGCAGCAGATGGATACTAATCAAGGAGAGAAGCAACCTAGAACTAAGGGAGAAATTTCCTGACAGTGAGGAAAAATTAATCAGTGGAACAGCTTACCTTCAGAAGTTCACTGGAGGTTTTCAAAGAGTCTGAACAACCATTTGTCTAAAATGGTATAGTGTCTCCTGCTTGAGCAGGTGATTGACTTCCCAGTTCCTTTCCAACTCTTTATCCTGAAACCCCAAATCAGAGTTTCTTCAGCCGAATCAGGCCATAGAATGGGAAGCCTTGCCCTGTCCTGGCCAGGGGACCTTGAAGATCCTTTTCCCTTTGGTAGTGTTGGATGGGAGCAGCTGATGGCTTCAAAAGCAGGGTTCATGAGATGAAGCCCGAGAAGGGGTAAAATTAGGATGGCAGCATTTAGCTTTAGCAATAGAGTCTTGGGCAAGAACTGCAGAGTCTTCCCATGTGATGTTTAGAGAAAGACTTCAAGTCATCTATTCTTTGTCATTTATTTCGAGGGTATCCTCTTGGTGTTTGGCATTGGGGAGTCCATCTCATTCCATCATGGGGATTCAGTTGTTCTCCAGACAGAGGACAGGATGGCAAGAGGTTCTGCAAATCCCAAAGTTTTCTTTATCCCCCTCCCCGATTCATTTCCAGAAAGTCCACTTCCTTCTGCTTGAGGCAATTCCTTGCCACTCTTCACCAATCCTGCTGACTTTTCCTTTTGCTTATTCCTGATTGAACAGCTTATTTCAACTTGGCTTTTATTATTTTGATAAGGTCTTTCCCAAAGTGCCAAACAGGTCTGTCCAGACACAGTTTGGGGCTCAGGAAAAAGACCTCTTGCAGCTTCCAGAATGCCTTGCATAAAATAACACTCCTGCAGGGTTTGTGCTACTGTTCTTTAATCTGACATTTAAATGGATTTATGCATTTGATGGGATGGTATTAAAAATAAATTAGATTAAAATGGATTCTCCATAAAAGAAAAGGATTATGTCTGTTAAACTACACAATGTTTGAGCCTGGTTGAATCTGCAGGAGAGCCCCAGAAGGCTGCAGAGTGAGATCTCCAAGCCAAAGGTTTATTTTAAACAAAAATCCTGCTTGTAATAATATCTCCTTAATTTGATGCAGCAGAGTTGTGAGAACATAGAAATGAACAAAGCAATCACTAGAAGCTAGCATGGGTTTTTTAAAACCAGATCATGTCAGAAAACCTTATTGCCTTTTTTGATAAAGTGACTAAATTAGTGGATCAGGGAAATACTGCTGACATAGCTTACTTAGATTTCTATAAGGCCTTTGACAAAATAGACCACTTACCATATTTCTTGGAAAGACAGAAAAATGTGAGATAGACAACATCATCACCAGGGGCATTTGTAGCTTGGCTGACCAACCACCCTCAAAGTGTAGTTCTCAATGGAACTGTATCTACCTGGAGGGAAGTGTGCATGGGGTACCACTGGATACAGACCAGTCCCTTCTCTCTCCAAGAACCTCTGTGATATGTTCAAGTAAATTGTGAAGACAATGTCCTTCTCTCTGCCAATTCTTCAAAGATACACTACCACTGAAAGAGGAGGTTCCTTTTATTTTTCTCTGAGAATTGTGTTGCAATACATAGTTTTAGAGCATGTGGGGGCATGAACTGTAGTACTCTCTGAACCCTTTAAAGTAGCCATATTATGCTGGGAGGAGAAAAAAGGAACAGATGTAATGGAATGTGCACCTGCAGAGTTTTTGCAACACTGAGCTCTTCCAGAAAGAGGCCCAAATTAGAGAAGGCCCTGAAATGGGGGTGAGAGGACTGAGTTTGGCAAGAATTTGGCCATTAGGCACATAAAGGATTGAACTTGATTGGATCTCACTATCTCATCTCTGATCTCCTTTAAAGACTTGCAGAGAAATGTAGCACATGTGCTTTTCCAGATTTCAAAGCACCTTCTGAAAACAAATCAAAGCCCTGCTCAACCCTAAAGGTTTTATCATTCATGAATGTGCCTCTAAGTTTTTTTTTAAAAAATCTAAATGTCCAAATGCAATATTTCACCGCTGCTGTCAGATCTGTGTATCTGCCATTTGTCGATTGAAGAAAAGGGTGGGGGTGGGGAGGTTGGATTTGATACATTTAATTATTTTCCTCTCCATGTATCCTAAATATCCTATTTCTTAAGCCCCTGTCACACAGCACCAACAGATGGAAAGAGGATGTAAAACAGAGAGAAACACTTGCCATCCGTTGGTTAATGCGATGCATCCATTCTGTACTCACTGTGTCCGTTTTTCATCCTCTCTATCCAGCATCCGTCGACTGACATTTCATCCGCTCAAAAAGTTTTGAGCTGCACAAAACTTTTTGAGCGGAAAATGTATCCAACACGTCCGTTATACATCCGCTACGCACACGGGGAACATCCGTTATACGTCCGTGGTCATCCGTTACGCATCCGCTATATCCGCTAGGCATCCGCTGCGCATCCACGCAACTCAAATCTGCTCCAGCAGAAAACAGACACAGGGAGGAAGCGAAACGGACGCAGAACGGACACACCGCATTAGTAGCATGGATGTAGAAAGAATGAAAGCGGATGCAGCTCGCATACAAAGCATCAAAATGGAAAAAACATTTGTATAGGGGACGTATCTCGGATATTTAGGATGTCTGCAGGATGCCTGGAGTATGAAAAAGGACACGTAGCGGAAAACCTATATTTCCTATAAAAAGGGGAAGGAAATCACCTGGATCTCACTTTCAGTCCAGCAGTCCTGCGGTGCAGACCTCTTCAGTCTTCATCTTGCTCTTGCTCTTCCACAGCATGGATCATCACACACTCCTTTTGGTAGCCGCCATCGTTCTACAACAGTGTGAAGCCATCTACAGGCTCTTTCACCTGTTCTACGCGAAGAAAAGGAGGCGGCCAAGAAGTGTCTGGGTCCGAAGATGGATCACCAGAAGAGCCGAGTACGGACTGTATAACAAGCTGATGGTGGAGCTGAGGAACGAACACACTCATGCATTCCAGAACTTCATGAGGATGCCGCCAGCCATGTTTGATGAAGTTGTGCAGCGGCTGACACCCAGGTTGACCAAGGCAAACACCAACCTCCGGCCCAGCCTGGACCCTGGGCTGAAGGTGGCACTGATTCTGCGCCACCTGGCCTCAGGGACCACGTACATGAGCATGCAGTACAGCTGGAGGGTGCCACAGAACACCATAAGCATTGTGGTCAGAGAAGTGGTGCAGACCATCATCGAAGAATACCTGGAGGAGCTCCTCCAGTGCCCCTCCACTGAAGAAGGATGGAAGAAAGTTGCAGAGCAGTGGTATCAGAAGTGGAACTTCCCCCACACCGTTGGAGCCATAGATGGCATGCACGTGGCCTGCAAAGCTCCAGCCAAGTCGGGGTCCACTTATCACAACTACAAGGGCTTCTTCAGCATCATCCTCTTCGCCATGGTCGATGCTGACTACAAGTTCATGTACATCGATGCTTCAGGCAACGGGTCATCTTCAGATGCCCAGGTATACAACGCCAGTCACCTCAAGGAGGGGCTGGAATGCAACCTGATCATGGGTTTTCCAAATCCAGACCCCCTGCCCAATGACACACAAGATGTGCCCTACTTCATTGTGGGGGATGATGCCTTCTCCCTTAGAAACTACCTCATGAAGCCCTACACTTCCAGATGCCTCAACCGTGAAGAGAGGATCTTCAACTACAGGCTGTCCAGGGCAAGGTGGGTGGTGGAGAACACCTTTGGCATCCTGGCCAACAGGTTCCAGGTACTTCTCACCACCATGCAGCATCGCCCACAGACCATGAGGAGGATCGTGGAAGCTTGCTGCATCCTGCACAATCTCATGTGCACCCTCTACCCAGTGTTGCAGAACAGGCTCGTGGACCTCCAACAAGGCAATGGGGACATGGAGCCTGGTGAATGGAGGCAAGGGCGAAACCTGATAGATACTCTGGATGTGCAAGGCCCCAACAGATCTTCACGTGAAGGGAAGAAGCAGCGCAACCTCCTGAAACACTTGTGCAACTCCCCAGCTGGAGCAGTGGAGTGGCAAGACAGGATGGTAGATGATTAATGGATGCTTCCTTCAGCCTGTCTCATCACACGGATGAGATTGTGCCATGTATGTTGAGTGGTCCTACAATGAACAGGGCATTTAATAAAGAGTTGTGTTTATGTTGAAATGTGTGGATCAATGCTTACATTGTTATTGATAATAAAAGGCCATAGGTGTGGCACCTGGGAGGGTGGACCATACAGTCCCACTATGCTTGCACTGGAGGTTTATCTATCCCACAGCTATTACCCATCCCACAGGTATCCTAACCCATCCCATAGCTATTACCCATCCCACAGGTATCCCTGCCCATCCCACTGCTATCTTAACCCTTCCCACAGCTATTACCCATCCCACAGGTATCCCTGCCCATCCCACTGCTATCCTTACCCATCCCGCAAGCAACCAAAGGCTTAAACAATTTCTAAAAGTTTCCACCAATACTTTATTGACTAAAAGAACTGAACCAAGTGTGTGAAGCAAAGATAATCTTTATTAATAACAAACTGTAAAAGCAAAATGACCCAAGTAAAGTGTCCCAAGCAAAGATAAAGTCAACAGGTAGCAACCCAGTCTCTGGCACTCTTCTCAGTTACTCTGAGGCGTGCCCATGGTCTCAGGGATGAAGGGTCCAGGTGCTGTGGAGGTGGCTGCTGCTGGAGTACTGGTCTGAGGCTCCATTGAGGTGCCTGGCCCCGAGAGGACAACAGGGGATGGTGTGTGGAAGAAGCTCTCAGAGAACTGGCTGTCCTGTGATGTTGAGAGCCCCTTCCTCCATGACATGGGGTGTCAGTCCCAAGACCAATGACAGATGTTCTGAGGCCGGGTTTGGCTGTGGGGTGGAGGAAGGAGGAGTGTAGTGGGGCTGTCTGGTCTGCAGGTGAGTGAGGTGAGGCGTTGGTGGCATCAGTGGTGTTGGTGGCATCTGTGGCATCGGTAGCATTGGTGGTGTCGGTGGCATCGGTGGCATCAGTGGCATCGGTGGCACCGGTGGCGTACAATGAACCTGTACCTGGACTGGGAAGGGCTGCCTGTGCTGCTGGAACTCCTGGTAGCCGTAGCCTTGGGAGGTGAGGGCCTGTGGAAAGCCATGGAAGGGCTGTGACATCACCTGGGGTGGATGAGCAGGCCTGGACTGGGTCGGAGCAGGTTCAGCTGGGCCTGGAGGGTTGTGCAGAAGACCGGTGATCCTGTCCTTTATCACCTGGTATTGTGATTTGGACATGTCCATGAGAGTCTGGTTGACGTAGGTGAGGAAGAGCTTGCGGTTTGAGGATGTTATGTCAGTGTGTACCAGCTGAGAGAGGAGATCTACGCTGCTTTTGAATGTGTCCCTGATCTCCAGCAGGACTGTGTGTCTCTGCCCCTCCGGTCTGGCACTCTGCCTGCTTTCGGTGGAGGTGGAGCTGGGGGTGGATGTGGTTTGGTCTCTGGTGGAAGTGCCCTCTCCTTGCTCCCACTGCATCAGGGGGTCCTCCACACGCTCCGCCACGGGGAGTGCAGCTGTTGGGGGGGGGGTCTCCATCATGGAACGCTCCACAGATACCTGCCTGGGCAGAGGAGCTGACTCTTGGCCAGAAGAGGACTGTCTCTCTGTGGGCTGCCTGAGAGAGAGTGTTGTCAGAGGGGCTGCTCCTCAGTGGCAGATCTCACCCTCCAAGAAGCTGCACTTGGCCATCATGTAGGTCTCCCGGTCGGTGAGCTTGACCGTGGCCTGGCCAGATTTCTTAAGGTGCAGCTTCCCGTACCAGGTGTGCATGTGCTTCCACCACCCGAGGAGGACCTCCAAAGTGTAGCCCAGGCTCTCCGCCTTCTCTCTCCAAGCAGCCTGCTTCCTCTTGGTGTCTTGATAGAGCCCGTGTCCCTTCCACCATAGATACTCATTCTCCCTCAGCCATTAGAGCACCTCATCCTCAAATTCCTCTTCGATGGAGTATTGCCTCCTCTCCCGTTCTCATGTATGCCTCTTCCTCCCTCTGGCAGGGCCATCTGGGCCTCATCAGAGGGGCTTCGAAGTTCTAGGGGCTTCTCCACCACACCACCACCAGCAACAGAAGCAACAACAAGAGTAGCAGCAAAAGCAGCACTAGCAGGACCAGCAGGATCGGCAGCACCAGCAGCACCAGCACCACCAGCACCACCAGGATCAGCAGCAGCAGAGTAAGCACCAGAAGAAGCCCCAGCACCAGGAGCAGCGCCAGCAGAAGCTCCAGCACCAAAAGAGTCAGCCCGAGCAGCAGAAGCCCCAGCAAAAGCAGAGTAGGGCCAGGGGGTGGGGTGGTGGCCCTGTCCTTCTTGCCAGGGCTGGCAGAAGATGGCACAGGCTTCCTCTTCTTCCCCATGGTTATTGGCTGGAGCTGTGTCTGGCAGCAGGTCTTTCCTCTGAATGGTGACCTGCTTGCGAGCTGCATCCTTTTATATCCGCGGGGCTGACGCAATGCATCTTCCCCGCATGTACAGTGAACGCTTTGCATCCACTAGGCATCCGCTAGGCATCCGCTAGGCATCCGCTCTGCATCCGTTCCTTCCGTTGCACGTCCGCTTCGCTGTGCTCCCCCGGAAGCCCTGCAGATGTGCCATCCGCTCCTATCCGCTTCCATCCGCTAGGCTTCCGTGGAGCATCCGCTTAACATCCTGGCTACATCCCCTCCCCATCTGTTCCTTTCTGTTGTTGTCCGCTCTGCTTATGCAAATTTGGGGCACTTTTGAGAGCGGATAACAACGGATGGAAAATTTTCTCGTCTGCTGTGTCCTTTTTACATACGTTTTACATCCATCAGCCTATGTGACAGGCCCTTTACATTGGCTTTGTATAACCCTTTACACGATTTCTAACCATTGCCTGGCATCTTGAATGCTTGGAAAAAATCTCACCTCTCTGAGGGATGCAAAGGGAGAAGGGGCCACATGGATTGCAACACCGGAAGATAACTCCTGGGAACCTTTGCCTATCTCCTTTCTCAGAGAAGGTGGGATAATAACATGTTCACACCTGTGGATTGGTGGAACCCAAATCAGACTTGGGTGCGGGGTTCTAATTCCTTTTATCTTAGTCGCATGCCCTGAGGGACCCCAGACTCTGCTTTGAATTTTGACCTGCTTTACCCCTCTTCAATAAAAAGATTATTTTTGAAATACAAAGGTTTTGTTATGCCCCTGGTGGAGACTAACTCTGAGGAAGAGGAGGAACAACCAACAGGGAATGGGAGTGTGGCTCCAGAGGTGATGGAGGAGGCTGGGGAAGGGCAGAGGCCTGCTGAGCAGTCAGAGGAGGATCCAGGTCCATCCCCTGTCCATCCTAGGTCATGCAGGGAGGAGAGGATCAGGGAAAAGCGAGGTCTACTCAAGAGGAGATTGCCATGATCCTCCTTGTGGCTTGCAGGTGGGAGCTATGTATATAAGTTTGCAACTGCACAGTTAGAATTTGCAGGAGTCAATTTAGTGCCCACCTTGAAAGAGGTTTATTTTGCTGGCATTCTTCCCATGGACTTTTCTCGGTTATTTTCCTGGAGTTTATGATTAGTTATCTTGGCTTGCTTTAGGTCTCTCGTCAATGCGGTTTGTTTTGGTTTTTTGTTTGTCTCATTATTTACTTTTGTGACTTTAAACTGTGCCTAATAAAACAGTGAAGTTAAGTTGAAGGCCTTACCGGACTTTAATATATGTTTTGGGTTATTTTGAGAGACTAGGGGTCATCACAGTTTTCAAGAGTTCATACTTATATTTTGAAGGGGGAGAGAGGCTGGTCCTTATAATTGCCTTTGTCTGAATATCTAATGCTATTATTTTTTCCTTCCTACCATTTTTTCTGTAAGTGCTGGTCTGCTTTTTTCAGATCAGTCAGGTCCACTAGTTGCTATAGGAATTAACCAAATGGCTTGTCACCCAGGTCTGATGTTCTGGGCTGAAAGGAAGAGACTGGCCTAAAGTTACCGAGTTAGCTTTCACGTTAAAACTAGGACTAGATTTCATTAGGGCTAGAAACCTCGTTCCCTAACCTCGTGCCCAAACTGGTTTTGCTAATGCCTGCCTGAGTCCAGGATAAACAATATGAAGAAGTGCTACTTATATTGGGACATTATTGTTGGTGCCGCTGTAGGAGAAACTGGACTTTTAACACATCCAGACATCTAGAGCTAGCTTCCATTTTGTCCAAAGCCTTCAATTAATAAATAAAAATTATATGCTTCCTTAGACCCTTTTATCCCAATAACATGCCTGGAAAGTAATCTACTTCAAATTTGGTTCCTGCATTCCTCTTTATCCTTGTGGAAAGTTAGCACCCACCCCTCTTCTAGAATAATGAAATCTTCTAAGAAATATTAAAGGGGCAGAATATTATATTTCCCTGGATGAGAAAAGGAGAAACATATTTTTAAAGACAAAGCAGCTGTCTAACCCCCTCCCCTCCCCCTCCCCAGTTCCAGGGTGATGGAATTAAGACATGGCCCTCAAGACATGATAGGATTAGCCCTCTACCCATCTCACCACATGGCACCTGGGAAGATAACATCACCCAGCAAGATTCAACCAAAATACCCCTGCATGGCCACATGGGAATCTGACAACCAATCAGGATACATTTCTTGCCATAGGAACAGGAAGCAAGTTCAAAGCCCAACAGAAGTTATAAACCTCTCTCCCTCTCTCACCCATGTGCTTTTTTTTGCCCAGCACCTCAATGTGGTCCTGCCCACCATTAAACCATCTTTCCAAGCAGTCACCATGTTTCCAGCATGTGATAGATGCACAGATGCTCTCTGTAAGAGGGGCAAAGTAACATTACCAAATTTGTGGCCAAAAAACCAACTACTCAACACAAAATGAGAATGCCAAAACAGAGTCTGTAACAGATTCGCTGATTTCCTGGCTGTGACAAATGAAGTAAAAAATATATTTGCAACTTAGATACATGTTTGTAATCTGCCTGTTAAAATTTTGGATTTTACTTTTTGTTTTGTATTTTACCCCATATTTCTTTTTTACTGAAATATGATGTGAATGTATCATAAAATAAATAAATAAATCCCTGGGTAAAAATAAAGTTGGTGGCAAATGTGAAGTCTCCTACTCTAGTCTAGCAGACCTCCCACCTAATCTCAAAGTCGTTATTTGAATGGATGTTGCTTCACAGATATACATCCTTAGCCAGACTCTTTGATGGCTTGTTAAAAGGCCCTAAAGCATGCCTTTTAACTAGGCTATTAATTGCTAATTTCTGTTATTAGTTTTAATGATTTTTAACTGTTGTTTTAAGTGTTTTTAATGTCTCAGGATTTAGATTTTTTTTATTATCAACTGCTAACAACTATCCATAGCAAACTGTGATGGTAGGTGAGAGAGACCTTGGGAAACTGGCCAAAAGATGCTGCCGAGGGAAAACAGTCAGATGAGAGGCAGCCTAGCCTGCAGCTGGACAGTGGGCAGGGAAAGCAGCTCAAAAAGGTCACCCTTAGTTTCTCAGGCTCTAAAAGGAGAAAGTGGGAAATTTGTACTTTCAGACTTGCAAAATTCTAAATGTAACTTTACAATAAAGTAGAATTAGCTCATTTGGTCATGTTACCTGCCAAGTCTTCCTGAGACACAGGCTGTATAACATGTTTAAGAAATAAATGGAATATATCCTGTGTTAAAACTATTAGTCCATTCCAAGCACTAAACAGTAAATAAGGGGAACATTCAGAATCAAAACACACCCTAATTTCCATGCAAATTCAAAGAGAAAAAGGTTTGCTAATATTTCCCATTTGAAAAACCCAACATTGGGAGAACATAGTTCTCATTGTAGTTAATCATGAAGCTCCTTTTTTTCCTCTACACCTAGAAGAAACTCCCACCCTTAATTGAAATTCTCTCTCATGTTTAAGCTGTGATAATGTGTTTAGCAAAGAGACATACATAAAACACACATACATACACACACCTATCACCCAGTCACAGCAGTTTGCCTCAATTTTTGGGCAAATAGATTTATTGATTCTGTCATTTACATTCCAAAATTGATAAAAGAATTGAAAATGTCTGGAGCAGAGGTTAACCTCCAGTAATTATTACTACTGCTGCTCCAAAAGACTTCTTGATTTTTCACCAAGGAAAATACTTTGCAGGCAAATGAGAGACAGCCTAGCCTGCAGGTTCTATCAATTATTGGACATAATCTTGACAAACAGGGTTTTACACAACTTCTCTGCAAGCATCCTTGTCCATTAATCCCAACTCTCAGATTTGAAGGATCCTGGATTATGTGTGATCAGCCCTAGGACTCTTGCTATCTGGGGATGAAGGAAATTGTGCCTCCATGTCACACCTGGGGTGTGACCCAAAAATTACCAAGTCACAAAAATAGAAGAAAGTCCCTTTAATTCCTCCAATTTAGCACCAATGTTCAATTATCCTCAGCTGGATATCAATCTCTTAAAGAAAACAGTTTACAGAGGGAGTAAATGCAGTCCACACCCAAAGTAAAGTTAATTCGAAATTTAAAAAAACCCAACATACCACACTGAAGGAATTATACTGCAAGCAAGGATGATTAATTGCAAACTTCTACCAGATAACTCAGCAACCACAGTTGGGAGGAAGCCAAAACCCAGATAAGCTCCAACAAGAATGCACACTTTGCTTCCAGCACTTTTGCCATGCGCAGTTTGTCCTTTTAACCAGTCCCCCAGCTGCAGCCCATGAAGGGGATCAGGGCCCCTTCCTCCCCCATAGACCATGCCTCTCACATTTCTCCCTTATCTGCTCCTTCCTGCCTGCCCTAGGATAAAGAGGAGATGGCCCTGGGTCTTCCTCTGAATGCCCATCTGGCCTGTGCCCTTCCCCAGTTTCCTCCACAACCACCAGAGCCACACTCCCACTCCCTGTCAGCTGTTCCCTCAGAGCCAGACTCCAACAGGGGCATGACATTCCAACTTCAATCAAGGAAATCTGATCATTTTCAAGGCCCCTGGAACAAGACCACAGGCTGACTCCGCACAGACCAAAACTGCAAACCAACATTTAAGTTCAACCAAGATGAACAAAGCTTTTGACAGGACTGAAAACATTCCACAGGTTGACAAATGAGCTCAGATTTTCTGTTGTTAAGCAAAATAATTGTTAAGTGAGTTTTGCCTCATTTTATGACATTTCTTGCCACAATTGTTAAACTAATCCCTGCAGTTTTTAGTAACGTGGTAAGTGAACCTGGCTTTTTCGTTGACTTTATTTATCAGAAGGTCGCAAAAAGGGATCATGTGACACTGCAATGCTGATAAATACATGACACTTGCCAAGTGTCCAAATTTTGATCATGTGACCCTGGGGATGCAGCAATGGTTGTGAGTGTGAAAACAGTCATAAGCCATTTTTTTCAGGAATGTTGCATTGTCAAACTGACAGTAAACACAGGCTTGTAAATCAAGGACTACCTGTAATTAAAAACATGAGAGCCCACCTTTAACACACACACACACACACCATGGGCATATGCACACCACACTGTCTTGCCCACTACAGGTTTTCTGTTGCTGATTTTTTTCTTAAGGACCCATAAATTGTCCAAGGCCTGCCTAAGGTATGCTTATTTCTTGATGTTCCAGTTTAGAACCTTTAGCATTATTTGTAATGGTGTCACTTATTTTCTGGTTAGTTGGGGCTATAGTGTCTCATGTGGTAAGATGCTGGGCAACTCAGTGTTTCAATTCCTCTGAGTGAATAAACTCTGCAAGGACAAGAAAAGTGTCAGAGAGTTTGCAGCATGACTATTATTATGAGACAACCCAGGAGCAAAACACAGCACACAGAGACTTAGACATTTAACATTTAACAATGGTTTATATACAACAATTATATACAGACATATACATGGTAGGCAAATTCCTTAACTCTACACAGAGAAACTCTGCTCTGGATACTGGATACAAGAAGAAAAGAACATGCCCTCTATAATGGCTGCCTTATATAAACACCTCTTAAAGGGATAGAACCCATCCCCAATCTTAAAGAAAATACCCATGCAATGCTGATTCACTCTTATTGCATCATCCACATCTGGTCAGCTTTACTGCTGGTCGGCTCTTAAATCCCAAGACCTTAAAAAAAAGGAGCTTTCCCTGAATGCCTACTGACATTCTGGCATCCCGTGAGTAAAGATGACACCACCCAAAAAAAATTCTTTTCACAGAGGCACCTCGGTGATCCTTGGTTAACATGTGCCTGCCATACACTAAATAAATAAATTCTGGTTAGTTGGCCATCTTTGGGCACATTGAGTTAATAATCTTTAGAAATACTACTCTGGAATGTATGAGCCAAATTTTATAGCTACCTGTCCAATTTCTCTGGATAGTAAGTCAAGGTAACCTATCAGCCATCTGTTCTAATTGGACATGCTGCCAACAGAGGCATTATAAATATGCATAGCACTGAGAGCAAGAGTAGCAGCTTCTTGATGGATTATCTGGATAACAATACTTTTAATTTTCATTTGTTTATGTGATTTGGTGCAGTGAATAAAGTATTTGGGTGGCATCCAGAGGAGTTGAATTGAGACAGATGAAATGCTTTAGACAAAACCAACCCAGTGCAACAAAACAGCTTGGTCTCTCTGGCTCAAACCCTTTCATTCTTTCAGATTGCTTTTGTAAAGATTTAAAGTAGGCAGAAAAAGAAATGGAGATGTTAACCTTCCTCAACTTTTCCAGTACATTTCAAGTGCCTACATTATTGGTTACAAAGCATGAGGCCACCATTACCTAACATGTGCACTCTGCCTCAACTCACCAAATCCTGGTGGAATAATGCTGGATAAACTTATGGAAGTTGAACCTCAACCCATTTGAAGGCCTCAGTTGAAAGGGGGTTTAGAAGATTTTCCTTGCACAAACTCCATTAAAATATGTTTATTCATTGTATATACATCTTACAACTAAGAATTCATGATGGCTGGCTTAAGTATCTCTGATTTTATCCCCACAAAAATCCTGAGAGGCTGGTGAGGCTAAAATAAAGTGAGTGAGTCAAGCACCACAATCAAAGAGGTATCTGAACTGGGACATTCTTGTCTCAACAGTAGTGAGAGGAATCTGGGTTTCCTAGCTGACCATCATTTTAATATCAGCCAGAAGTGTGCTGCCAAAAAACCCAATGTATTCCTGGGCTGCATCAACAGAGGGATAGCATCCCTGCCAACTCCTTTAGAACACCTGGTCCTGGTGATTGGAATTGTCTAGAGTGGATAGGCATTGTCTTACTATTTTCTTATCTATTTTGACTTGTATTCCTAGTTTGTTTTTACGGACCATTTTTGATAGTTTGGACTAATTTTTCCTTTTGTGTAAAGACAGATTCTTGCACTATGGTTTGGGGGCTGACCAGTCTACTGGTCTCAGCTGGGAGCCTACCACTGGCTTTAGCAAGCTGCTGTGAAAAACCGGATGAACTTTCCTTAGTAGGTGGAGGAACTTCAGCTGTACTGTAGCCAGATTAATCACTTTCACTTTTGTGAAAGGTACTATGAATTTCGGTCCTAATTTCTTGCAGGGGAGTTTCAGCCTTGAGTATTTTGTCAACAGGTACACTTTTCTCCCTACCTTGAAAGGCTTTTGGAGGGGCTTGATGGTTATTGGCTTGCACCTTATGGGTTTTTGCCACTTCCTGAAGGGCCCATTTTGTATTTTCCCAGCTGCTTCAAGTCTTTTATATTCTTCTTCTAAGGTTCTTTGTGTGCTTCTTCCTTTTATTTTTCTTTGCTGCAAAAATTCTGGCAACTCTTCTCATATATGCTTTTGTTCTATCCCATAGGTTTTGTAACGAGGTATCTTCTTTCCTGTTTCTTTAAAGAAGAATTCCATTTGTTTTTCCAACATCTGCTTTAGTTCTACATCTTTTAGGATCGATCGGTTCATCTTATACTTTTCTTTCATCCTTTCCAGCTAATTCTCATTGGATTGTGATCTGCCCATAAATTTGTATCTATTACTGCCTCATATACATCTGTGTCTATTAGAATAAAATGTGTATTGGTTTTCCCCCAGGTTCCTCTCTCTCCATGCACCTTCTATATTTAACTCTTCTGCCATTTTAAAGAAGGTTCTAGGTTCAATCCTTCTTACTTCTTTCCTTATTCTATTGCTTTTATAGTCCAATTTTTTGTCTGTAATCCCTTTGAAATCCCCTAAGAGACAGATATTATCACACTCCATATCACGTATAGCATTATTTAGTTGTTTTTTTAATAGAATTGTTCTTGTCCATTATTTGGTGTATAGATTGCAACTAGGAGGACCCATTTTTTTATTTAAAATTGCTTCAACAATTAAAATCCTTCCCTCTTCATCTTTATATATTTGGTTAGCCTGAATTGTTTCTTTCCCCAATGTGGGGTACTTCAGTAATTGTTTTGTTTTTCTTTTATATGGACTTCTTGTAGTGATATTATGTCTAGACTCAATCTTTGTAATATGTTGATGATTTTGTTCCTTTTCATGGGTGAGTTCAATCCACTGATATTTAGTGAAGGTATCTTAAATTCTTCTTGCATTGTTCTATCTATATCTAGGTCTTATACTCCTGGTTGGTCTTATTTCTCTCAGTTCTTTCAGTCTTGTTCCATTGTTCTCTATTTGGTACTTTTTCTCTTTTTCTCTTTCCTTTTGCTGTGGTTCCTTTTCTTCTTTTGCAGGCATCCCTTAATCTCTATCTTCTAATGGCTTCCATCTTCTCCAGTTCCTCTTCAGTCCCAAAATACTGGTTATGGAACTACATTGCTTTATCCAATGAGTCCAGTCTATATTTCTTTTCACGCTTGTGACCAGTATTCCTTCTGGGGTCAGCCATCTAAAGTTAACATTATGCCTTAACATTCTTGACTTCATCTTGGCAGATTTAGGCTATACAAGTAGTCCTCAATTTACAACCACAATTGAGCTGAATATTTATGTTGCTAAGTGAGAAATTTGTTAAGTGAGTTTTGCCACATTTTACAACTTTTCTCAGTGCATTTGTTAAGTGAATCGCTGCAGTTCCTAAATTACTAACATAGTTGTTAAGTGAATCTGGTTTCCCCATTGACTTTGCTTGTCAGAAGGGTGCTTGTCATATATGTGAGTCAGTTGTCAAGCATCCAAATGTAAATCACGTGGTCAAGGGAGAGCTGCAAATAGTCACTTTCTTCAGTCTGTTGTAACATCAAACTGTCACTCAATGAACTGTTGTAAGTTGAGGACTACCTGTATGCTGGTCTTTTGCTTTAGTTGTGTGTTGCTTTTCCCAGTTTTTATATTTGTCCTTTTTGTCTTTCAGTTTATCAGAGAGTTCGTTATACAGTTAAAGGAACTAGATATGTCTAGCCTATAAGGAAGAGTGGCTTGACTTATTCTCCAAAGCACCTGAGCTCAGGACAAAAACCAGAGGAGGAACCTCATTAAAGAGAGACTCAGCCTGGAAAGAGTAGAGTAGAGTAGAGTAGAGTAGAGTAGAGTAGAGTAGAGTAG
>BLBF01000046.1:3241982-3278466 GCA_015471245.1 Laticauda colubrina | reverse complement strand
AGAGTAGAGTAGAGTAGAGTAGAGTAGAGTAGAGTAGAGTAGAGTAGAGTAGGGACAGGAACAGGAACAGGAACAGGAACAGGAACAGGAACAGGAACAGGAACAGGAACAGGAACGAATATGTACAAATTTGAATGGAACAGAACCATAGAATAGAATAGAATAGAATAGAATAGAATAGAATAGAATAGAATAGAATAGAATCAGTTTGGAATGGAATGGAATGGAATGGAGTAGAACAGAACAGAATATAAAAAAAATTCTTTATTGGCCAAATGTGATTGGACACACAAGGAATTTGTCTATGGTGTATAAGGTCTCTGTTTACATACAAGCAACAAAGTGATAAATCATAACTCATCAGATGCAATCATAAGTCATAAGTTATAACTAACAAGTGATAGTCATAAGATACCAATAGGAGTAGGTAACCAGAAAGGTGAGAAGGATAATAATAACACAGTCCTGCTACATGGTTAAATATTCTTAGGCATAAGACAAAGGCATAATGCATTAACAGAGCGATGGAGAACGATTAATTGTGAGTTAATTTTTACTCTGTTAATATAAAATAGGAATTTTAATGTAGGAAATGATCCAGTTCCTATATTACTATTTCATGCATTCTGCATATTCTTGTACATCAATATAATACTAAAATTTGAAAGCCTTGTGATGATGGCACTCTCTCAAAAAAACCAATCCAGAATGGTGCTCCCCTCTATTTTCTCTTCCACTAACCTGTACTTCTGGTGCTTTTTTTTAAAAAAAAAACCCAGATCTTTGTGCATATTAGAAATCCATGCAGAAACAAATGTAAAAATCAGTATACAAACTCCGTCTTGGAACGACTTAATTAAAGTTGAGGTGCGGCTGGTGCTTTTGCGAATGAAAAAAGGAGAAAACACTCCTGAAACAGTTTCATTTTTCAAGAGCCATTTTCCTAGCCACTCATTTTATTTCTTTTGATTAGAACTCTCCTGATGGACTTCTGTGACAAACCTTGAGCAAATCTGATGCAAAGGCTTGTTTCACAGTGTATCAGTCAACTTAAATTATTTGGGAGGTTGGATGACACTCTTTCTCAAAGATTAATCTGTGTTCATCAATCCACCAGTGTGATTCAGTCTCTGGAGGATTACCAGACCATTTCCTTTTTGCCTTTGGCTGCTCTTTTCCCTGCTTCCCTTCCAAGATTGATTCTCTACCTCAATTTCTTTGTGCTTCCCAGAAAGGTGTGTAGAAAGGCAGGGAATTGAAAAACATGCAGAAATGTTGCTGATATAAAAGCAAATGGGAGCATGGGAAGAAAGCAGGAATAAAGTAGCATTCTTTTTTCAGGTTAAGAAAGAAGAAAGTCTTTGAGGCCGAATAACATAATACCAGAGTTGGAAGGGACCTTGGAGGTCTTCTAGTCCAACTCTCTGCTCAAGCTGGAGATCCTATACCATTCTCAACAAATGATCGTCCGGTGTCTTCTTAAAGCCTCCAGTGATGGAGCACCCACAACTTCTGAAAGCAAGCCATTCCATTGTTTTATTGTTCTCACTATCAGGAAATTTCTCCTTAATTTTAGGTTGGTTCTCTCCTTGTTTAATTTCTACCCATCAGGTGCTTTGGAGAAGAATAGAATGGAATGGAACAGAACGGAACAGAATAGACATTAGAGATCTTCTAGTCCAATCTCCTACTCAATCAGGAGACCTTATACCAGAATGTGTTGATCCCCTCTTATGTGGTGGCAGCTCCTCAGATACTGCTATCATGCCACCCGTCTTCCTTTTCACTAGACTAGACATACCCAATTCCTGCAATCCTTCTTCATATGTTTTAGTCTTCAGTCCCCTAATTATCTTTGTTGCTCTTCTCTGCACTCTTTCCAGAGTCTCAACATCTTTTTTATATCATGGCGATGCCAGGAACTGCATTTCTCCCCCAAGATTGGATGGGGTTTGCAGTATTCACAGTATTTCCAGGTTGTCTGAGGTTTAGCTGTTAAAAAGGGGGAAGGACTTCAGTTGCACCATTGTGACGCCATCTTGACTTTTTTGATCTCCCCTCCTCGGGGACACCCCTGATGTTATTGTTCATAGCCTACTTATGTAACTTTACAATGCACTGAAAGAGTTAATGGCAACTCCCTAGGAAATTACTGTTTGGAAATTGATTTATTCCAAGGTTTGGAAAAGACTCTGCAAATGGATCAGTTCAGTCATCAGGTCAAGAAAAATGGCTCCTGATAGGCAACTTAGACCAGTGAAAGATTAAGTGAAAGAGAGGAATTCTTAGGGTGCCTGCAGTTTCTCTGCTACATTTCATACCCAATGTGAATGTGTTTCCTTAGTGTGGCATTGCCTGGACCTCTTTGAGTAAGTTGGAGGGAATGGACTGTATCTGCATTTCTCATATTTCTAGTCCCTCCCCTCTTAGGCAAACTAGCTTGAAAGCATTTAGTGGGGGTGGGAATGAATAAGACCCTACCAAGAGGGCTGAAAACTGTCTTGGTGCTTTCAGTCTGGTCCAGGCAGAGAATCCTGGCTCTTGAAACTTCCTCTCAATCCCTGGGCAAGGCAGGAGATGCTCCCAACAATTGATATATGGTCAGAGGTGGGGGGAAGCAAACTCTGCCAGACTGATTAGGGTGGTTGCTGTGAGGAAGATACAGTGCTCAACAGATGCCTCTTGCCCAGTTGAAGCTGGGTCAATGCCTTTCCATGGTTGGGAAAATAGAGTGTTTGAAAAAGCAATGAGCTAAGGGCAAATGTCAAAATTATGAACTCAAAGCACATAGTAACTGTGGAAGGGACCTACGAGTCCTAGTGGACAGTCATTTCCGTATAAGCCAGCAGTGTGGCTGCCAAAAAAACCCCAATGGTGTCCTAGGCTACATCAATATAGAATAGCATCAAGATGTGATAATAACACTTTATATTGCACTGGTGAGACACACTTGGAATACTGCAGTCAGTTCTGGTCATTACAATGCAAAAAAAATGCTGAGTCCCTAGAAATGACTGCAGAGAAAAGCAAGAAAGATGAGTAGGCGTCTAGAGGCTAAACAATATGATGAATGGTTATAGGAACTAGGTATGTCCCAGAAGAAAAGGAAGAAGAAGAAAAGGATTAGGGGTGACATGATTATGCTCTTCCAATACTTGAGGGGCTGCCACAAAGAGGTGAGGGTCAAAACTTATTCTTCAGAGCACCTGAGGGCAGGACAAGAAGCAATAGGTGGAAGTCCATTAAAACAGATCCAACTTGGAAATAAGCAGGAATCTCCTGACAGCAAGAACATTTAATCAGTGGAATAGCTTGCCTCTTGGAGTTGTGGCTGCTCCATCACTAGTTTATTTCCAAGAAAACATTGGACAACCATTTACCTGGAATGGCATAAGATCTGCTGTCTTGAGGAGGAACATTGAATAGGGTGAATGAAACTCACCTGTTCTCTGGGCTGCAATACTCAGTTGTCTGTCTCCATCCTAGCCACCACCTTTTTTTTTTTCATATGCTGCAGACTCTCCTGTATCCCAAGAATGTTTGCCAGCTTGGAAAGGATGGGATGTTCCCAGTTTGATTGAAAAGGGTATTTTTACTTTGGAATGTGTCATATCATGATTTGCAGTTTTGGGGTTTCGGTGTGAATATTATCTTGTCTGTGACGAGGGAGGGTGAGCTCGGATTCAGGGGAAGAGATCAAAAATGAGCAGCCAGCTCCAAAATTATTGTCAGGGAATTGCGCAGCTGGTGTCCAAATGGAGTGAGAGATGCTGACACAACCTTGTAGTTTTAAATAAATATATATATTTACAGTAAATAAGATAGGCAAACAGAAGCATCATCAAGTAAGACAACACAGCAGGAACATCATGAGATAAATCACAGGGAGCCCACACAGCACACAGAGGAAAAAGGCAGGAAACGAGAAAACTTCCCCTTTACCTTCACAGCAACCAATCACAGAATATTAATGATGGTGTCATATTTATTCTATTGTTCTTGTCCATTTTAACTGAAATTATTAATTCAGGGAATAGCATACCACTCAGAGAAGTTTTGATTGGCAGTGCTTTAAATAATAACTAATAATTCAGTGTGAGAATCCCTGTTGTCTGAAAATGCTGTGTTGTGTAATTCAGCTATACCTACAAAGCCTCCAGAAGAAGAGAATCAGCATTAGAGCTAGCAAGAATTCTGAGCTCCCAGGCATTTGGGTTGCTAAAGCTGAAGTACCCAAAGGACTTGAATAGCATTTGATGGGGGAGGGGGGCAGCTGTCGTGGTGGTGGGGGAACAGCAGGAGCAGGATCACTTGGGGAGAGCTCAGGTTCCTGACCACTTTGCTTGCATCTACTGAGCAATTTCAAGCTAGCATCTTCTGCATGTTTCCAATGTAGCCGGTTTCGGGTCTTTGCAAAAACGCTATCCTAATTGATCTAGGCTCACTTATTTTCATACAGCGTTGCACTCCAAAGGAGCTTTGCTCAGCAGGAAGATCTTGGTTTTAGAGAAAACACTTAATCTGTTTTTGCTTGGAAGCTGCAGGAAGAGAGAGTTAGTTTAGATTAACTTAGAAATAAAAGAGCAGTGAAAAGGAAGCATCAAAATTAAACAGTGAAACAATATACAAAACACATGCAGAATTTTTGTAAAACAATCTTCAAAGTATTCCATTGGAGTACTTGTTTATGTTTCATCATAGCCTGCACCAAATGTGGCTACACCACATGAAATCTCAATCTCCCAATCATCTAATAGGAGACTGAGATAACTACCCTCTGTTCTGCCTAGATATGATATGGAATTGAGAAAAGCATACAGACTCTCTATCTATAAAAAGATCAGTGCTGATAATGTTATCTAGTTTGAGTAATGAACCCTTTGCAACAAAATAACCAAGCTCAGAGGACCCCTCAGTCACCAAAATGAAGGAAGAGAGAGACTTGTTCTGAACAGAGAATGCTAAAATGCCCAGCTGATCTCAAGAGCAGCAGAAATCTCTTTTGGATTTATTTGAAGGACAAAAAAGGAAGTGATACACAGTGCAAATAAAGAGGCATGGAATTCAACTGATGATGATCCTGCATTCATTCTGTGTCAAAGCCTAAATTCTCTGCCTATTCAGGGAGACCAAAATCAAGTTGGCATTAACCCTAACTCCACTGATATTTTAATTTGCAAGTCATCTGCAGCTTAAGGCATGACTTGCAAACTGGGTGATACTGACTTAGTTTGCTTCTATGTAATTTCCTTTGGTTCTTCCTGCATCAGCTCAGGAAGTTCAGACTGATACAGTTTTACAGAGGAATTATTGAGTCTGTCATTTGCACTTCTAAAACTATTTTAGAAGTTGTGATGGAGCAGTGGTTAGAATGCAGTACTTCTGGTCCTTCTGCTGACTGCTGGCTGCCAGCAGTTTGGCAGTTCAAGTCCCACTGGCTCAAGGTTGACTCAGCCTTTCATCCTCTTGAAGTCAGTAAAATGAGGACCCAGATTGTTAAGAGCAATAGCTGATACTGTAAATCGCTTGGAGAGGGCTGTGAAGCACTGTGAAGCAGTATATAAATTTAAGTGCTATTGCAAATCTGGAACAGTGTGGGGGTTTTCCTGCCTGGGCAGGGGTTGGACTAGATGACCTCCAAGGTCCCTTCCAATTATGTTATTTTGTTGTTTGTTATTTGCTAGTGCTAGTGCTTTTGGGTTTGGTTCAGCAACCGTAACTGCAATCAGCCTGCCTTCCACAGGGGATCGACATATTGCATGGGTCAGAAGGAGAGCTGTGGACCTCTCCCATTATAAACTGATTCAGCTCCTCCCCTTGGGATGTTGCTATAGGGCACTACAGGCCAAAGCAGCTAGATGCAGGGACAGTTTGTTACCTCGTGCCATCACTCTGCTGAACACCTAATTCTCACAGTTCTGTCTTATGTCTATTTGTATTATGACTGTAGTATTATTATTTATTCCTTTTATTATTTTCTTTACTCCCCCTTTTATTGGGATGATGATGTTGCTTTGCATATATCCTTCCATATAAGAGACAAATTTCTTATGTGTCTAATCACACTTGGCAAAGAAAGTATTCAATTCGCATAGAGGACAGGCATTTTAGTGCAGTGCCACCAATGCTAGCTTGCTGGTATTGCAGCAATGCTGAAGTAGGTTTAAGGTAACCTGTCTCCAATCACTGATGCTTTTCTATATCAGTATTTTGCATTAGATGGGCAGTAAAGTTGCAAAGACAGTAGGAGTTCATTTTTCTCTCTCCATCCTCCAGTTACTGAAGGAGGCAAGCAGCCATGAGTTCCATGCTTAAGGCAGATAAAATTTGTAATCAAGGTTTAGGCTCTTAGGTGTTCTGTTTAGCAAATTTTCTCAACCAGAGAAAACATCTTTTCTGGAGGACTTTGAGCTCTTTCACATCTTCCTTATTAATGAGCTCTCACAGGTGATTGATGGGCCAGTCCCCTTCACAAGAACATATTCATCATTGCCCTTTAGGTAGCTCAGTGGCTCTCTGATGAATGAAATGGAAACTCTCCTCTATCATAGCAAGCAACAAAGCCTTGTTTACTCACAGGAATGAGAAAGAAAATGCATTCTCGAGGAGGCTTAGCTAGCTCTCTGAGGAAATCATCAAGATGAGCTATGTGTTCCTTCTAGTGATTTTAAGAATTGATCCATGCACAAGGTGCAGTGGCTCAGTGGTTAAGGTGTTGGGATTGTTGGCTGGGTTCCAGACCCATGTGCCAAGCAACAGGGTGAATTCCCATCTTTGTCCCAGCTCCTCTCAATCTAACAGTTCAAAAGCATGCAAATGTGAGCATATAAATAGGTACCATTTTGGTAGGAAGGTATTAACGCTCTATGATGTCATGTTGACCACATGACTGCAGACATATCTTTGGACAGTGCTCGCACAATGGCCTTGAAACAGAGATGCTTATAGTCGGCAATGACTAATGGAGCAAAATCCACAAGGACTCCTTTTTATCATGCACAAGACTCTATGACATGTACTCCAGGATGTACAATGTATTACACAACATAATTCAAGATATAATAATCCAAGAATCTAACATAATCCATTGTGCGTGAGCCAGTTGAATTGTCTGCCTGCTGAACTTATGAAAAATTCAAATTGCACTTTGCTCTGCTTATCATTCTTCTCTTCAAAGAATGCTCTGTTTTCTCCCTATAAGTACTCAGAATACTCAAATGTTGCTTCAGGTATCCTTGTCTAATATCAGATAAGGATAAAAAACCTGCAGTGGGGAGCAGAGCATCACTCATTAGTGCTCATTAATGTTGGACTTCAGGGTACTGAATTTTGAGATGAGGAGAGTGGGGAAAGGGAATGTAGAAATCAGTCTAATAGGAAGAAAAATGTATAATTCCTGAAATTGAAAAATGTGAAACTCCTGAAACCTCTCCTCAGAGCCAATTTATAGCAGACCTGTTCAAACAGGCTACAGGTAATCCTTAACATACAACTGGTCTTTTTACAAACATTTGGAAAGTATGACAGGCCTGGAATGAGTGTTTTCCAATCCATAAAACTCTGTAGGCCATTATAAAACATTGTGCCACGCACAATGCCACAAATACATGACCGTATTTTGGACGCTTAGCAACCAGCTCTCCTTTACAACCAGTAAAAATGGGTTCACACTTACAGCTGTGATATTTGTTTAAAAACCATGGTAATTTGCTTAAAAATTGCCACAAAAAATTAATGACTAGATCCAGTCACATGGGTGCCTCAACTTAAGTCCAGAATCTATTTCAAATTACAATTGTAAGTTGAGAATTACTTATATAGATGAGAAGCAGTCGTGGAATTCTACCGGTTCTGCCCAGTTCTTCCGAGCCCGCAGAGGCGATGAGCAGTGGAGGCCAAATCAGTTCTCTCCGCTGCTCGGGCTCCCATACTCACCTTTATCCTCTGCTTTTGAAGCACAACTGCTTTGCGCAGAACAACAGAGTGCCGTGCGGCAGCTGCTGAAGCAACCAGGAGAGTGCAGGCTTGCAGGAGGTGAGTTGGAACGTCTCTGTGTCCGCGCAAAATCCACATTTGGTGCGCACAGGCACGCATGCAAAGTATGTGCACATGTGCAAAGCGCACCCACCAAGCCACACCCACCTAACTGGTGGTAAAAAAAAAAATTCATCACTGATGAGAAGCCAAGCATTTCCATGAGTTCTTCAGAATTTCTTTCCCTCCCTCCGAAAGCCCAGCCACCCCTTTCATCTGCAGCTTGCTGGAGGAGAGATCCAGCTGCATTTGGCTGTTTCTAAGATACCCTGAGATTTCTTTACCTGCTTTTAGGCAAGCTAGTTATTATCAGAATTGCAAACAGCAGAAAGGAACTGGGAGTCTTTCTTCCCTCTCCTCCCCACACATTTTTTTTATACTCTGAGCTGAGCAAGGGTACTCATCATGTAAACCGATTTGGGAAATGTTTGGGCTAGAACATAGAGAAATAGTTGAGGTTGGACCTGACCCGAGTGAGAAAAATAATTTGCCTCATCTGGGCTGGAGGTGGGCTGGGGTTGGAGGCTTCTATTAGTTTGTTTAACTTCATATCCTGCCATTACATCCCAGCATATGGTTATGGAGAAAGCTTCCTCAAGAGGGGCCTGAGGAGATGTTAGGAGTCTAAGCAGGAGTAGTCTAAGCAGTCTAAGTATTTTTTTTCCTCCAAGGGGCAACAATTGGGGCATGTCAACAAAAGTGACCACTATTTAATCAAACGTAGCAGCAAGGGGGATGGGTTTCTTTCATGCCCAGGACATGCTTTGCCACATTATAGACTGGACAGTGGCTTGTCTAAGATGGTATAGGTTCTCTTGCTTGAGCAGGGGGATGGACTAGAAGACCCCCAAAGTCTCTTCCAGCTTCTATTCTATTCTATTTTATACACTTGATTATTTTCCAATTTGAGGTGCAGCTGGGCAGAAGCGAAGGGAGGCAAACTCCCCCAGACTTTCTTGTCTTTCTCAACTCAATCCTATGATGATTTTGACTTTGACCTTCCTAGGTGGAAGACTGCAATGGGGATGTAAAATCTTCTCCTGTTTAGTGGCCTATGTCCTCCCACTTAGGACCTGTTTGCACATATAAACATATTTATGTGTTTTTGAAATGTTTATATTCCATTGATGTCATGACTCATTTGATCCAAACCACTGAAACACAAAAATGCAAGCAAATGTACAACATGAAGAGAGAGCCACTCCTTTCAAGCAACCTGATTTAATTACACTTAGTTTTTTTAAAACACCAAACTTACTTTTAGCCACAATGCACGTTTGACGCATTTGAAAGAAAAAATGAAAGGCAAAAGGGAGGGAGAAGCGAAGGGAGGCACACCAACCCTAATCCCATTTGCCGTGAAAAGGTCACACGTTCCGATATGAGTAATTAATTTCCTTCGCACAGTGTTGAAAAGGTTAACCTGATTTGAGAGGAGCACTTGCATTGGAAATGCCTCGTGTACCTTGTTAAAAGAGCCCAATTACTGCCCTGTGGACCAGAGGAAGCTTGGCAATATGCTAATAGGGCCGCAAGAGGGAGAAGACAAATGATGGAAGAGAGGGCCAGAAAGCAAACAGCCTGCTTTGCTTTGAGACAGAAGCTCTCTTCAGAAATTCATATACACACAAACACACTCATATCTCAAAGTTCCAAGCTCTGGACCTCGAAAAAATTGGGAAAAAAAGCAGAAGCTACTCACTCTGGAAACAAAAATGATTTATTTAGACCAGATTCTCAGAACACAATGAGCCCATTTTTTGTTGGGCTGGACCTTCTGGGTTTGAGCTTCTTTCCTCAATACTGCCTTCACAGAATTCCACACTCCCTGTAGAGTCTCCATCCACTCGTCTGGACTATGAGAGGAAGGAGATTCCTGAGGGTACTCAAGAAAAGTACAAACCACTCCATTAACCACCCGGAACAGAATGAAGCTGGTACTACTGTGCCCCACATTATTGTATGCCACCTCCGCAAATGTCAGGAGCTCTGCTCAGTTGGTTTGCTGGTAGATGACATAATACTTTAGATACCTCTTCACCATAGCATTCACTCTCTCCGCCAGCCCATTAGTAGTCAGCTGAATAATCAGTTGAGCTGAGGCCTTGAGAGGAACCAATCATGTGAACGAACTCCTACCAATATTTAGCTGTGAACTGCAGCCCCAGTTTGATATTATTCTATGGGGAACCCCATGGAGACAGTAGACGTGCATGAGGAACAGTTTGGCTAGTCTCCGTACAGATGGCAAACTGGGGTATGGCACAAAATGGGCCTCTTTGGAAAACAGATTGATGACTGTCCATATCATGCATGTCCATTGCTCTCTGGGAATTCCATGATAACGTCCATGGTTATCTCCTCCCATGGTCAGACTGTAAGAGCCCAGGGGCTTCCCTGAACATGCTTTCATGATCACACAGACCAGGCAGCTTTTAACATAGTCCTCTGTATCGGTTTTCATTTGAGGCCACTAAAACTGATACTCAGATAGGTGTAGGGTTTTAAGAAACCTAAAATGGCTGGCTTGGTTAACAACGTGGCACCACTGGAGCACCTGCAACCTCAGGGTATGTAGCATGGATAACTTGCTACCCTTCCACGCTAACCCATCTCATTGCATAGGCAATTGCCAGTGCTCCAGGAGCCACGGGTCAATCAGTAACTCAATCTGTAGTAGATGGGTCAGCTCGTCCACACTCGCTTGTAAGCTGGACTGGCATCTGGACTGCTTGTTAAGTAGAGGGGGATATAATGGCATGGATCACCTTGTCCTATCAGCTACTGTATTGTGGCATCTAGGACAAGGCGTCTGCCAGGGAGTTCTTACCTGCTGGGATGGACTTTAAGGTAAACCTGAAACTGGAAATATTGTGCCCACCAAACCTGTTTTGGGAACAAATGATGTGGGTTCTGGAAAGCCTCGAGGTTCTTATGGTCTGTCCACATGTCAAACAGCACTCCACTCTCCTCACAGAAAGTGCCACCACATCATCAATGCCCACCAGACAGCAAAAGCCTCCTTCTCCCAGATCGCCCACCACTATTTGGTTTTGGTGACTTTACAAGAGATGTTAGCACAGGGCTGCAGTTAGCCCCATTTGTTCACCTGTTGAAGGACAGCACCAAAAACCACATCACTTGTGTCAACCTGAATATGTTATTCAGGTTGACACCAGTGATGTAGTCACCGGTGTTGCTCTGTAAGATGGGCTTCTTGGCAAACAAGGTCTTCAGGATTTTGAATCCCCACTAGCAGTTCATTGTCCACTGGAGTGGCTGGCCCAGTTGGGGTTTAGATGCTATGTGCCTTGTTTTCAATAGATCCATCAATGGCAAGGTCCCCTGGGTGAACGATTAACTGCCAGTAGGAATTAGTGAAGAAAACTCTGTCACTGCCTGCAGGTCAACAGTGCCTGCCACTCCAGGACTGCCTGGACCTTGATGGGATCCTTCTCCACCCCAGTGCTGGAAATGCAACAGCCCAGATAGTCCAAACAGGTCTGATAGAACTCACACTTCGAGAGTTTCATGTAAAGGTTCATCACCAACAGCTTCCACAAGACCCATCATACCAGCTGGGTGTACTCTGCCATGGTATTTGTATATATAAGGATGTTGAATATATGAGGATATTGTTCAGGAACATGAGTACTCCTTGATATAAGTGTTCATGCAACGTGTCATTAATAACTTGCATGAACACAGTAGGGGCCCCCTGTAGTTTGAATGGCATCACCCGAAACTGATAACTTCCCAGGGGGCAGTTAAAAGCAGTCTTCCACTCATCCCCTTGCTTAATCCTCACCCAGTAATATGCCTCCCGTAAATCCAACTTGGTGAAGACCTTCCCTTTTGCCAAATGGACCAACATGTCCTTCATAAGGGGAATGGGGTATATGTTCTCCACACAGACCCCATTGATCCTCCTGAAATAGACACATAGGCACAACATCCCATCTTTCTTTTCCTTGAATAGCATGGCAGCTGCAATCCGTAAGCAGGTGTGTTGGATGAAACCTCTAGCCAAGTTCTTATCAATATATTGTTGCAATTCATCTATCTCTTTGGGTGTCATTGCATATATTTTTGCTTCAGTGGTTTCTCCCAGGGTATGATTTTGATGGCACAATTGGTGGGACGGTGGGGTGGGGAGTAACATATCACACTACTTCTCACTAAAAACCTCCACCAAGTCTGCATAAACCTGGGGGAAGGAAGGGCAAAGTCCCCCACTCATTGAACTGTCACCACCTCTCCAAGTCTGGTCATGTGGAGGAGGTCTGGGACCGACTCCTTTCCTCAATCTCCTGTACCCACCTTCCCACCATATTGTGGAACCCACTTATCCAACCAGTCCCGTCTCAAAATGACAGATTCAGTCATCATTGATACTACAATGAACTGAATCACCTCCCAAAGCTGGCCCATTTCCCACCTCAGTGGTTCCAGGATATAGGTAACTGGGGCCCCACCCAACAGTGAGCCAACAACTTGCTTGAACCTCACAGACCTGGGCATCTCCCTCACCCATATTCCCAGGTCAGCAACAATGGACTGGCTGATCAGGCACTGAGTGCACTCTGAGTCTATCAGAGCCCCATATGTCCCACGTCGGCTCCGATATGGTTACGGAAATGATGAAGGGGTGGATAGCCTCCCTTACCATCAGGTTCCCCTGCCCTGACATCCTTGCTGTCATAAGTGTCCAGTTGGTACTTCCCAGCCACCATTGCCTCCCCTCCCCCTGCAAGTGACATTGGGTCTTCCACCTCCAGGACAGGAACTGGAGGCCACTGCAGCTTTAGATTTTCTCTGGATGTCCTTACAGGAGTATTTCTCACTTGGGCAAGAAGATTAACCTCCGAGATATCCTATGGGGGGGAAATAAAAACATTAAGAACGTTAAAAGGGCAATTGTTCCTTTGGAACCCAGAAGAGCACATTACGAGATGGAGAGGGATGCACTGAGGAAGCATTCCATTGAGAAGCAAGGCATCTGTCTGTCACTGCAGTTTTAATATTTACTTCTGTTGATGAGAATTCGTCATGCTCTATTACAATTCATAGAATTGTATTTCCAAATTTTATGCATCAAAATGCATTGATTTATCGCATCAAAGAGGACTCTTCCTGATCCTCCCTCTCCTTCTTATATTGTCATAAATGTGGCCAGTGAGCTCATCTCATGCTATTAATGTGCCTCGTTTAATTATATTGTCTTGCAGGAGAGCTTTGGAGAGAAGTTTTCTTTTTAAGAAAACAGGATTTAAAATGGATAAATGCATACTTGTGTATCTCCTCATGTGCTGCAATTGAAGAGCTCTTGATATCAAAAATGTGTAACTGGCACACATTGTCTCAAAGAAAATAGCATTTTAAAAAATTACAACTGAAGGATGATGACCAGGAGCATCCTGATAATCAAAGTTTGGAAAAGATGAAGTAAACCACCAGCCAGCCACAACTGCAGAAGGAATTAGGAAGTTTCATACAAAATATGAAATAAACAAAAGGAAGTTCTCAAAATAAGTTACCAGAAGTACAACTTTAGACAAATACCATGGATGTTCTAAGAAATTTTACATGAGCTGAGTTAAAAGAGATGTGTAATTATTTAGAAAGATCCCAGAGGTAGATGGTATCTGAAGAAAGACAATAAGAAAGGCCAAAGACCAACATTGACATGGGTTTGCAATGAAAGCTAATAACAGTAAAAAGGGAAGGTGTGTCAATCATGAAAAAAAGAAAAGGGAAGGAGTGGGTTCACTGCTACGAGGAGTAAGTAGGCCAGTGACTGGTATTGCTCACTTACAGAATAACAGAGTTGGAAGTCTTGGAGGTCTTCTAGTCCAATCCCCTGTTCAAGCAGGAGACCCTATACTATTCCAGACATGTGGCTGTCAAGTTTTTTCTTTAAAAGCCTCCAGTCATGGAGCACCCACAACTTCTGAAAGCAAGCCATCCCACTGGTTAATTGTTCTCAGAGAATCTCTCCTTAGTTCCAGGTTGCTTATCTCCCTGATTAGTTTCCATCCATTGCTTGTTGTCTTGCCTTCTGGTGCTTTGAAAAATAGGTTGAGCCCCTCTTTTTTTGTGGCAGCCCCTCAAATATTGGAAAGCTGCCATCATGTCTCTCCTAGTCCTTCTTTTCACTGGACTGGACATACCCAATTCCTGAAACCATTCTTCATATATTTTACTCTCATCTTTTCTGTTGCTTTTCTCTGCATTCTTTCCAAAGTCTCAACATCTTTCTTACAATGTGGGGACCAAAACTGGGTGCAGGATTCCAAGTGTGGTCTTACCACGTGATCAGAAGAGATCTGTGTTTCTGAGGGTTTTGCCTAACTTCAGTCTTTTCCCAAAGGGGAATTGTGACACGAGCAGAATGGCAGAACAATTAAAACAAGGAGACCTGCAACCCAAACTAAAGAAAAATGATTAGGAAACTCCTGGCTACCATAAATGAATTTGAGTCTCTAGGTCCGTCTCATCAAAGCACTTGAAGATGTGTTTCTATGATGTTTGACAGATCATCAAAGCTGAGTTTACTACAAGAGGATTAGAAATAAACATAGTTCCTGTCTTTAAAAAATTGGGGGAGGGGTGTTTTCTATCCATTTGAAACCTCACTGCAATGCTTTTGTGATTCCAACAGCAAGTAGATGCACAAATAACCAATTTACAAAATGCCAGGATACAGCTAAGACAAAGCAGCGACAGAATTTGCCTCTACCTGAGGCAGCACAGCAACCAGCAACACAGGTGGCAGCCCTGTCTTCTCACTGGTGCTTTCCCAGAAAAATTTGGAGGGGAACAGGACTGATTCTGACCTCATTGCGAGCTCTTTATGGTGGGCAAACTTCCCAGAGATCAAAGCAAGTTGGGTTTTGTGCTAAGGCTGCAAAAGAAAAGAGCAGCTAAAGCAGTGGTGGAATTCAATTTTTTTTACTACTGGTTCTATGGGCATGGCTTGATGTGCGTGGCAGGGGAAGGATACTGTCAAAGCTCCAGCCAGAGGTGGTATTTCCTGGTTCTCTGAACTACTCAAAATTTTCACTATTGGTTCTCCAGAACTGGTTAGAACCTGCTGAATGCCACCTCTGAGCTAAAGCGCCATGCCTATAATTGAGGGCAAAGGCTTCCAAAGCATCATACAAACGTTCAAAGTTGGATGATTCAATACAAAGGCTCACTACAAGTTGATAGCTCCATACACTCAGGCAGAGATAGAGGAGAATATGTCATATATTTTGGGTTTTACGTTCCCTGCCACAGATGTGGGATGAAATGACCAGGCCCTGGTTGACCAGCTCAGAGAAGGGCTTGTTAAAAATCTGAAAGAGGAACTGGTGAAGCCATGCACCCCAAATAATTTGGAGCAGATGGCCAGCCGGAAAGGTTGAGACAGGGAAGAAATGGTAAAGAGAAAAGTCTTATAGTTTACTTTCCCATGGCCTCCCTCCTGATGCCTTGGAATCCAGTGCAGAAGAGCCTGTGTAAATCAGAGCAAGCAGAGACCTCTTCTTACCAGGAGCAAAGAAGCAAAGAAGAAGGGATTTGGGGCCTGTGCTTTTACTGTGTAGCTCTCAGACGCATTGCCAAATCATGCAACAATGAAATCTCAAGCCTCGGATAAAGTAGCAAGATGCAGGAGCATGTAATCAGAGAGCCAGTTTGGTCTAGTGGTGAAGGCATTAGGCTAGAAAGCAGGAGACAGTTCAAGTTCAAGCCTTAAACATGAAATCCAGCTGGTTGACCTTGGGCCAGTCTCTCTTTCAGTCCTAATCCACTCACCTGACAGGGTTGTTATTGTGTGGAAAATAGATGTGGAGGAAGGAAGAAGGAGGTGTGTTGGATATGGTCAAAGCCTTGAGTTACTTGTAAAAATAAAAAAGGCAGGATGCAAATAAATAAGTATGGTGCTTTCCCAGAGTGTTTCAAAGCAACAGCATTAGGAAACTTTGCAGATCCCTCCCCCAGGAGCACAAACAGGGACCTTCTGACAACTAAAGATAGCTCAGATGGCCAACAGCAGGCAATCATGTTTATTATTCCTGTGACTGTTTGTTTAGATTACGCCATTGTGGATTCTGGAGTAGCTATTAATTTCATGCATATAACCACATCTTGAAAGGCGAATGATGCTCAAGTTGTCAAGATGGACAATTCCTCCTAGGGACTTAGCTCTGCCTATCATCCGAGTACCAATGGGACTTCTGAACATGCCAACACATGAGTAGAGCAGTACCTGCACTCCTATGTAAATTATAGCAGACTAATTGGGCTGAGCTCCTCCCTTTCACAGAAGTGGAATATAACAACTTAAGGCACAGCAGTAAAGGTTTTACCCCTTTCCAAGTAGCCATGGGGACAGAGTTCATGCTCATGCCAGAGCTCCCAAAGGAAGCTCCATCCTCAGGTTCAGTAGCCAACTGGATAGATACTCTAAAAGCCACTTGGCCCATCAGGTGTGAAGCACTAAATAAAGCTAAAGAAAGCCAAAAAAGAAAAGCAGATTAGAAAAGGGCTCCACAAAGAAAATTTAGAGTAGGGGATAAAGTGTATTTGTCCACCAAGTATCTAAACCTGAAACAATATTGTAAAACATTAGGACCCAAATACACAGGGCCTTTCCAAATAATCCAGATCATGAATCCGGTGATGATGGAGATGAAACTGCCAAGAAGCCCCAGGCAGTTCAACCAGTATTTCATTGCCGTCTTTTAAAACCCTTTTGGGGATTTGGCTTGAGGCCAGTCAGAGAACCACCACTTCCTCCCATCCTACTTAAGGGAGGGGAGCACTATGAGATCAAATGGATTTTCAACTCCAGATATCACAAGGGAAATTTTCAGTACCTAGTACTATGGAAAGTCTACCTGTAAGCAGATGCTAGTTAAGAAGTTTCACATTAGGTACCCTCAACAGCCCCAATAAGGAATGCAGAAGTAGTTGGATTAATGTGTATATATGTTTATTGTTGTTTAAGGTCTACCCTTCTTCTGGGGGGGGGGGGTCAGCCTGTCAAGACTGACTCAAAGTTTCACCTATATTCTGCTTCACTCACGGCTTGACAAAGAATTGGGGGGGGGGGGTTTGGATTGGAATGCAAGGATGGGGGACAATGGCATCCAAGCATTGTCAGTTCCCATGAGATATTGCTCCTCCCAGGACACTCCGAGCAGATGTCATGAATGAAAATGAAAGAAGTGATAGGTGAAGTGTGGGTGGCCCGTGGCAAAAGGGGGGATGAACTATATGTGCTTTTGTGTGGGAAGCCCAGAGCTGCTTTTACTTCTTCTGTGCCAATGTTGATTTATTCAGTAAAGTTCAGAGAGCTGGCAAATGCCACCTCTGACTGGCTCCAACCACCATCTCTTCTCTGCCTCCCATTGAGTCCCAGTTGATTGGCTGGGTCTTCTTTGATTGCCATGCACAAGAGAATGGAGCTGGAAAGCAGGTTAGTGTGGGTTGGGGAGGGAATGGGGATTTTGCAGTAACTTTCCTCTGCCATGCCCATCAAGTCACTCCCACAGAACCAGTAGTAAAAAAATTTGAATCGCACCACTACCACAGACCCTATGCAGCTGACAATCCAAGACACACAGAACTTATATACCTCTCTACATAATTGCTTCCTTGCAAGTACTTGTTAACTTCAAAATGGAGGGGCTACTGTTATGCAGTCCAGATGTAGGATGGGCACAAGGGAGCCTTACGTCTCTATCCCCCAAATGCCAGCAACTCCAGTGACAAGCACTGCAAGTTATATTCAGAAGCTGATGCAAGTTGAGATAAGAGCAACTCAGCAGATAAAGAGCCTGGAAGAAAAATTTAAGATGAATGATTGGTGGTGTCAGATGTGTTTCGCCTGGAGAAGTGTACATGATAGCTCTTTTCAAGCAGTGAAAGAGCTGTGATGTAGAAGACAGAACAGAATTGCTCGGACAGGTCCCAGAACACAAGGCAAGAAACAAGGTGTTAAATTATAGGGAAGTGGATTTGGGTTGGATAATAGAAAAGATATTAGGAATAGATCCACCATGGAGCCATCCTTCATTGGAGGCACAGTAGTCCTTGATTTACAACCTGTTTTTAGTGACTTACAACTTACAACCATTTTTTAGTGTTTGATTGTTTGAAGTTACAATGGCATTGAAAAATGACTTATGACCATTTTCACACTTATGACCATTGCAGCATTTCCATGATCACGTGATCAAAATTTGGATGCATGGCAACTGCCTCATATTTATGGCAGTTGCAGTGTCCTGGGGTCATACGATCACCTTTTGACCCACTGACAAGCCAGATTTAGCAACCATGTTATTAAATTAAGAACTATGGCAAGAAAAGTCATAACATGAGGCAGAATTAACTTAACAACTGTTTTGAATATCGGACTCAATTGTGGTCATAAGCTGAGGACTACCTGTGTTCAAACTGGAGCTAAATGGCCATCAGTTGAGTTCCCATAGTAGTGGATCCCTGCTCCAAGCTGGAATAAACAATCTCCTTGCAATCCAGGGTTGGATTTGAATTTCAAAGAATTTCCTTCAGTTTATTATTCTGGACCAACATGAAATATACTCTGAAGAATGGATTATTGTCATTCAAATTCATGTCTTGTTGACCTCCAGCTGTGCTTAGGTTAATGGTCACCAACCTTTTGGACCTCAGGGACTACCAAACTCATTTTTAATGCCGCGGACCAGAGACCCTGGGAAAATCCCAAAAAAGTCTGCAGGAAAATTCCCCATCCTGTTTTCCTACCGATCGATCGTTCTTTATTTGGAATTGCAGGATTCTGTCTCCAGCTCCATTCTCCAAGAGAGGGAGAGAGAGAGAGACTTTTGGCTTCATGCAAGGAAAGCAGCAGAAGCAGCAGAAGTCTTTCTTTCTCTTCCCCAAACTCCGCCAGAAATGAGTTTTTGTGAGACTTATCGCACTGGCGCAGCCTCTTGGAGCAGGAGGCCTTGCAGGGTCCCAAAGTCTCATTTCTGGAGGAGTTTGGGAGAGAGAAAGAAAGACTTTTGCTGCTTTCCTTGTGTGCAACCAAAAGTAGAAGAAGAAAGAAGCGGAAAGAAGCAGCCTGGTGGTCAGGCCAGTTGCGTAGGGTGAGTGGAGCAAATTTTCCCCTTCCATCCTTTCCCCCCTCCCCTAACTACTTCATGTTGTTCACAATGAAAGTGGTGCAAGCCTTGTGTTCTCGCAGGCCATGTGGGCCACGCAGCCTGGATTAATTGCTTTAGGGGTGACATTTCTCTGCAAACCACCAACATTTTCTCACAGACCACCAGTAGTCCCTGGCCTACTGGTTGGCAAACACTGCTCTAGTTGTCTATAGACCCATTTCATTTTCCTCAGATTTTTCCAAAAACCACAGGGCATGCTGGGATCCATAGGAAAAAAGAGACTGCATGGGCACAATCTCATCTAAGGGCCCTGCCATCCTCTCTTTCCAGATGGCAACCAAGGCCTCAGCTGCATCATGCCTCAGTGCATCAGAAATGGCCCCAAGTACTCTCTGAAAGACACCAGGTTCCATCAGTCCTGCCTCTCTGTATTGGGAGGATAGTGCTAGAAAATCCCATGGTTTTCAGGGAGTGGCAGACAATACTAAGCTAAAGCCCCTGTCACACTGCACCAACAGATGCAAAGAGGATGTAAAATGGACAAAAAAGCTTGCCATCTGTTGGTTAACACGATGTATCCGTTCTGTACTCACTGCCTCCATTTTGCTTCCCTCTATCCGTCCAGCATCCGTTTATGGACGTTTCATCCGCTCAGAAAGTTTTGAGCTGCTCAAAACTTTTGCGCAGAAAATGTATCCAATTCGCCGGTTCTGCATCCGCTACACATCCGCTAGGCATCCGTTCTGCATCCGTTACGCATCCGCTATATCCGCTAGGCATCCGCGCAATTCGCATCCGCTCGGACGCAGGGAGGAAGCGGAACGGATGCAGAACGGATGCAGAATGGATGCCTAGAGGATGCAGCACAGAAACAAAGCATTTAAAATGGAAAAAACCTTCGCAGAGGGGACCTATCTCGGATATTAAGGATGTCTACAGGATGCCTAGAGGATGCCTAGGGGATGCAAAGGGACACCTATACTGCCTATAAAAAGGGGGAGCAACTCATCTGGATCTCACTTTCAGAACAGCAGCCCTGTGGTGCAGACCTCTGCAGCCTTCATCTGACTCTTCCTCTTCCACAGCATCCAGTCATGTCCACCGTGGATGTAACAAAGTCCTTTTGGCAGCCACCATCCTTCTGCAACAGTGTGAAGCCATCTACAGGCTCTCTGAACTCTATGACGGGAAGAAAAAGAGGTGGCCAAGAAGCGTCTGGGTACGAAGATGGTTCGCCAGAAGAGCAGAGGACGGACTGTACAACAAGCTGATGTTGGAGCTCAGGAACGAAGACCCTCGTGCATTCCAGAATTTCATGAGGATGCCTCCAGCCATGTTTGACGAAGTTGTGCAGGGGCTGACACCCAGGTTGACCAAGGCAAATACCAACATCCGGCCCAGCCTGGAACCTGGGCTCAAGGTGGCATTCACTCTGTGCCACCTGGCCTCAGGGACCACCTACAGAAGCATGCAGTATGGCTGGAGGGTGCCACACAACACCATCAACATTGTGGTCAGAGAAGTGGTGCAGGCCATCATCGAAGAATACCTGGAGGAGCTCCTCCAGTGCCCCTCCACTGAAGAAGGATGGAAGAGCAGTGGTATCAGAAGTGGAACTTCCCCCACACCGTTGGAGCCATCGATGGCAAGCACGTGGCCTGCAAAGCGCCAGCCAACTCAGGGTCCTCTAATCACAACTACAAGGGCTTCTTCAGCATCATCCTCTTCGCCATGGTCGATGCTGACTACAAGTTCATGTACATCGATGCTTCAGGCAACGGCTCATCTTCAGATGCCCAGGTATACAACACCAGTGACCTCAAGGAGGGGCTGGAATGCAACCTTATCATGGGCTTCCCAGATCCAGACCCCCTGCCCAACGACACACAAGATGTACCCTACTTCATCGTGGGGGATGACGCCTTCTCCCTCACAACCTACCTCATGAAGCCCTACACCTCCAGATGCCTCACCTGTGAAGAGAGGATCTTCAACTACAGGCTGTCCAGGGCAAGGCAGGTGGTGGAGAACGCCTTTGGCATCCTGGCCAACAGGTTCCAGGTACTTCTCACCACCATGCAGCATCGCCCAGAGACCGTGAGGAGGATCATGGAAGCTTGCTGCATCCTGCACAATCTCATGCGCACCCGCTACCCAGTCTTGCAGAACAGGCTCGTGGAACTCCAACAAGGCAATGGGGACATGAAGCCTGGGGAATGGAGGCAAGGGCGAAACCTGATAGACACTGAGGATGTGCAAGGCCCCAACAGAGCCTCACGTGAAGGGAAGAAGCAGCACAACCTCCTGAAACACTGGTGCAACTCCCCAGCTGGAGCAGTGGAGTGGCAAGACAGGATGATAGATGATTAATGGGTGCTTCCTTCAGCCTGTCTCATCACACAGATGAGATTGGGCCATGTATGTTGAGTGGGCCTACAATGAACAGGGCATTTAATAAAGAGTTGTGGTTGTGTTGACATGTGTGGATGATTGATTACATTGTTATTGATAATAAAGGGCCATAGGTGTGGCACCTGGGAGGGTGGACCATACAGTCCCACTATGCTTGCACTGGAGGCTTATCTATCCCACAGCTATTACCCATCCCAAAGGTATCCCTGCCCATCCCAAAGGTATCTCAACCCATCCCACTGCTATCTTAACCCATCCCACAAGCATGCAAAGGGTTAAACCATTTCTAACAGTTTCCAGCAAGACTTTATTAAAAAAAAGAAATGAAGCAAGTGTGTGAATCATAAATAGACTTTACTAACAAGAAGCTATAAAACCAAAATGAGTCTCTGGCACTCCTCTTGGTCGCTCAGTCTCAGGGGTGAAGGGTCCAGGTGCTGTGGCTGGTGCTGAAGTGCTTGTCATCAGCTCCTCCAGAAGCAGAAGCAGCAGAAGCCCCAGCCCCAGAAGAGCGAGCCCGTGCTGCAGAAGCCCCAGCAGAACCAGAGTGAGGGCCAGGGGGCAGGATGGTAGCCCTGTCCCTCTTGCCAGGGCTGGCAGCAGATGGCTGAGGCTTGCTGTGCTTCCGCATGGTTGTGGGGTTGCTGGTTGGCAGGGAGGCTGGCAGGAACCAAGGCTGGCAGGAAGGCTGGCAGGAAGGCTGGCAGGGAGGCAGGCACCAAGGCTGGCAGGAAGGCTGGCAGGAAGGCTGGCAGGCAGGCATGCACCAAGGCTGGCAGGCAGATATGAAGGACTACCAAAGGAATCGAATCCCTGTGGTAGGTCTAGGACATTTCCGAGTCGCTTACAGGCAGCATGTCGAAGTCCTGCCTCTGATAATAGTCGACTGAGACTGACCCAGCCTCCTGGGCATCGAATGGTTCACACCATTGGGCATCGGAATGACCAGAGTAGACCGAGTGGCCGCAACCGACTGGGAAGAAAACCTGATCCACGAATTCCAGGACATTTTCGATGGCTCCCTAGGCAGGTATCAGGGGACCCCAATTTCCTTTAGCTTAGACCCCCAGGTGGCCCCTAGAAGATTAAAGGCCAGACGAGTTCCCTTTGCATTAAAAGCAAAAATAGAGGAACAATTGAATAAATTAATTGACCAAGGGGTTTTGGAACCTGTTGACCATGCTAAATGGGAGACGCCAATAGTAACACCGGTTAAACCTGATGGGTCGGTACGCATCTGCGGAGACTACAAGGCTACCATGAATCATGCGCTGCAACAAAGCGCATACCCGGTGCCAGTCGTACAACATTTACTACACTCACTCGGGGGAGGAAAATTTTTTGCTAAACTAGATCTAGCACAAGCTTACCAACAGCTTCCAGTAGATCCCTTAACGGCTGAGGCACAGACAATAGTGACTCACAAAGGGGCATTCAAGTGGAACAGACTTCAGTTTGGAGTGAGTGTGGCCCCAGGCATTTTCCAAAACCTCATGGAACGCCTATTAAATGGAATAAAAGGGGTTGTACCATATTTTGACGACGTCCTGATTTGGGATAAAGATACGACCCAACTAGAAAAAAGACTAAGAAATGTACTAACAAGATTTAGATAATCCAGTCTGAAAGTTAAAAAAGAAAAATGCTGCTTAATGACTGATCGCGTCGAATTTCTGGGCTACTTAATTGACGGAGAGGGTATTCACCCTACTGAAAAAAAAGTCAAAGCCATTAAAGACACACCACAGCCAAAAAACAAAATGGAATTGCAGGCATTCTTGGGTCTAATAAATTTCTATAACGTATTCCTCCCCCACAAAGCAACAATAGCGGAACCATTACACCATTTGCTGGATAAGAAAACTAATTGGACTTGGGGTCATAGAGAGCAAAAAGCATTCCAGAAAATAAAAAAAATATTAACATCAAACACCGTTCTTATCCAGTTCAGTAACACACTTCCATTGACGGTAACCTGCGACACCTCACCATTTGGAGTAGGTGCCATCCTGAGCCACCAATTGCCAGATGGGAGAGAGGCACCCGTCGCTTATTACTCAAAGACTCTGTCTAAAACAGAATGTAACTATAATCAACTAGACAGAGAAGCCCTGGCAATCGTCGCCAGAGTGAAACGCTTTCACGAATACCTTTATGGAAGAACATTTTTGATTGTAACAGACCATAAACCGTTGCTAGGAATTCTGGTGGGAAACAAGCCTACACTGAACATTTTATCCCCATGGATGACTAGATTGTCAGAATTCCTTGCAGCATACTCTTACACATTGACACATCGACCCGGGAAGCAAATCTCCCATGCAGACGCATTAAGCAGAGCACCGCTGCCAACGACGGAGGAAGACCCAGCGCCAACAATGACCACCCTGCAAATAGAAACATGCCCCGAACTACCAATATCTGCAAACGATGTTGCCAGAGCCACCGCAAAGGACCCAGTGACTGCCCGCATATTAAACTGGGTAGGTAAAGGCTGGCCGGAAAACCAAAAAACTGAAAACTTTAAACCTTTCCAGACCAGACAAACCGAACTCTTAATTCAAAAAGGTTGTTTATTGTGGGGTGATCAGGTAGTAATCCCTCCTAAACTACAGACTAGGGTGTTGGGTATGCTGCACGAAGGCCACCCTGGTATCGTAAAAATGAAAAGCCTCGCTAGAAGCTATGTCTGGTGGCCTGGTCTAGATAAAGATATCGAATATTGGGTTGCCACTTGCACTAAATGTCAGAAAACCAGGCCTTCCCCACCACAAGCACCCATAAGGGACTGGGAGACCCCATGAGGCCCCTGGTCTCGGATCCACATTGATTTCGCGGGTCCTACTAGGGGGCATACCTTTTTAATTGTCATAGATGCATACTCAAATTGGCTGGAGGTTGTAGTAATGTCATCTACGACAACCGAGACAGTCATAAAACAACTTAACAATCTCTTTGCAACCCATGGATTGCCGGACGTCCTAGTGTATGACAATGGGCCACAATTAACTGCCATCCAATTTGAACAATACCTAGCCTCCCTAGGTATACGCCATACACTGACCGCGCCAGCCCACCCGGCAGCAAATGGTAGGGCGGAGAGAATGGTCAGGTTTACCAAAGAGGGTTTAGAGAAAATGGACCTTGGAGATGTCCAGGATAAAATTAACTGTCTACTCACCCTCCAACATATCACACCCAGCACTGTAACCAACAAAAGCCCAGCGGAATTATTAATGGGAAGAAAACTTAGGTCACAATTAGACAGGTTGCACCCAAATTGCACGTTGGAAAGACCCCCCAACTCCACCAGCCGTTGCCGAACATTTGAGATCGGCGACCTAGTCTATGCAAAAAATTTTACTGGGGACCTCCTATGGCTTCCAGCCACAATCACACAACTCACAGGCCCCTGGTCCTACTGACTAACCGTAGACGATGGCAGGGAATGGAAGCGGCACATAGACCAGCTTCGTTCCCGAAACATTGAAAGAAATACAAACGCACAACCACAAAAAATAAAAATCGATGAAAACAAAACCAAAGGGCGGGGGGGGTGAAATACAAGAAAATAATAAAGAACCTTTAAAAATAAACCCAGAACATCTAACCAATCAAAAAGAGCAAAAAGGAAACTTACGGTTAGATGAGGCTTGCGAAAAAAATCCAGACGAAGGGGCCAGCCTAGCCAGCTCGACCTGCCCGGAGAAACCAGGAGGGAGCGGCAAAACCACCAGCCTGAGAAACTCAAGCGGTAGCAAAATGGCCGACTCACCCTTCTAGGTGGTTCCATGAAAAAGAGCGGAGAGACAGCAACCCCATCCCAACTGGTTGAAGTCTCCAGCGAAAATGAACCGCGCAAGTCCAGTAGAATCAGAAGAAGCCCCACCTACCTGCGTGACTACGTAACCACGTAGGTCTAAACCAAGGGGGGAGGGGTGTTCTGTATAAAATAGTTTACTCCAAGTCCTCGATTGTGATTGGCTAGAAAAGCCGGCATAGGGATTGGTTCACTAGGAACCAATCCAAAAGAGCTGCCAAAAGGCGGCAAAACCAAGTAACCATCATTGGCTACAAGCTGGCAGGCAAGCCCTATATAAAGGCTGCCGCGGCAAGAGCCAAGTTGTTCCGTTTTCACTTAACTGTTGAAATAAAGACTTTTACTGTTGGAACCTGGTCTACCTCGCGTTTTTCCGGACGGAACACAGGAGGTTCCAGGTTCCAGCAGTTACATTGTTTTGTTTTTGGCAGCTGTTTGTGTGCATATGTGCATCTCTCTCTCTCTCCCTCTCTCTCTCCCTCTCCCTCTCTCTCTCTCACATACACACACACACACACACACACACACAGAGGGGGAGAGTAAGAGCAAAAGAGAGTCCCTTTAGAACAGAGTACATGAAGAATCAAAAGTGCAGGCTGAGCCTTCCCAGACAGCTGCTTGTTGCCTTGAATGCCAATTCCCAGGAATAAGCAAAAACATCCCAAAAGGCTTCACAAGGATTCTTCACTGCAGGTTGCAAAGCCCTTCCCCAGGTGTGTTCTTTTTTTATTTTCTTTTTCTCTTTGCATTTATAAGGCCTCTGCTTTATCACTGCTTATTGATTACCTGATCTATGTAATTACAATCAGAACAGCTGGGATTTCAAGCCTGATTGACTTCAAATTAGAAATCCATGGCTTTTGTTGGACCAAACTATGACGGCTGAATGTTTTTGTGCCTGGCTTTCTTGTTTACTTTTCTTTTTGTGGAAATATTTTTCAGAACCCAAATATTTGACCAGAGCAAAGTGATTCCCACACTACCCTTCATAGTCTAGGGCAGAGGTCGCATTCAGCAGATTCTGGCCGGTTCTGCAGATCTGGTTGCAGAAATTTTGAGTGGTTTGGAGAATCAGCAAATCCCACCTCTGACTGGCCCCACCCCCATCTATTCTCTACCTCTCGAGTCCCAGCCGATTGGCTGGGTCTTCTTTAATTGCACTGCACATGAGAATGGAGCTGGAAAGCAGGTTAGTGGGGTGGGGAGAGAATGGAGATTTTGCAGTAACCTTCCCCTGCCATGCCCACAAAACCACACCCACAAAGCCATGTCCACAAAGTCACGCCTACAGAACTGATAGTAAAAAAAATTAAATCCCACCATTGGTCTGGGGCTGAGAAGTGTTTTGCACATGTGATATACCTAGGGGGTCATGTATGATTCTGAGTCAGGCTCTGCACATATTACAGACCCCCCTCATTTGTCTTCTGTGATAACAACACAAAGCTTACAATTATTATTATTTTTTGCAACATGCTAATTTTGGAAGGCACAGCACAAGATGTTGGGTGGATACCTGGAGAGTCTGGGCTTTGCGCTGGTGGACAATCCAGCAAGGTCAGGCAGACACTGAAGATATGTGCAGGAGCTGATCAAAGGTGTCTTTCCTGGATCTAGGGCAAGTTTATGAGTTATTCATAGGTGTATAAAACAAGCAATGTTTTCAGTATCATTTTGTAAGATTCCTGACAAATTTACACCCCCAATTGGGACTGGGATTGTCATCAAAATTCAATGCAATCACAAAATGTGGCATCACATGACCACAGCAATTTATGACAGCAATCACAGCACTGCTTGTTGTGGTCGACACCTGAAAATTGCAGGTCATTGAGTGAATACTTATTACAGTCCAAGCCAGCTCCAAGCTTCAGTAAAATAGAACATTGGACATAGAATCCTAGGGCTGGAAGAGACCTTAGAGGACTTCTAGTCCAACTCCCTGCTCGAGGCAAGAGTCTTATACCACCCCAGTCAAATGGTTGTCCAGCCTATTTTTGAAACCCTGCAGTGATGAAGCACTTACAACTCTGGGAGCCAAGCTAAGAGGCTCCCTCAATTACCCCAACAACTCTGCCCTTCAGCCCCCATGCCCTTTGCCTTGCAGGGTGGCAACCAGCCCCAGAACCGCTTGGCTCTAGTCTAGGGCCATGCCGCAGGAAGCCACGGCCACTCCAGCACATCCACAGCTGCCCTTACCATCTTGCACTCTGCCACCAAGCTGACCAACCCCATTTTCTTGCTGTTACTGCTGACAAGGCAAGCACAGCCTGACCCTTTGCAACAAGAAACCCCTTTGCGTGAAGTTGACAAAATGCAGCCAGGCCAGGCTGGCAAAAGCAAGCAGCAAACGCCAGGCCCTTCACATGGCACTGCTGGGCTGGTCTGTTGTGGGGCATGCATAATCCAGGTTGCAGGGACTGCCGGCACTAGAGACTGTGGAGCATGGGAAAGAGCGTGGCTCCTCATGGAAGCAGACAGCAGAGGAGCCACTTGTCTTTGTATGTGGGCCCCTAAGCTCCCCTCCCTGTCTCTGCTGCAGTGGGAGGGTGAGTGACAGGAGAAAGGGCTTCTCTACCTGTTGAAACTTGAAGGCTGAAGGTCACTAGAGAGAGGGCTGCAGCCATGCGACACTTCAAACCAAGGATCCCACTTCCATCCATGAGGATGTCAACTTTTTCCCTCTGTCAAATACTATTTTCAATTGTCAAATTGAATGGAAATTGTTTTCTTTAGAAAGGAAGAATTTCTCAGAGTGGGCACTAATTAGTTTACTTTATTGTCATTGCACAACGAAATCAAACACCATCTTCAGTGCACATCATGACCATGAAAATAAACACAAACACACATCCTTCACATTCTATACATTGAATTGAAAACCTCTTATATCGCATTAATATTGCACTATATAGCAGAATTCAAAAGAGCTACTGCCCTGGGATAGAAGCTGTTTTTCAGCCCATTTGTCCTTGTTTTTATTAAGTAATTCTTATTTTATAATTCTCCTTGGGCATCATAAATACATGGCAAAGGAAATCTGCAGGGATACCTAGTGGAAATCCAGATAAAGCAGAATAGATGAAATTATGACTAGGACTATTGTTGGTTCAGATACCCAGATTGGAAGGAAAGTTCTGGTTGTATCATTAGACTGGAAGCATTTTTCCCCCCACACTGGTTTAGAAAATCAAACCCATTCAATTTTCCCAGCAACAGATGAAATCAACAATCATCTCTGACCCAGATTCACCGGCAACAAAAGCTCGACTTTACTTGGCAATTTCCTTCAAGGCTCCTGTCCCGTCCCCCCCCGCCACCAATACTCCCTATCCTGTATTTTTCTTGCAGAAGCAAATCCAAAGATATCAGCTAATTGATCACAGGAGGCTGAGAGGGCAAATCTAAGCAATATATTTTTGTCTGGGTGGCTTCCAGCCTTTGCCTTAACATCTGAAAGAGACCTGGCAGTTGGCGGGGAAGAGAGCAACCGTCCCACTTTTCTTTCTGTAAAGGTAGCAAAAGAAAGCGCTAGATTGGCTGTGGGTGAGGCAGGAGGAGGGGAAGTAATGCTTTCCCGTCTCTCTTTTAAATAGGTTTCTCAGTTAAAAGCCGACCCGACTGCAGATTAGTGCCTGGCTCTATAGGTTTTCCAGAGATAAGGCCTGGGGATTGATTTCAATTACCAAAGTGGATAAATGGAGGCACTCGCATCACCTCCTCCTCCTCTTCTTCGTCCTCATCCTCCTTGAGGAGAGGATTAGTCCTCCGGAGGCTAGCACCCCAAAAAAAAAGAAAAAAAAAGGCAGGCCTCTCCCTTGAAAGGCCCTCCCTTGCTCTCTCTTTGCCTCCTTTCCCCAGTCAGCAAAGGCGAGAGTAGCAATGTTGGCACAATCTTCAGAGGGTTTAAATCCCTGAGGAGAGAATCAGGAAACTGTGAGAGGTTTACAAGGAGCTCCAGGGATCTCCTGCAGGATGAAAGGGCTGAGCCGAAGCGCTGGTGAAGCTTGGGCCAAGCTCAAGCAGCTGAAAGGACTAGGCCAAGGGGGCCTTTCAAGACCACACACGCACACAGACACACACCCCTCAACTTCATGGGTTCCTTCTCTTCCATTAGAAAGGAACAAGGGAGAGGGTCTGGAGCAGGGGTGAAATTCAACCACCTCAGTCCACCTCAGGAAAGAGGATTTGAATTGGTAAAAATCACCCCTGGTAACTCCAGGTTGCTATTACTATTATACCAAGCCATGCCCACAGCCATGCCTACAGAGCCAGGAGGGAAACATTTTGAATTTCACTCCTGGTCTGGAGCAGTCATGGTATTCTATTGGTTTCTGGTGTACCGATAGTGCCAAAGATCAGTGGAGACCTAACCAGTTCTATCTGAGGAGCTGCTGGAGCTGCTGTTGGGCCCACCTACCTACCCAGCCTCCCACACTGACCTTTATTCCCTGCCGTCTATCCTAGTGCTTGCAGTCTCCTCATTTGCTCAAGGGGTGTCTCCTCCCTTGGGAGCATGTGGACCTCGCTACCCCCAAGGAATGATGTGGTCTTCCTCCAGTCCTGGGACACCTTTTCCCACCTCCACTTTCCCTGTAGGAAAGCACCAAGAACTGTTATTGCTCCTGCCGCTTCTGCAGGATCCGTAATATACTCCAGGCTCTGTTTTCTGACAATGGCATGACTGCAAAACCCTTGGCAGGGCTCTCTGCTGGTTAATAAACCACCTGAAATACATATTTTTCTGCAAGAGAATGGAGTGGGCAGCATGCAAGAGGCACAATTGTAAAGAGAAATCATAGCTTGCTCAGAAGATTGGCTAGGAAATTAATTTCCCAGTGGCAGGAAGAACACGGTTTGGTGGTGACGGGCATGTCAAATGCCAAGGACAATATGCTGATCAAATCACATTCAAGATCCAGAGCAAATGAATTCTATGAAAACATGAAGAGCATTTTGTTCAGGGATAAGCCAGGAATCTTTGCTGCTTGACAAAGATGTTCAGATGTTAAGATTTGGACTTTGCTTCTGCAAACTATAAGTAATTAAACTATACAAAGCAGTTGCAATATCAAAATGCCTCCCAAATACTGTCATATTGTGTTTCTTAAAAGAAGATTAGCCAATTACTTTCTCTTCTTTTTTTGAAAACTTATTTATAATTAATTCTATATTTCACTATATTTCAATATCTGACCCGGGATGTATAATTTACAACCAAAATCCTCCCCCACTTGTCAAGCACTACCAATTCTTATAAATTTAAGTTAAAAGTTAATCTCAGTAGTTTAAGACTGAAATGGGCGGAGTTTAAGAAAATCAATATTTTTTTGAACTTCAACCTCTTTCTTTGCCATCCTATTCTGTTCATGCTCCACAAAGTTCACATATAGCCCATCCAAATTGTATGCCCTGAGTTTAACAAGGCCAGAATATGAAACTAGAAATGATAGGATGGGATGAATATTAACAAGGAGAGGTGACATTCTGGCACAAGACCATACTCCAATTACAGATTCATAACAGATTACATGTAGTCCTCCACTTATGACCATAAGTGAACCCAATATTTCTGTTGCAAAGCAATGGATTTGTTAAATGTGTTGTGCCCCATTTTATGACTCTTTTTGCCACAGTTGTTAAATGAATAACTGTGGTTGGTATGTGAATTGTGATTATTAAGTTATTCTGGCTTCCTCCATTAACTTTGCTGGTTGGAAGCCAGCTGGGAAAGTTATGTCTCATGATCATATTGACCCCAGGATACAACAGCTGTCATAAATACATGCTAGTTGCCAAGTACCCAAATATTGATCACGTGACTATGGGGATGCAGCGAGGGTTGTAAGTGTGGTCATCAGTCCCTTTTTCCAGTGCTGTTGTAACTTCAAATGGTTGAAGTTACAACAAATGATTGTAAGTTGAAGACTACCTGTAATCTGAGCTCCGTTTTAAAGGTCTTCCAGAGGACAGGCCTTTGCTTGAGAAGATCCAGGAAGCTAAAGCCTGAAAAGGGAAGTATTCCAACTGGGTGCCTCCCCAATAGCAAGACCCACATAGTAAATTGAAATTGTATGTAATAAAGAAAGCAGTGTTCAAAGTTGACTGTTATACGAGGTAAACTATTTGTAAAAATTAAGTTCATTGGGCAATGTAAGAGATAACACTGTTGAATTTAAAGAAAAATATGGCACATATGCACTTCAGAGTTATCTTTTAAAAAAAGAAGCAGCTACATTCAATGTCAGTGCTTCTTTTGCTGATCGAACCATCCGCTTAGCCTTCCCATTGCTAGCAATCGGTGCAATCAGGGCATGGCAAATGCTATGATTTTGCAGGAACAGCTTGAACTGGCTTGATGTGAGCTGTGGCCTGTTGTCCGAAATGAGGATGTATGGCAGTCCGTGGGTTGCAAGCAGCCTTTTAAGGACCTTGATCCTGGTGTTCAAGGTGGTCGATATCATGAGTACCACTTCTAGCCATTTTGAGTAGGCATCCACACCATAAAAGTCTGTCCATGGAAAGGCACCACAAAATCAATATTCACCCTCGACCAAAGTGTCTTGGGAGCTTCCCACTCGGTGCTGCAGCAGACGGGGGAAGCTGCCTTCACTCTTGCCAAGGCTGACAAGATGTGACCCAATCAGCGATGGCCTTGTCTAAGTTGGGCCACTAGACATAACTGCGGGTGAGTGCCTTCATCTGCATGATGCCTGGATAGCCTACATGAAGAATTTCCAAAACTGGCCGCCACAGCCTCTGGAGCACCATCACACGACTCCCCAGAGTAGCCAGCCCTGTTGAGTGGACAACTCATGTTGCTGAGTGTGGAAGGCAAGGAACTCTATGCTGACTGGCCCCTTTGGCCACTCCCTCCACACCCAATTGAGCATTTGGGCAATGACATGGTTCTTGGCAGAGTGTGCAGCGATCTCCAATGCCATAATGGGACCAGATGGCAGTCGTCAATTAACAAAACCGATGATGCTGGAGCTGGATCCTCCACAACAATCTGAAGCAGGCATCAGCTGAGGGGGTCACTGTGGCTTAGTGTCTTATCCGGCCGATGCAAGAGGCAGTAGCTGTATGCAGCTAGGAATACAGTCCAGAGTAGTATGCGAGGGGACAAAACTTTTAGCGTTTGGTGGTCTCTGGCGAGAAGGCCCAGTAGCAGCTTGTGATCAGTCACAAGGTCAAACGGTTTGCCATAGAGATATTCATAGAAGCATTTGACTCCTGTGTCCACAGCCAAAGCTTCCTTGTCCAGCTGGCTGTAGTTTTGTTCAGTTGATAACAAGATCCATGAAAAGAAAGTGAATGGGGTCTCTCTTCCATCTGGAAATGGGTGGCTTAAAATTGTGCCAACATTGAATGGAGAGGCATCGCAGGTGAGAACCAAGGGAAGATTCTCATTGTATTGCACCAGGACACTGTTGGAAGATAGTAGGTCTCTGATGGCAGAGAAGGCAGCAGCTTCTTTTAAGCCTGAGGACCAAGACATCTTGTCGAGTAAGTGATGGAGAAGCTCAGCTGTGGAAGCTTTGTGTGGCAAGAAGACACTGTAGAAATTTAGAAGTCCCAAGAATGCCTGGAGTACAGCCTTGTTCTTGGGTGTGGGAAGCACACACTCACTGAACCGATTGTTATGCTGGCATCCCTGCCTCCCCATACTTCAAGCATTCTTGGTATGGAAAGGAACCCTCCCCAATCTTTGCATTCTCCAAAATAGCTTATTTACAGGAGGGACAGATACCCAGGAGGTGGACACACTGAGGCACAGAGGAGGCTTTGCCACCACATTAGACTAAAACTGCAGAGGAATATGAGCAGTGATTCTCAATGCAGAAGAGGTCAGAAATTCACAAGCACCTTTGCTCTGTATCAAAGGTGGGGAGCTATGGTCCTTTTATGACTTGTGGACTTTAACCCCCAGAGTTCCTGAGTGCTGAATTCCATACTGGCTTAGGAATTCTGGGAGTTGAAGTACACAAATCATAAAAAGGCCATAGTTCCCTGCCCCTGCCATGGAGGCAGTAGCATTCAGAAGCAGAATCCAAACTCCAGGGAGGGTTTCAAATTAGGTCCCCTCCCACTTGGCAAGTTCAGAGAAGGGACATCCTAAAAAAATCCTGTCCAGGAATTCCACATCCCAGATTCAGGTCCACATTTGGACCTTTCCCATGTTACATGACTTTCTAAAAATAGATTTCAGAGGGACCAATAATTCTATTCCTCCTCCCAAATAAGCACTCTTTAAATGAAAATAGCACTTACAAACATTTTAATCTGACTTTTTATGAGATTTACAATGACAATTCCTGGCCTTTTCTCAGTGCAATTTTTGTTCCACCTTCAGTGCAAGATGAAAACTCCAGCCAGAGCTCGCCTCTTGCAGCTCTTATACATGGGAGTTCATAAATTATGCCAGCAGCAAAGCTCTTTAGGTTGCCTGACAATTAAGTAATGTTCTGATAACACTCTTCTTTGTTTCCATTAAATGAAAATGCCTTTATTTTCTCTGAAAAGGCATATTTCTTAACAATAAGATTCGCCCGGTTCCCAAAGCTCAGTTAATTAAATCTTCCCCAAGCAAACTGTTACAGGCAAGCAAGGGAGACAGCTTCCCTTTCGTTGTGCAGACAACAGAACTGGGCTGCAGCCAATGCTAAGCTGCTTTGATCCTTTCTTACAGCAACAGTCCCATCGTTCTGCAAAACTCTGGGCATAAACTCCCAAATTAACATCACTCAGCAACATTAGCCTCCAGCCAAAGATGCTGCTTATCAGTTACAAATGTCCACTATTTAATTTAAAAAGGTATTTTTGTGAGCAACAATGCTCTGAATCTCTCCGCTGCTTTTTTTTCCCCCCAGCTTTGCCAAATTACTCTCTGGTTAAATTGTGGCAATCTATTGCAAAGTATACCCCTTCCCTTTTCACCATTGTATACAGAACAGAACAAAATAACAAAGGACCTTGGAGGTTCTCTAGCCCAACCCCCTGCTCAAGCAGGGCACCCTAGACCATTCCTGACAAGTGGCTATCCAGTCTCTTCTTAAACGACCCCAGTTTTCAGGCACCCACAACTTCTGCAGGGAAGCTGTTCCATTGGTTCATTGTTCTCAGTGTCAGGAAGTGTCAGGAACACTACTATCCTGATGCTACTGGTCCTTCTTTTCATTAGACTAGACCAGTGGTGGGATTCAATTTTTTTTTTTACTATTGGTTCTGTGGGCATGGCTTGGTGGGCATGGCAGGGGAAGGGTACTGTAAAATCCCCATTCCCTCCCCTCCCCACACTAACCTGCTTTCCAGCTCTGTTCTCCTGTGCAGGGCAATCAAAGAAGACCCAGCTGCTCAGCTGGGACTCAATGGGAGACAGAGAATAGATGGGGCCGGGGCCAGTCAGAGGTGGGATTTGCCGCTTCTCTGAACTACTCAAAATTTCTGCTACCGGTTCTCCAGTACTGGTCCAAACCTACTGAATACCACCTCTGGACTAGACATACCCAATTCCTGCAACCATTCTTCATATATTTTAGCCTCTAGGCCCTTAATCATCTTTATGCTCTTCACTGTACTCTTTCCAGAGTCTCAACATATTTTCTATAACACAAATATGATAATGTGATGGAGGCTATAAAATGTGCAAAGAGCAGAGGGGTAATGTCTCTAAAAGCTTTGTTTTGTGCTTGGGAGGCTCCAGCCCAGAGCTCTGCATGGCACTTTCAGCATTCCTCTTTGCTAAGTTAAGAAGATGCTTCAAAGGTCCTTCTCCCCAGTCCTGCCATTTATCTTCTCTTTGCAAGGCTTCAGGCATTCTCATCAGGTGCCTGAGGATTGGGGGGGTAGGAAGGAGAGAGGGCGTAATAAGAAAAGAAGACATGATGCTCTGGTCCTGGCTAATTCACGCTAATGATTTATAGGGTATGTCCTGCAGCCATCACCTTGGCAATATTTCACTAATGAAGGAGTCTGGCTTTACATGGACTCAGCACTGGCTGCACAATATTCTAATACTGTTTAAATCCGAGACGAGAAATGGTCCCGGGCAAACATCAGCCTAAAGGTTTTGGGTTTCCCCATTCTGCATTTGCACCAGTTTCTGCAGAACTTCCCAAATATTTGCTGACTCACTGAACAGATAGTCTCACTTGGTCTTGCTTTTTCTTAGAGACACACCAATCACAAGTTAGGCTAATCGTACACTTTCCACAAAGGCTCAGTGGTGGTGTGTTTGTGTGTGTCTGTATGTGTGTTTTCCCACAAAAGGTGCAGAAATGAGATAAGGCTTGGAATTGGACAGCTCACAGCCAATAGCTCCGAGTTGCCAGGATCCAGGCTCTGTCTATACTCCTCAAATGGCTGTTGCTGCAAGATAACCTAGCACTGCTATATTTGGTTTTTTGGGGGGAGAAAACAAGGGGGAAGTAGGTAAAGGACAAAGGATGTATACAAATCTTCCCCTTGGAGAATGAAGATTTCTCAGTCAACATGAATAAGGAATGAGCAGAGTAGGGAGACAATCCCATTTGATCATTTCACTTGGGATGAAATGGGCCTGAAACCTATCCAACTCCTCCTCTCTAAAATAAGAAAGATGTCAAATTTCAAATTTCAGCCTTTTCCTAAGACATGACACTGAGTGCCTTGGGTCTCTGGCTCAAGCAGGGGATTGGGCTTCAAAACCTCCAAGGATTTCTAGCCCTGTTCTATGTTTTATCAGTATCCATACATTTTTATGTTGTAAGCCATGCAATAATGGCTTCCAAAGTCCATATTTCTTCTTTATATCAGCCATATTTACAGCAATTGTCATTCATGGTAACAATGACACTAACTGTGAGCAAAAGAACATGACCTCTGGAACAGGCACTGGACAGGAGGCAGACAAAATGTGCATATTGGGAAAAATTAAACTATAATGTTTCACCTGATGCTTAGATGGCTGGCATGTAAATTTAAAAAATAATTTTGGATGGATATATATGTATATATGTTTTCTTAAGTTTTCACGGGTACTTACATGTATGCTGTTCAGCTTCGTTCAGGTATTATCCCACGTCATTGTAGTTGT
>BLBF01000046.1:3165269-3236821 GCA_015471245.1 Laticauda colubrina | reverse complement strand
TCTGCTGGAATCATCTCTTCTATTCAAATCAATATAGGCAAAAAAAAAATGGTGAAGGAACACCTGGCTACCCTAGATGAGTTTAAATCTCCAGGACCAAGTGGATTACATCTCAGGGATGCCTTACTGAAGTAAACTATATTATGTCCACAGCATTTTGTTGGTCCACTAATTTACTCACTTTGTCAAAGAATACAATAAGGTATGTCTTCATGATCTGTTTTTGACAAGCCCATGTTGTTTTATGGTTATAATTTTGCTTGCTATATGTATTCATAGATTCATTACTTGTTTTTTCCATGATCTGCCCTGCTATGGATGCCATTTGATTGGTCTGTAGTTTCCTGGATCCATTTTTTTTTTTTGAAGATGGGAATCATGACAACCTTTTTTCAGTCCTCTGGTAGTTCCCTGGTTCCCCAGGATTTTTGAAAGATATGGTTCAATAATTCCATGATCACAATGCCAGCTCCTTCAGAACCCTGAGATGTAATCCACTTGGTCCTGGTGATTTAAACTCATCTAGGGTAGCCAGGTGTTCCTTCATCATTTTTCTTTTGCCTATATTGATTTCTTACTCTGCCTTTTACAGTACTGCTTATGTTAGGTTGGACTATTTTTTTCCTTTTATGAAAAGACAAATTCAAAGAGTGAATCAAGCAGTTCAGCTTTCTCCGTTGCTTAATCCCTTTTTTGCCACGTTCTCCCATTTGTGGATTGATCATGTCCTTGATTATTATTTTTTTTTATTTTTACATGTTGAAAGAAGCTTGTTTATTATTTTTGACATTTGTTGCAAAACCTTAGTTTGTTCTGAGCCTGTTAGGTTCATCAAGAATCTGTTTGAACTCACATTTGTTGAAGGGTTTGTCTCCCAGTTGTTGTCGGGGTAGTCCCCCATTACAATTATGGTGTATTTTCTACAAATGTTGGTTAACTGAGTAGCAAAAACTTCATCTGTTTCTTTTGCTTGGTTGGGTTACCTGTCGTATACCCCCATTCCTTTTTCCTTGTATATAACTGAAATGCATTTGAGAGGCTTTTCATCTTTGTTCTGTTGCATTCCTATACAAATATAGTTATTTCTCATATACGGTATAGTCAGGGGTGGGATTCAAATTTTTTAACAACCGGTTCTGCGGGCATGGCTTGGTGGTGATGTGACTGGGTGGACATGGCTTGATGGTCATGTTATTGGCTGGGTGTGGCCAACTCAATATCACTCACATCAAGGCACACATCTCCTTGCCTGGCCTCTCATGACTGTGGGGATACTGCAACAGTCGTAAGTGTGAAAAATGGTCATAAGTCACTTTTTTCAGTGCCGTTGTAACTTTGAATGGTTACTCCACACAAGCAAAGTACCAGCAAAGGAGGGGGAAAAAACTCCAGAGAAGTTCCTGAGACAGGAAGTCTAGTCCTGCCAAGAATGTAATAAAGGTTAAAGGAGAGGCAGTTTCTGTAAGCAACACCAGAATGTTTCCTTCCTGCCTTCCTTACAGGATTAGGCCAGTAATTTCTTCTAACAACTGGTTCTCTGAACTGCTTAGAATGCTAACAACCGGTTCTAGCGAATAGGTGCAAACTGGTAGAATCCCACCCCTGAGTATAGTGCAACTCCACCTCCTCTTTTATGAGGTCCAGGGTTCTTTAAATAGTTTAAATCCCTCTAGTAGGACATTTCACTCATGGATTTCATCCTAACACGTTTTAGAAATGGCAGTTATGTCACATCTGCCCTCATATACAAGGGTAATTTCAAGTTCATCCTGTTAATTCCTCATACTTTGGGTACTGGTATATGGGCATTGAAGTCCCTTTTGACTGATCCTGTGTTTGGTTTCTACATCTCCTCTTTTGTATCCAAGCTCTCTCCCTCTCTTTCTTTCTTTCTTCCTTCCTTCCTTCCTTCCTTCCTTCCTTCCTTCCTTCCTTCCTTCCTTCCTTCCTTTCTTTCTTTCTTTCTTTCTTTCTTTCTTTCTTTCTTTCTTTCTCTTTCTTTCTTTCAATCCAGTTGATTGCTCTGAGGTTTGGACTTGTGCTCCAGCGAGTCTCATTTAAAAATGCTTCATGTTTACTCTCGGAAATGAATTCTTTAAAACAAATAATGTCCCATTCAAGTTTTTTTCTTTCTAAGTAGTTGCCAAGTCTCAGATGCATTCGCAACTAATTCAGCTTCTTCATTTTCAGCAAGTCCATTTCAATTTCATCTATGAGATCAAGCTTTCTCCGTGTTAGACTTGACTGAGTCAGGAAGTTCTGCCTGTCTTCTCTAATTTCCTCTGCTTTCATGCAGAGGTATTTGTAAGGTGCTGAAAAACAGATCTGTAGAAGCGCGGGAAAAAGAGACTCGAGACCAGCATAACTTCAGCTCCTTCTTAAAAGGTATAGATCTGTGCTAGACATGCGACCTGCGGCAGCCCTTCTTATAGAGCTTGTCGGCGGTTCGCATCCAATGACAGCTTTCTGAATCTCTCGTGATCAGCACGGCCAATCGTGGTTGATCCTTTACTAACCAATCACTGTAATTCTTTCATCCAATCACAGTGCAGTCCATATTAACCAATCAGGTGAGGGTATTCCAAGAATGCTAATATGGAACACCCCTCCCCTCTTGGTTTGGTCCATCCTATGTGACGTAGTCCCATAGGTAGGCAGGGCTTTTAACTTGCCTACTTGACATGCGCAGCTCAGTTGTTGTGTGGTCTTCAGCCGGTTCGGATGGAATCTTTGTCGCTCCTGCTCTTCTGTATGGAACTGCCTGGAAGGGTGAGTCAGGCCTTTTGCTGCAATTCCCACCCAGTCTACTGGGCTCGGTTGAGTTGTCAACTTCTCTGTTCCCGGCCGGTCTTTCCGGGCTGGTTGAACTGGCTTGGCTGTTTCTTCCAGGCAAGGTTCCGCGTGGGTCATCTTCTGCTGGTTCCCGTCTGCTGCCTTCATTTGTTGGTAAGTGTTGTTGGTTTCTTTCTTTCTTTATTGGTATTGGTGGTGGTTGCTCGGTTTGTGTCGGTTGGGCGTGTTCGGTTTGCCGCTGTGCTGTGGGAGGATTTTCTCCTTCTTTTGGGTAATTGTTTGGGGTTTCTCCCCCCCTCTAGTTTTTTTATTAAAGTCTTTTTGTGGTGTTTGTGCATTGCTCATATTGTTGGAGGTTGTTCTCAATCTTAGTTGGGCGATATGTCATTTCCAATTTCTTCTGTCCTCCGTTTCTAGCTGGTATGACCGGGGACCTGTCACCTAGGTTATCTTGGCAGGTACCCAGAATGGGTTCCCTGAAAAGTTTTTAGCATAAACTGTATCTCCCAGATTAAATGTGCGGTACCTGCTAGACGAGTCTGGTGGCTTTTCGGAATTATATGTTGGGTGCAGTCTGTCTAGGTGGGATTGGAGTTTTCTTCCCATCAGGAGCACTGCTGGGCTTTTGTTGGTTTTTGAGCTGGGTGTTATATGTTGTATTGTTAGTAGTTTATTTATTTTTTCATGCATGCTCCCTGCGTCCATTTCTTCTGGGGCGTCTTTCGTGTATCTGACCATTCGTTCCACCCGCCCGTTTGCTGGTGGATGAGTGGGCGCTGTCAATGCATGCCATATGCCCCGTTCAGTGAAAATTGTTCAAACACCAATGCCGTGAATTGTGGCCTGTTCTCAGAGACAAGCAAGTCTGGTAGACCATGAGTGGCAAAAAGCTTAGTTACATTTTTTATGACTGCTTCTGTTGTGGTAGATTGCATACTGCTTACCTCCAACCAGTTGGAGTAAGCGTCAACTGTGATTAAAAAGATGTGTCCTTTTATGGGTCCGGCAAAGTCTATGTGGACCCTTGACCATGGGCCCTTGGGTGTTTCCCACTCGAGGGTTGGTGCGGAGGGAGGGTTTGGCCTGGATCTTTGACATTTATCATTATGTTGCCATCCATGTCTAGATGGTTTTGTCCATCACTGGCCACCAAACATAGCTTCTGGGGAGGGATTTCATCTTTACAATGCCTGGGTGTCCTTCGTGCAACATGTGCAATATTCTCATTTGCAATGTTTGTGGAACCACTACTCTGTTGCTCCATAAAATACATCCCTTTTGGGAAAATAGTTCAGTCTGCTGGTTCCAGAAAGGTTTAAACTGGTTGCTGCCCTCAGTTTCCGGCCACCCTTTTTCTACCCAGCTCAAAACAAGCACCAGTTTCCTGTCTTTGATTGTCTCTCTAGCAATGTCTGACACGGTCGTTGGCAGGTTGGGCAGTGTCTCTATTTGCAGGGTGGATGTGGTGGGTGCTGGGTCATCCTCTGGATCTGGCTGGGGGAAACGGCTTAATGCATCGGCGTGCAAGATGCTTTTCCTGGGGTGATGTATTAGCTGGTAGTTGTAGGCGGCAAAGAACTCAGACCACCTTGTCATCTGGGGTGACAAGATGTTAGGGGTGGCCTTGTTCCCCAAGAGTGGTTTGTGATCGGTGATAAAGGTGACGTTCCTATCGTAGAGGTATTCGTGAAACCGCTTCACGCCGGTGACCACTGCTAGTGCCTCCTTGTTGAGCTGGCTATAGTTCCTTTCTGCCTTTGATAATGTCTTAGAGAAGTATGCAATTGGTGCTTCTCTCCCGTCTGGCAGAGTATGGCTCAGTATGGCTCTGATGCCGAATGGCGAGGCATCGCAGGTCACCGTTAGTGGTAGGGTTTCACTGTATTGGATGAGGATGATTCCGATGTGAGGAGATCTTTTATTTTCCGGAATGTGGCTTCTTCCTGCTTGCCCCAGGACCAGGTGGCTGTTTTGTCGAGTAACCTATGCAGAAGTTCTGCCGTCGTTGCCTTTTGTGGCAAAACAACATTGTAAAAGTTAATTAGTCCTAGGAAAGCCTGTAACTCTGCTTTATTTTGTGGTCTAGGGGCTCCGTTTCCTCTGGTAGTCTTTGATGGTTAGTTTTTGACTCTCCAGCTCTCTTTTTTTGTAAGTTGGGCACTAACCGCTTGATTGTGTCCCATGATAACATGGAGAGGTAGGATCCGGAATCCACTTCCATGTTGCACAGCCTGCCTTCGATGCTGACCTGCAGTGCACCTTTCTGGCGTTGGTGTTGTTTGAGTAGCCGATGGTGACTGTTTGGTGTGTCTCTTCTCTCCGTCGGGCTTCGCTGAGCCGGTTGCTTCGACTCTCGCAGATCCAACGGTTCTCTCTATGTTTGTCCCGGTTCGTGAGGTGCGTGTTGTTACGTCGCCTTGGGCTGTAGTTTCGTTTGTTGTGGCAGACCTTGGTGATGCGACCCCGTTTCTCACAGTACCGGCAAATGGCGTCTAAGAACCGGCACTCTGAATGGGGGTGGTCGCCGCCACATCCGGCGCACTGAAAACCCGACTTACAACCTCTCCGCTCTCATCGGTCTCGCTCTGCTCGCAATCTGTGGATCTCCTCCTCCTCGTCTTCGGTATTGGGGGAGGAATCAACGTCCTCATGGTGTGCTGTTGTGGCTTTGTGACCAACATCGGGTCTTTTCTCTGGGGATGAGTTGGTCTCCGAAGTTATTTGCCGGTTCCTTGCGTTCATTTGCCACATCTTGGCTGCTGACTTCTTTGTGGCCTCAGCTGAGGTGGCTTCAGTGATGGCCTCAGTGACCATAATGTCCCCCCGAGCCATTAGTCTGCTCTGGAGTATGGGATCTCTTAGCCCGAGAACCACGCAGTCTCTCAGAGCCTCATCCTTATTGGAGAAGCCGCATGCACCCCCAATGTTTTTTAGGGCTACCAAAAAGTCCCCGATGCTCTCTCTGTCCTTCTGATCCCGTCAGTAGAACTCATGTCTCCAGATTAGGTTGGGAATGGCCGGGGCGTAATGGTTTCGGAGTAGCCGGTCTAGGTCTGGCCATGCCATCTCTTTTATGTCTTCGGGCTTGGCCAACGCTTTTGCCATCTTGAACACTGTGGGCCTGCAGTGGGTCAGGAACACAGCTCTCTTCCTGTGGTCATTTGCATCTTTCAAGTTGTTGCTCTCGAGGAACATGAGGAATCGATCGATGTTTGATTCCCAGTCCTCGATTGCCTGATCGAATGGTGTGGGTGGCGAGTTGCTGCCGGCCATCTCGTTGGTTGTTCAGCTCGGTTGCCATGTGCTCGACTGGTCTCTTTGTCTCAGGATCCCATCCTCATTGCCATTGTAAAAGCATGGGAAAAAAGAGACTCGAGACCAGCGTAACTTCAGCTCTTTATTAAAAGGTATAGATCTGTGCTAGACCTGCGTGCTGCAGCAGCCCTTCTTATAGATCTTGCCAGCAGCTCGCATCCAATGACTGTTTTTTGAATCTCCCACGATCGGCACGGCCAGTCGTGGTTGATTCTTTTCTGATCAATCACTGTCGTTCTTTCATCCAATCACAGTGCGGTCCGTCTTGACCAATCAGGTGAGGGTATTCCAAGAATGCTAATATGGAACACCGAGCTTGCCAGCTGAAAAGCTGACAGCTCAGGTTCAAGATCTCAATGCCCAGCAATGGAGTGAGCTCCTGTTTCTTGTCCCAGCTCCTGCCCCCCCCCCCCCAGCAGTCCAAAAGAATGCAAATGTGAGTAGATTAATAGGTACCATTCGGGGGGAAGGTAATGTCAGAATTCTGACACTTAACCCCAATTAAATCAATGAGTCTCTAGCTAAACTCCAAAAGGATATATTGGGAATTAAAAGATATGGCATTGCCTGGGTGTAGCCGACTCTGAGATACATCATTCATTGTCACCCTTGATCTGGTTTTCCCCCACCCCCTGGGTGTATCATAATTCATATTCTCCAATGGGACACATCCATAGCCAAGAGTCATCAATCATGCTCTCCAGTTAGAATTTTGCACGGCAGAAACTTGGGTCACCTAGAAACTATATTTGAAAACATTTATGGAATGCAAGCTGCCCACTGCTTCCCCCTCCCTTTTGGTGGCAACTCTAAAAAGACCATAGAAATATGCTATGAGTTGACTGGTAACAGCATTCCGTGTGCCTTGGCATATAGTCATGCTGCTACATGACAACAGAAGTATCTTCAAACAATGCAGACTCCTTCAGTTAAGAAATAGAGATGAGTCCCGCTCCTGAGACACAACTGGTGTCATCCCCCTGGTGGAGACTGATTCTGAGCAGTCAGAGGAGGACCCGGACCCATCCATCTTAGGGCACTCAGGGAGGAGAGGATCGGGTTAAATGTGGTCTACTTGGGAGGAAAGGGCCATGATCCTCTTCATGGGTTGCAGATGTGAGATTTGCATAAGTTTGGATCTGTGTGCTAACAGATGCTGGAGACAATTTAGTGTTTTATTCCTAAAGAAGATTTATCTTGGTTGGCATTCTTCCAACAGACTGTACCTGGTTATCTTCCTGAAGTTGGCAATTATCTATCCTGGTCTGTTGTGGAACTTTATGCAGTGTGGTTTGTTTTTAGTTTTTGCTTCATTATTGTCTCTTTGAATTTGGACTGTGTTTCTTTCCTTTGAAATGTTGTTTTGAAAATAGTTTATTCCTCCTCTGTGAACAATTAAACAGTGAAGCCAAGTTGAAGGCATGAAAAGATTTTTAGTTACGTTTTGGGTTTTGTTATATTTTTGATATCCTCTGGGTCATCACAACTGGAAGGAAACCTTTATTTTTTAATTCTTTCTAACATTGTCCCTTCTGATCTCAGGCAATAACAACAGACAGTTCTAGAGTGGAATAAGAGAAACAGGCTACTGATTCCCAGTGACACAACTGGTGGCAAACTGGTTATAAAAAAGCAAAAAATCCAAGTTGACTCTCTAACTCTGCTGATATTTCACCCACTGAATATCAGACTCCTTTAGCTGCCTGACCAACTTCCTCTCAAGACCCTCTGCTAAAAGCTTGCTCGGTTGCTAAACAAGGACTGAAATACTTGAACCTCTTGCTATGCTCAGGAGCCCTGGGCCAAAATTTATTAAAATTATTGAAATTCTTCCACAACATATCAATATTTGAATTTTTGATCCTTCTGTGTTCTGTTGGTATCACGGAAAAGGATACTTCATATAAAAGCTGAGCTGCCTGTTGAGCCTCAGGGGCATCACGGGGAAAAGGCCCTGTTTGGTTTACCAAATATCCTGAGTACAGACAACATGTTGAAGAAAAGGTGGCCCTGGGGCCCACCGCTTTGGCTTTGCAGTTTCTGCCCTGATTGTTGCTCCATCCTTTGAGTCTCCTTTCCTCTGAATTAAAGCTCTGTGCATAAAGTTTATGGGTCCTGCTGGGGCACTTCATCTGGATTACTTTCCTCCAGCAAATGCTTGTGGATTGAGTGGAGAGAAGTCTGTAAATCAGCAGCAGCCCTTCATCTCCTCACTCCTTTCCTCAATGGCTCTCTCACCCCATGGTTCTGGTTAGGAGGCAAAGGAAAGTGCCCACTGGAGAGGGTGGAAGCCCACTGGTTAGAGATTACAGGCTGGGCAAGGCTGGAAAAAGTCCCAAGTGTCAAGCTTCCTGCCTACAATTAAACAGGCAGCAGTTATTTGAAATGGACTTTTAAAATCCAAGGGTCCGTAAAAATGGCAAATTGCAGCTACTCCGTCCTGACCTCCACTCCTTCCCCCATGATTGCCCCCAACTTCCAATCCTCACCCAGCACTTGTAAACCGAGGCATGCAGTAGATCATCTCTGGGGCAGTTAGTCACCGGGAGATCCATGCAGGGCAGGGTTTTCAGGGGGGGGGAGGGTGGGTCAGATGGTCTACTGTCTTTTTTGGTCTATAGGGGAGGGTGGTCGTTTGGCTGTCCTGGGCTTGCCTCTGACCTCCCCCCCACCCCCACTTTCAAAAGAGATGTCTTGCATTTCTCCTTTTCTCTCCTCACTTCTTCTCAAATGACAGCTGCTCCTTTTGATCTTCCGGAAAGGGATAGTTGCTTCAGCATGATTTGGTGATTTAGGAAATTCACCTTTCAATGCTCAGACTCAAACTTACAAAAAATTGTCACAGAAAATCTACCAAGGGCTATTGCTTTAAAAACCCAGCTAACAGAATTAGACATTTTAGTGAGAGAATATTTTATTCATCAAATTTATACGGCTGCCCATTTCATGAAAAAGTGACTGGGTGGGTAAGGAAATACTATGGACCTGATTTACTTTACGTAAGACATTTGACAAAATAGACCTCAACTTACTTCTTGGTGGGATAGAAAAATGTGGGTTAGACAGCATCACCACCAGATGGATTCATAACTGGCTGGCCAACTGCACTCAATGTGTCCTCAGTGGAACTATATCTGCATGGAAGGAAGGAAACAAATGAGTACCCCAAGGTTCTGTATTAGGTCCAGAACTCTTCAACATCTTCATAAAATGATGAGGAATAGAAGGGAGCTCATTAAATGTGCATATGACAACAGCTGGAGAGAATTGGCAACACTTTAGTCAACCCACAGTCTTAGATAACCTAGATGGGAGATAGCATCCACACCAAAGGGGTCAATAATTGCAATGTCCAGGACTAGCAGAACGGAAAGCAAAACAGCCTCCATGTGGAGATATGTTTTATAGTAGCCTGCCACTCTACTGTGATGCCACCTCGCCAGGCTACTGCCAGTACCTCCAGACTCCTAACGTCCTGGTTGGCTTCTCAGATGGGGAACAGCCAGGGCACAATTCCTAGCAATAGAGATCAGTGTCATACAGAGCTCCAGGGAGAAGATGACCTCCATCATCACCATATGACCAGAATCTCTCAGCATCCCTGACCAACTGTAAAAAGTGCCCAGTCCTCCACCACCACTACTGACTAGAAGAACACCAACTTGGCCAACCTGGCAGCCAACTGAGGCCTTTCAACCATCCTTCCAATATGACATTTGACAACCCTCACCAATGAAAAAAATCCACAGGGGCAAGGTGTCAGCAGTGACCCAGCATACAATGCATTTATTCTGCATCTCCCACAGTAATGCTTGGGTTTCTAAGCACCTATGTCTGAAGAGGAATTTATCCTCTTTGGCACAATGAAATATTCCAGTCCATGGCTTTAGATGCTTACAATGTCCCCTATGAACAAGCACCTTCCTTTTGCATTTGGCTCAGGGAATTCTATGCCAAATCAGGCAACTCAATTTGTGTTTAAGCTCCACAACCACACTACAACAGCCTGAGAATATTGGGGAGGGGATGGAGGTGTGTGTGTGTGGAGTAGTGGGAAGGCTACACCATCTGTATTCACACTGAAGGCCCCAAATAATTCTTCTCATAAAAAGTTACAGTTGGTGGATTGTTTGTTGAGTATCCTCCTTCAATAAACTTTCAATCTGTAGTTCCATTGAAATCAGCCAAGCCCTCAGAAATGTTTGTGTAACTTAATGACTAAGGGAGCATAAAAGTCTGATATTACACCAAACCCTTGGTTTATAATTACTACCATTTATGTACTTTGCATTTCACTCCTGAGAGATGGATGCCAGCTTCCAACCTTCTCATGCTAAGAGCTTTAGGCTCAAATTAAATGTAAATAGACTGTTATCTTGGTTTTTCCCTGTTCCTCATTTTTTCACACTGAAAAGCCAGCTTAAAGGCTGGCAGGAAGAACAATGTAGACGCAAAGCTACAAATTCCTTTGTTACAAAAGTCTTAAGAGCATTTGCTTGCCAAATCCAGTATGTTTTGAATCCCCACAAAAGTAATCATAATGTCTAAAAGCTCAGAAGACAAAATTTCTGGTCCTGATGACCAACCCAGATTGGATCCTGCAGTGTCAGGGACTTGGGGGGATTTAGGAGGCTGCTTGTTACTGAGAAGAAAATCTGGACAGTTCAGAAAAAGGAGATTCGTGAAGATGACCAGTTCTGTTTCAATAGCGCTCCTTTTCCTTTTCTCATTCTTAATCGCAGTGTATCTTGTTTCTTTCGTGTCAGGGTGGGGAGATTAATAAAAACTTTGAAATAATTTTTATTCTGTTTGTGTACATTTCTTCACTGCAATGCATTTTTGTTTCTCTGCTCCCTACATATTTTCAAGCAATTTATCTGACACAGTGCATTTTTAACATAAATTCCACTAGCTCCATAGTCAGAATGGAATGAAAAGGGAACGAATGGTATACTTTCTTATGCAGCATTTTTTCTATTGTCTCTCCCCACCCTTTTGATTAGCTGGTAGAAACTTTGCAAAATTTGAAGAGGTGTAAATTTAAAAAAAGAAACCAAAACTAAGTTTCAGGATCCATCTGGATTGGTCACTGGTACTCAATGACCCCACGGGAATTGAAAGAGCTAAGATTGTTTATTGATAAAAATTTGGAACGTGGTTTTATTCAACCCGCTAGACCCCGGGTAGCAGCCCCAGTGTTGTTCCGTGAAAAGAAAGATGGTTCCAAACGCTTGGTGGTGGATTACAGAAATTTGAACGCTATTTCTGTGGAAAACGTGTACCCCCTTCCTTTGATGAAGGACATGTTGGCCCATTTAGCGAAGGGAAAGATCTTCACCAAGTTGGATTTGAGAGAAGCTTACTACCGGATTCGAATTAAGGAAGGGGATGAGTGGAAGACCGCTTTTAACTGCCCGATGGGATGTTTCCAATTCAACGTTCTTCCTTTTGGTTTACAAGGCGCCCCAGCTGTATTCATGCAAAAGATCAATCAAGTGTTACATGAACATTTATACAGGGGGTTTTTGGTTTATCTTGATGATATCCTTATCTACACAGAGACCCTGGATGAACATGTGAAGTTAGTGCGGTCAGTTTTACAGAAACTGTGTGCCGCTAAGTTGTATGCTAAATTGTCAAAGTGTGAATTCCACCAAGACAAAATTGACTATTTGGGATATCGCATTTCATCTGAAGGCATAGAGATGGATCCAGAGAAGGTGCGTGCCGTTCTGGAGTGGGCTCCACCATGCACTAGAAAACAACTTCAAAGCTTTTTGGGATTTGCAAATTTTTATCGGCAATTCATCCCGACGTTTGCTAAGATAGCAATGCCCATCACCAATCTCTTAAAAACAAAAGGGGAGGTGAAGCCGAGGCCAGGAAAGCCGCTGGAGTGGTCCATGGAGTGCCAAGCCGCTTTTGAAAAGCTAAAACGACTATTTGCTGCAGAACCAGTGCTGAAACACCCGGATATGGACACTCCTTTTGTGATTCAAGCTGATGCAAGTGATGTAGCTATTGGAGCGGTATTACTGCAAATCAACGAGAAAGGGACCTTACAGCCTTGTGCGTATACCTCCCGTAAACTGTCTGAAACAGAGAGAAGATGGGCCGTCTGGGAGAAAGAAGCTTTTGCAGTTCATTGGGTCTTGTTGACCTGGAGACATTTCCTGGAAGGAGCAAAACACCCGTTTGAGGTATGGACTGATCATAAGAATCTGGAAGCCTTAAAAACACCCCGGAAGCTGTCCCCTAAACAAGTTTGGTGGGCCCAGTATTTCAAGCGATTCAATTTCTCATTGAAGTACATTCCGGGCGGGAAGAATTTCATGGCGGATGCTCTCTCTAGACTACCTCAATATAATAGTATTCATCAGGAGGTGATAAGCCCAATTGTCTCAGCCAAACACCTAGCTGTCCCAGTGGTTACCAGAACCCAAAGGAAGAACCAAGAAGTGGTTTTAGCGAATGACCTTACCGAACAATTAAAAGAAGCTTTAAAACTGGACGAATGGTTCCTGGCTCATTCAAGTGACTATACAATTAGAGATGGTTTGGCTTGGGCGGGGGCCAAGTTGTATGTGCCACAAGTATTGAGGAGCCAAATACTACAACAGGCTCATGATTCTAAAGCAGCTGGCCATTTCGGATTTGTGAAGACCTTACATCTAGTCAAGCGGCAATTCTGGTGGCCTACTTTAAAAAAGGACATTGAAATTTACGTAGCTAGCTGTCCGATTTGTGCTTCGGCAAAGAGACCTCCTGGTAAGCCAGTAGGATTGTTACAAAATGTAGCTAGACCAACGACTCCTTGGAAGGAAATCTCTATGGACTTTATAGTAGAACTACCCGAAAGTGGTGGAAACACGGTCATCTGGGTAGTGACTGATTTGTTTTCCAAACAAGTACATTGCATACCTTGTTCCAAGATTCCATCTGCTAAGACGCTGGCTAAACTATTTATATCACATATCTACAGGTTACATGGCGTCCCGGAACGCATAATCTCTGACAGAGGGGTCCAGTTTACTTCAAATTTTTGGAAAGAGTTCCTGAAGTTAATAGGCTCCTCCCAGGGGCTAAGCTCTGCCCACGACCCCCAAACCAATGGGGCTTGTGAGAGGACTAACTCAGTGTTGGAACAATATCTCAGATGTTACATAAACTATCAACAAGATAACTGGTCCGAATTACTACCATTTGCTGAAGTGGCATACAACAACTCCGTACACAGCAGTACTGGATTTACTCCATTTAAAGTGGCTTCGGGACAAGATTTCGTTCCCATACCTGAACTTCCTCATGAAAAGCCAAATATCCATTCGTTGGATGAATGGATAACTCAACTCCAACTTAACTGGCCAGTAACACGCAAAGCATTAGATGAGGCCCATCAAGCTCATAAGAAATTTGCTGACAAGAAAAGATCCCCACAGAAGGAATATAAAGTGGGCGACAAGGTTTTCCTGTCCACCAGATACCTGCAGACCACTCAAAAGTCAAAGAAGCTTGGTCCTAAATACGTTGGTCCATTCACAATTGAACGGATTATAAATCCTGTAACAGTCCAGCTGAACTTACCAAAAACTCTTCGACGAATTCATCCGGTTTTCCATGTTAGTTTGCTAAAACCTGAGCGTACTTCTGACCTAAGGCCCATTCAGACTGACTCTCCCATACCAATATTAATTGAAGGCGAAGAACATTTTGAAGTTAAAGAAATTCTGGATTCTCGCAAATGGAGGGGTCAACTCCAGTATCTTGTAGCCTGGAAACATTTCCCTTCTTCACAAGCCGAATGGGTTAATGAGACCGACGTTAAAGCCCCTAAGTTGATCAAAGCATTTCGTTCCAAGTATCCTGATAAGCCTTAGGAGTGTATTGTTTTGAAATTGTTTAATGATTAATAATTATCTTTATATTCTCTCCTCTCTCTCTCTTCTAGGACTTCTAGGACTGATGATTTCCCTTTTTCTAGGAGGGCCGAATGTCAGTCTTCAAGATCTTCTGCTATTGCTTTGCATCTTTTTGACTGCCATAAGTAACAGGGGGGTGGAAAAGGGAGGTAGGAATAGCTGGGGAAGTGAGCTGGAGGAGGTACATTCGTCTGATGTATAAATGGAAGGGGGGAGCATAAAATAGAGTTAGGTTTCTATTTCTCGCTTAGCTTTCTTCTTTCTCTGCGCAACTGCAACCCGTTATCAAACTATGCCAAGGTCAACGGACAGAGGCCTCATCATCACCTGAAGATGCCACATGATCATATCCACAACTTCTAATTGGAAGTGTCAGTTGAACTATTGGGGGTGGGAACATTTCCATCATTTTCTATATGTGAATTGCGCACCTAAATTCTCAGATTCAGAATTCTTTGGTTGCTACCACTTCACTTTCAGTAAAAGATATCTTTTCTCTAAACTAAAGAGTCTAAGTATTTTTTTCCTGGATTTTGAATGGAGCTCCACCTGACAGAAGGGTTGCCACGGCTCGCAGGGCTAGCACAGATCTATACCTTTTAATAAAGAGCTGAAGTTACACTGGTCTCAAGTCTCTTTTTCCCATGCTTCTACATTGGTGACAAAGGTGGGATCCTGAGACAAAGAGACCAGTCCAGCACGTGGCAACCAAGCTGAACAACCAACGAGATGGCTGGCAGCAACTCGCCACCCGCACCATTAGATCAGGCAACCAAGGACTGGGAATCATACATCGATCGATTCCTCATGTGCCTCGAGAGCAACAACTTGAAAGATGCAAATGACCACAGGAAGAGAGCTGTGTTCCTGGCCCATTGTGGGCCCACAGTGTTCAAGATGGCCAAAGCGTTGGCCAAGCCCGAAGACGTAAAAGAGATGGCATGGTCAGACCTAGACTGGTTACTCCAAAACCACTACGCCCTGGCCGTTCCCAATCTAATCCGGAGACATGAGTTCTACCGACAGGATCAGAAGGACGGAGAGAGCATCGGGGACTTCGTGGCAGCCTTAAGAACATCGGGGGTGCGTGCAGTTTCTCCAACATGGACGAGGCTCTGAGACACCGCGTGGTTCTCGGGTTAAGAGATCCCATACTCCAGAGGAGACTAATGGCTCGGGCGGACATTACGGTCACTGAGACCATTGCTGAAGCCATTGCAGCTGAGGCCACAAAGAAGTCACTAGCCAAGATGCAGCAAATGAACGCAAGGAACCGGCAAATAACTTCGGAGACCAACTCATCACTAGAGAAAAGACCCAAGGTTGGTCACAAAGCCGCAACAGCATACCACAAGGACATCTATTCCTCCCCCAATACCGAAGACAAGAAGGAGGAGATCCACAGATTGCAAACAGAGCAAGACCAATGAGAGTGGAGAGGTCGTAAGTCGGGTTTTCAGTGCGCTGGATGTGGCGGCGACCACCCCCGTTCAGAGTGCTGGTTCTTAGACACCATTTGCTGGTACTGTGAGAAACGGGGGCACATCGCCAAGGTCTGCCACAACAAACGAAACTACAGTCTGAGGCGACACGACAACACGCCCCCAGGAACTGGGACAAACATACAGAGAACCATTGGATCTGCGAGAGTCGAAGCAACCGGCTCAGCAAAGCTCAACGGAGAGAAGAGACACACCAAACACTCACCATCGGGTACTCAAACAACACCAATGCCAGAAAGGTGCACGTGCAGGTCAGCTTCGAAGGCAGGCCATGCAACATGGAAGTGGATTCCGGATCCTACCTCTCCATGGTATCATGGGACACAATCAAGCAGTTAGTGCCCAGCTTACAAAAATTAGAGCTGGAGAGTCAAAAACTAACCATCAAAGACTACCAGGGGAACCAGATCCCCGTGATAGAAATTGGACATTTCCACGTTACTTTCAAGAAGCATGGGAAAGTACTTCCACATACCATTGTGGACAGTGACTGCCCAAGCCTGCTGGGACTGGAATGGTTCGCGCCATTAGGAATCGAAGTGACGGGCATCAACCACGTCGAGGAAACAGACCGGAAGGAGGAACTCATGAAGGACTTCCAAGAAGTTTTCGACAGACAATTAGGCAAGTACCGGGGGTCCCCAATATCATTTAATGTGAACCCCAATATTGCCCCAATCCGTCTTAAACCGAGGTGAGTTCCATTCGTGCTCAAGCCTAAAATCGATGAGCAACAAGACAAGGGGTCCTGGAGCCAATAGATCACGTACGCTGGGAGACCCCAATAGTCACCCCGATAAAACCAGATGGGTCATTGAGAATTTGTGGTGACTACTAGGCAACCCTAAATAATGCACTGCAACAGAGGGCGTACCCAGTCCCGGTGGTGCAGCACCTCCTACACTCACTAGGGGAAGAAAAAGTCTTCACGAAGCTCGACCTGGTGCAGGCATACCAGCAGCTGCCAGTCGACGCTGAGACTGCGGAAGCGCAAACCATCGTGACCCACAAGGGGGCTTTTCTGTGCAAAAGACTCCAATTTGGAGTCAGCGTGGCACCAGGGGTATTCCAGAGCTTAATGGAACGATTACTACAAGGAATAAAAGGAGTGGTGCCATATTTCGATGATGTCTTGGTAGCAGCCAAAAACAAAAGCCAATTGGGGAGCCACCTCAGGGAAGTCCTGCAGAAGTTTAAAAAGGCAGGACTAAAAAGAAAAAAGAAAAGTGCCAGCTATGCACTGAAAAAGTTGAGATCCTGGGATACCTAATTGATAAAGATGGAATTCACCCCACAAAGAAAAAGATTAAAGTAATCAAGCAATCCCCAAGTCCACAAAATAAAGCAGAGTTACAGGCTTTCCTAGGACTAATTAACTTTTACAATGTTGTTTTGCCACAAAAGGTAACGACGGCGGAACCTCTGCATAGGTTACTCGACAAAACAGCCACCTGGTCCTGGGGCAAGTGGGAAGAGGCTGCATTCCGGAAAATAAAAGATCTACTCACATCGGAATCAGTCCTCATCCAATACAGCGAAACCCTACCACTAACGGTGACCTGCGATGCCTCACCATTCGGCATCGGAGCTATACTGAGCCATACTCTGCCAGACAAGAGAGAAGCACCGATTGCATACTTCTCTAAGACATTATCAAAGGCAGAAAGGAACTATAGCCAGCTGAACAAGGAGGCACAAGGAGCGGTCACTGGCGTGAAGCGGTTTCACGAATACCTGTACGGTAGGAACTTTATCCTTATCACTGATCACAAACCACTCCTGGGGATCCTGGCAGGGAACAAGGCCACCCCTAACATCTTGTCACCCCAGATGACAAGGTGGTCCGAGTTCTTTGCCGCCTACAACTACCAGCTAATACATCGCCCCGGGAAAAGCATCTTGCATGCCGATGCATTAAGCCATTTCCCCCAGCCAGATCCAGAGGATGACCCAGCACCCACCACATCCACCCTGCAAATAGAGACACTGCCCAACCTGCCAATGACCGCGTCAGACATTGCTGGAGAGACAATCAAAGACAGGAAACTGGTGCTTGTTTTGAGCTGGGTGGAAAAAGGGTGGCCGAAACCAAGAGCAGTGACCAGTTTAAACCTTTCCGGAACCGACAGACTGAACTATTTTCCCAAAAGGGATGTATTTTATGGAGCGACAGAGTAGTGGTTCCAGACACATTACAAACAAGAATATTGCACATGTTGCACGAGGGACACCCAGGCATCATAAAGATGAAATTCCCGGCCAGAAGCTATGTTTGGTGGCCAGGGATGACAAAACCATTGAGACATGGGTGGCAACATGTGACAAATGTCAAAGATCCAGGCCAAAATCTCCCTCCGCACCAACCCTCGAGTGGGAAACACCCAAGGGCCCATGGTCAAGGGTCCACATAGACTTTGCGGGACCCACAAAAGGACACACCTTTTTAATCACAGTTGACGCTTACTCCAACTGGTTGGAGGTAAGCAGTATGCAATCTACCACAACAGAAGCAGTCATAAAAAAACTAACTAAACTTTTTGCCACCCATGATCTACCAGACTTGTTAGTCTCTGACAACATGCTACAATTCACGGCATTGGCATTCAAACAATTTCTCGCCGAACGGGGCATCTGGCATGCATTGACAGTGCCCGCTCATTCGCTGGCAAACGGCTGGGCAGAACGAATGGTCAGATACACAAAAGAGGCCCTAGAAAAAATGGATGCAGGAAGCACGAATGAAAAAATAAATAAACTACTAACAATACAACACATAACATCCAGCTCAAAAACCAACAAAAGCCCAACAGAGCTCCTGATGAGAAGAAAACTCCGATCCCACCGAGACAGACTGCATCCAACATATAATTCCGAAAAACCACCAGACTCGTCTAGCAGGTATCGCACATATAATCTGGGAGACACTGTTTATGCCAAAAACTTTTCAGGAGACCTGCTCTGGGTACCTGCCAAGATAACCCAGGTGACAGGTCCCCGGTCATACCGGCTGGAAACGGAGGACGGAAGGAATTGGAAACGACATATCGACCAACTAAGATCACGAACAACCTCCAACAATGCCAGCAATGCACAAACACCACAAAAAGACTTTAATAAAAAAACTAGAGAGGGGGGAGAAACCCCAAACAATTACCAAAAGGAAGGAGAAAATCCTCCCACAGCACAGCAGCAAACCGAACACGCCCAACCGACACAAACTGAGCAACCACCACCAACACCAATAAATAGAAACCAACAACACTTACCAGCAAACGATGGTAGCAGAAGGGAACCAGCAGAAAATGACCCACACGGAACCTCACCTGGAAGAAGCAGCCAAGCCAGTTCAACCAGCCCAGAAAGACTGGCCAGGAACAGAGAAGCTGACAACTCAACCGAACCCAGTAGACCGGGTGGGAGTTACAGTGAAAGGCCTGACTCACCCTTCCAGGCAGTTCCATACAAAAGAGCAGGAACGACAAAGATTCCATCCAAACCGGCTGAAGACCACACAACAACTGAGCTGCGCATGTCAAGTAGGCAAGTTAAAAGCCCTGCCTACCTATGGGACTACGTCACATAGGATGGACCAAACCAAGAGGGGAGGGGTGTTCCATATTAGCATTCTTAGAATACCCTCACCTGATTGGTCAAGACAGACCGCACTGTGATTGGATGAAAGAACAACAGTGATTGGTCAGTGAAGAATCAACCGCGATTGGCCGTGCCGATCGCGGGAGATTCAGAGAGCTGTCATTGGATGCGAACTGCCAGCAAGCTCTATAAGAAGGGCTGCCGCGGCTCTCAGATCTACCACAGATCTATCCCTTTTAATAAAGAGCTGAAGTTACGCTGGCCTCAAGTCTCTTTTTTCCCGCGCTTCTACACTCAGTGCATTTAACCATTGAGCCATCACAGTTAAATATCAGTAATAGAATTCCCACACACCAGGTTTAAATCTAGGAACCAGTTGAGATAACATATCACAATCTTATGATCTAGATGAAGAATGGCAATTTAAAAAAGTGACCTTCAATCACTACAAACAGATTTCACAGATCCAACAAAAGCACTTCCAGGAATGCAGCTGCCCCGAAAAATATGGAGCCACCTGAATAGAATCAGGATAGGCCATGCCAGAACTAAGGCAAAGTTCTTCACATGGGGAATGGTCGAGAGCCCGCAATGCAACTGTGGTGCATCGGAACAAACTATAACATCTTTGTAGTTCAAGACTGTCTCCTCAGGAAATTTCAAGGCACCTGGGATGATCCCACCACAACCACATCAGAAGCAGTTAGATGATATCTTCTTTAGATATTGAATTGTAACATCTATCCTATTGTGATTCTATTGTGCCATACTGTGCAGCATATTTGCTGATGTTTTACTTAAACTTATATTTGTGTTTGTATGTAGAATGTGTTTTATTAGCATGATCAATGACTGCATGATCTCAGTAGATGCCATGAACTAAATAAATAAATCAAAGCCAGTTATGTCTTATGGTCTTGGAGTTCTATCAAGACAGCCTGTTGTCTCTCTTTCGAAGCACTGCTGAACAGGTCCAGGGGCTTCACCTGGCCCAGAAACTCACTCACTCACCCTTATTCACAGGATCCCTCTTACAGATTTTCCTCCCACAACAGTAACCACAATAATGTTCTCAAAGCCTTGTCTTTTTTTATAATGTGTTATGATGACTCCCTTGTTGCAGATATTGCTGAGATATTGCCAATAAACATAGTATGTTTGTCTTCAACTATGGAATCAGAATTGCACTTTGTTAGTTTTATTTTTCCTATTTGGACAAGGCAATTCATGTTCTAAACTGTGTAAAAAAATCTTAGGAAAGTCCTTCCTTCCTTCCTTCCTTCCTTCAACTTTTGCTAAACTTTCAGGAAAATCTGTTCCTCCATTTTGTTCAGTAGACCAACCTTTTAAAGATAAGTTTTTCTTCAATGACAGATATTGAGACTGTTAGATTTCTTTTAATCATCTCCATCTGGCATTATCAAGAGTTTGGTTGATTTTTAAACAACAATGTTTTATTGCTGTTGTTTCTTATATCAGTCCTCTTGAATTAAAGAGACTTGAGCAAAGGTCAGCAACTTGTCCTGTAAGAAGAGTTTCCCAGAGGCTTTGTGCATCAAACAGTGAACGTTAAAACATGTAAATTAATCAAGTAAATTAACACAACACATCCATTTAACATTTAATTTTTTCAGGTTAACAAAATTCCACTGCTTTGTTCCCACAAAGAATATGACCAAGCCCCCCAAAAAATATTGTTTAATGTGATGTTATGATACACCTAAAGTGCTAAGATAAAGGATGAATTCCCACAACATAAGCTGAACCATATGCCATACCATCCTGTTTTAACTTGATCTGGCATGTTGTGTGAACCTGGCCATATTGTTGATGTACACAAGACCTGAGCCTTTACACTTATGGAGATCTCAGCAGCCCAATAAGAGGAGCTGAAATAGAGCTCAACATGAATGAGATATGGAGTATGAAGGACTTTTCTCATTGTGTACAAACAAATGTCTAATTTCTAGCCTAGCAATAGCTTGGCCATTCATGGCAGCAATGGAGGAAACAGCAAGAATAATTCCTGGCCTTCAGCTATAAATACAACTTTCTGGATTGTGGTGGTTCTGGATTCATGGATATCTGCTTATTACTCCATTGAAAGTATAATGTTGAAAAGTGATGGAAACAAGAAATGTGTAAGGACCAGCCTCTCCACTCTTCAAAAAATAAGTATAGACTCTTGAAAATTTTGTATCAAAAGGAATCTTTTTTATTGAAGGGTGGTAAAAGCAACTCAAAATTCAAAGCAGAATCTGAGGTCCACAGGGCATGCAACTAGATAAAGGGAATTAGAAACCCCTCCCAACAGTCCAATGTGGATTCCACCAATCCACAGATGTGAAGATGTTATTACACCATCCTCCCTGAGAAAGCAGATAAGGTAGGTTTCCCAGAGCTATTTTCTGGCACTGCAATCCACATGGCCCCTTCTCACCTTGCATCTACCCAAGAGGTGAGAATTTTCCAGACATCTGGAGCACCAGGCAATGGTTATAAATCATGTAAAAGGTTATACAAAGCCAATGTAAGAAATAGGATATTTAGGATACATAGAGAGGAAAAGAATTAAATGTATCAAATCCAAAAATCCAAAAACCCACCCTTTCTTCCATCGAAGAATGGCAGATACACAGATCTTACAAAGGAGAGAAGAGAGAATAAAGGTTACAAAAACAAAAGAATAATGGCAAGAGGGAGAACAAAGAATTAAAATAACATTTTAATTTTGAACCATCAAAAGTTATTTTTTGAAAAAATCAGTCAGAAATCTGAAATTACATTTTTTAAAATGTTCCTGATGATTCTCCTATGAGCTCTTCAGAGCATTAATTTGTGGAACGCTCCTCCTCCTCCACAGGACTCCTCCCCAGCATTCCCCAGTTTTTGCTCAGCCTTGTGAGAGATAGGCAGTGATTGTGATTCTTACTTGGCCGAAACAGGAAAAAATTATTTTGTTGCAGCAGCTTTGACAGTTAATCAGCTTGTCTTTAGCCTTCTTCCTTTCCGATTTATCAAACTGGCTTGCATTGTAGAGATCGCAGCCAGACAGGTCTGAATTAGGGAAGCGCCAGTTCGCGCCCCAAAGTGGCAGGAGGTTTCTTCGGTGCTGCTCCATGCCCCCTCCCCACAGCTGATATTCTACCCATGCCATTTCGAACAATTGCTGCAGCGTCTTTTTCCCTTAATCGACCTGAGGCGTGACTTTTTACTACAAACCGAGTCTTATCGCTCCCCCCCCCCCAAATGACATTTGAGGTGGAGAATTCAAACTCTTGATAACTTCCACCTTTTCCCGCCACTTAGCTTAATAGAAAAAGCCACTGGCGGCTATTCATTCACAAGGCAGGAACTTGCTGCTGGAGAGCGCGCCAAAAACTTGAATAGCCGGAGGACATTTTGTGCTGTTAAAACCTCGTGGCCACGCACCTGTGATTAATTTTCGAGTTGTGTGAGGTAGTTTTGCTCGGAGCAGCAGGTTCCCTTCAATATTCTGGGAACGATTATACCCTCGTATTGGCTTGGCGTCATTCAAGGCTATTTCTTACGTTTTAATCTGTTGGCTTAATCCTCACAGCCCAATTATCTAAGTGGCACAACAGCGAGCACCCAGACCTGTGTCCGCTTGTGCAGTAACGCTGTTGAAGGCCCCTACACTTATCAATCTGGGCCTTTAGGCGTTCACAATTTGGCTGTTTGGCTTTACTTTGCATGTAATTTTGTGTCATTTAATTAACATTCTTATACTGATTATTATATATATATATATATATATATATATATATATATATATATGTGTATATATATATATATATATATATATGTGTGTGTGTGTGTGTGTGTGTGTGTGTGTGTGTGTGTGTGTGCTGTTCAGCTTCCTTCGGGTATTATCCCACGTCACTGTAGTTCTGTTAAAGTTGTAGATGATTCCACCAGACTGTCAATCATTTGGAAGCCTGCACTCTCAAATAGAAAGATCTCCATGCCACAAGCCAGGCAAACACCTGGGCAAAAACAGACTCCCTCTGATAGCTCCAACCTAACCCCCCCACCAGGCACCCAGGTGAAACCCAGCTTGCTAATGAAGAGCAGCCGTCCCTTCACACGGAGCCAAGCTGCACTAAAAGCCTCCAACACAAGAACAGACTGTTGCCAGCCAATCAAAGCCACAAAACAGACAGAAGAAACCAGGAACACCAATCAATCAAACTCCAAGTCCAATGAAACAGGTCCAGGCTCCCAACCAATCAGAATGGACCAGCCTCAAATTTAAAACCAGGAGCTGTAAGACCCATATCCATACAGAGGCCTGATGATGGCAGATGAGATTCTGCTGAAACGTTGCTACAACTTTAACAGAACTACAATGACGTGGGATAATACCCGAAGGAAGCTAAACAGCATATATATATATATATATATATATATATATATATATATATATATATATATATATATATATTTTCTGAGGTTTTCATGGGTATTTGTATGTGGATCTTTGGTTATTCGGGTTTTCTCCCGCATAAAATTGGAAGTATCTAGGCAACGTTTCGATGAAGTCTCATTCATCATCTTCAGGCTTCTTTCTTCAGCTCTATGCTTCTCAGAGTCATTACTCTGGCATTATAAGCACACCTGTACTTATAAGAGCAGCAATTATTATTATTATTATTATTATTATTATTATTATTATTATTATTATTATTATTATTATTATTATTATTATTATTATTATTTCTCTTCAGTATAATATTTTAATTTCAATAAAATATTATTACTGAGATATGACTCATTTTAGATAGGCACTATATATATATATATACAAAAAGGGGGGGGGGGGCAATAGAACCATTATTAGGGAAACCGGTCTATAATCAGATCAGGCCCCTGGATGTGCCAACCGCCTTCACAGCAATATATAATAAGCATACTGCAATTGCAATTTGAATCGAAATGGCAGATGATAGTTCTCAGACCTCATCTTTGAAGGCAAAAGCCAAATCTCAACACAAACCTAAGCAGGCTAAGGGGACTTCTAGAGCCTCAAAAAGGGACGCTATCAGGCACCACAAAGCTTTACAAAAGCAGATAGACAAGCGCACTCAAGAGGCGCACAATGTCCCACAGGACTTCTCCTCCTCCTGCCCGTCTGTCTCTTCCCACCCTCCTTCTCCCCTAGATCTCTCCCTCTCATCCAGGTGCAACTTGGCTCCACAAGGCCAACAGGCCCAAGTGCCCGGGACACCGTTCATGTGAAGGGGTCCTGAAGCCACATTCACTCCGACGGCCGCTGGTCTCCATTAAGGCGATAGTCTTTTTGAGAAGGTTCCAGAGAGGACGAAAGCCTTGAAGGAGCTGGCAATCCACCAGGGAATCACAGCGGGGCTTCAACACGCAGTTATGACCAGGGAATATCCTGTGATCACTGATCATGAATCCCAATCACTGAGGTCATTGACCAGGTCAGAGCAGCACCATACCCAGGCACATTTACAGTGGGAGACCCCCTCCAAGGTCCAATGGAGGAGGAGGGGGAGGAGGAAGAAATGGATCAAATAGATCAAATGGAAGAGACTGAATCAGGATCAATACATGATACGGAGCCCCTGTCAGAAGCAGACCCCTTAGAAAGAGGAATGTCTGAGGATGAGGGTCTTATTCCTGACCAACCTTTTTTTACAGACTTATTCCACCCACAGCTTTTTAAATCTCTCTTGTTTAAGACAAAAAATATTGCACACCTAAACAAGTCGACTCCTTCCACCACACCAACTCCTTTGGAAGAGGGACCAGAGGATCTGATCTTCAACTAACCAGTAGTTGAAGCAGAGGTGATCCCCATTCATCCCATGTTTTCAGACCTGGTACAGAAGCAGTGGGCTTTGGCAGCAGTGTACACAGCCCCCACTGGATATGACAGGAAATATTTTAATCTGGCCCCTGATTTCTCAAAATTATTGAATACTCCCGAGGTAGATGAACCTATAGTGGGATTAGCATCCTCCTCCATTCCCAGTGATGCTCTGGAGGCATTAAAGCCAGAGGAAAAACGGGCCGAACTAGCCCTGCACAGAGCCCATCAGTCTAACGCATGGGCCATCAGAGCAGCCACGGCCGCCTCCTTCTTCACGCGTTCCTTTCTCAGATGGCTCCGTCTCTTACAGCAACATGACTCTACTTCTAACCTTAGAGCACAGCAAGATATTGCTGAACTTATTGCTGCTGCTGAATTTTCAGCTGATGCAACTTATCATGCAGTCAAGTTTTCAGCCAGGGCCATTACTTCACATCACAGCGCATCGCTTACTATGGTTAAAACATTGGCAAGCCGACTTCAAACAGAAATCCAAGCTGGCTTCATCCCCAATTGTGGGAGACAGACTGTTTGGCCCTTCCCTTGATCCGCTACTAATCGAAACCCGTAACAAAAAGAAAATTCTCCCTTCCCTTTTTCAGAGGTCAGGTCCCAGAAACCCCCGGTCCTTTTGGAGGGGATCCTTTTGACCCTTTTACCAGTATCACCCAGATACCAGAGACCCCCACCATTCAGACCAGGGCAGCAGCCAGATAGATCAGACTTCAGGGATAGGAGCAGAAGGGGTAGTCAATCTGAAAGATCCTTTCAGGGAACAGGAAACAGGCACTTTCGGAATCCAAGATAACTCCCAGGACTCAACCCCCATTGGCAGATGCCTTAAATTATTCGCTGACCAATGGGACTCCTCAACCTCTGATTCCTGAGTCAGAGACATGATCAGATTTGGCCTTGCACTGGAGTTTCAATCCATCCCCCCAGATTTTTTCATGTTATGCCCTCTCTCCAGAGACACGGTTAAACGTGATCTCATGGAATTGGCTATCCAACACCTACTGGATATATGAGCCATCCAACCAGTAGCTACCACTCAATGGGGGCGAGGTTTTTATTCACATCTTTTTGTTGTTCCCATAAGTTGGGGGGGGGGGTGGAGGCCGATATTAGATCTGAAACAACTGTTTCTTAGTATATCGCAAGTTTTAAATGCATACCCTGCAATCTATTTTGCTTGGCATCAGAAAGGGGGACATCCTCATGTCCATAGACTTGTCGGAGGCATACCTGCATATTGCTATTCATCCTTCCCATTATAAATTTCTCAGATTCTGTTATAATAATCACAATTTTGAATATGTGGCCCTTCCCTTCGGACTTGCTTCTGCCCCTAGGACCTTCACGAAGATTCTCGCAGCGTTAGCTGCTCATCTTCAGGACATCCCCGTACAACTCCAGTGTTAACTTGATGACATCTTGATCTTGTCATCTTCTGTCCCCCAAGCAGTCAAAGACACTCAGAACACATTACAATCCCTACAACAACATGGCTTCTTAATAATTGGAAAAAGAGTCATTTAACACCATTGACTCGGATAATCCATCTGGGGGCTGTCATAGATACGGTGGAAGGCAAAGTTTACCTGTCACCAGATAGACTAAATAGCATTCAGCAATTAGTTAAGGAGATTAGGAGTCTTAAGAGGGTGTCCCTAGTGGAACTATCAAAATTGTTAGGCAAGATGATCTCATGTATCTCTATCATCCCTTGGGCCCAGCTCCACACTAGATCTCTCCAGTGGTTCCTGCTTCTGTACCAGCGTTCCGGCTGAAGCAACTCCAAACACAAAGTTAGGGTACCACCAATATCTCTCCTCTGGTGGACCAGACCAGTCATCAACAGAAGCTGTCTCTTCAAGGAACCACAAAGACTTACCATCACCACCGATGCCAGCCTGTTTGGATGGGGAGCTCACGTTCAATCGCTTACAACCCAAGGCCGCTGGCCCGCCATAGAACAGTCTTGCAGCATAAACTGGCTGGAGCTTCAAGCAGTACACCTGGCTCTCCGCAGCTTCCTTCCCCAGGTACGCAATCAGCACATACTAATACTGATCAACAACGTAACAGCCAAAGCTCACATAAGTAAACAGGGGGGCACACAGTTGAAACATCTCATGCAGGAAGCAGAGGGGTTGTGTCGTTGGGCGGAGACCAACCTACTTTCCATCAGAGCAGAGCACATTTCAGGCCTGTCGAATACACAGGCAGACTGGCTGAGCAGGGCCAACATCGATCAAGTGGAGTGGCACCTCCATCCCTCCTTGTTTCAGGAAGCGGTCAGGACATTTGGACAGCTGGTGGTGGACCTGTTCACTTCTCCCCTCAACACTTAGCTCCCAAGATTTTTTTCCAGGTACCCATCGCAAGGAGTGGAGAACTTCAACTCGCTCCACTGTCCTTGGCCCCTGGGACTCCTATATGCATTCCCTCCACTTCCACTGGTTCCCAAGGTCATCCAGAAATTGCTGGTCAAGAGAGCGGAACTACTTCTAGTAGCTCCTTACTGGCCCAGATGGCCGTGGTTTGCAGACCTCCGCAGTCTCTCACTATCAACTCCATGGAGAATTTCGCCAGCCAGGGTCTTGTTAACTCAGGGGCCCCTTCAATATTCGGACCCTCAATGGTTGCACCTGACCATCTGGAGGTTGAGCGGAGCTGTCTGAAGAGTGAAAAGTTTTCCAACAGAGTTATTGCCACTGTCCTAGCTGCTAGACGCCCCTCAACAACTCGCATTTACAATGCCACATGGTCCAGTTTTTGCAAATGGTGTACCGAGTCTCAAATTGATCCCACCTCTGCCTCTGTGGCTCAAATTCTAGAGTTCTTACAAGAGAGACTTGACAAGGGATTATCACCTAATACATTGAAAAGACAGGTGGCAGCCTTGGCATCAGTTCTCACTCGCGAAGGCCTAACTTCCCTTTCCCATCATCCTCGTATACAGTCCTTCCTTCGAGGAGCCACAAATTTACGCCCTCCAGCGGTATACCATTATCCCACCTGGGACCTTAACAAGGCCCACATTGCACTCACCAAGGGCCATTTCGAACCCTTGATATCATCAAGTCTACAAGTTCTGACGTATTGTAGCGAGAAGGAACAAAAAATACTTCTGCTCATTGTATTTTGGAGATTTCAGCCTTGTCTATCAGACAAGATCATTGTGTTTTCCATGCTGATCAGGTGGTCCTTCACCCCAACCCTACATTTATACCCAAAATCAACTTGGCTTTTCATAGGGCACAAGAGCTGATACTTCCTAATTTTTGCCCCAGACCATCACAAGGGATGGAACTGCAATGGCATAGGCTTGATGTGAGGCAAGCATTACGAATATATATCAATCGTACAGCGGATTTCAGAAAAACGGAGGCCTTATTCGTGTCCTTTCAGCCCAACACTCTGGGAGGCAAGGTCTCACCTTCTACGATAGGCCGTTGGCTATGAGCTGCAATAGCGAAAATGTATCAGACTCAATCCCTGCAGGTGCCCAGGGACATAACAGCTCATTCAACAAGGAGCGCCGCAACATCAGGAGCATGGGCCACACAGGCAGCAATTACTGAAATTGGTTGAGCTGCAACCTGGGCCTCTCCATCACCTTTCATTAGGCATTATAAAATAGATGTGTTTGCATCCTCTGAGGCCTCTTTTGGAAGAAGAGTTCTGCAACGGGTCCACAGGGACCAGGAGGAGATTCCAGGCCAGACAGAGTCCCTCCCATAGGACAGGCCAAGCTTTGGTATGTCCCACTACTGGATGCTCTGAACAGCTCATAGGAGAAAGGGTGTTGGTACTTACCTGACACGCTGTGAAGAGCATCCAGCACCACCCTTTTGTTCCATCTGGTGGGGTCCTGTTTCGGCCAACAGATTTGTTAGGGCATTGAGGCCGAGGGCATCCCTTTCTTTCGTCTTTGCCAAAACTGGCGAACGCTGGGGAGGAGTCTCGTGGAGGAGGAGGAGTGTTCCACAAATTAAGCCCAGCCTAGCATCCAGAGACTGAAGCACCTCCCACTACTGGATGCTCTTCACAGCTCAAAAAGAATGGGCATGTCAGATAAGTACCAACACCCTTTCTATTTATGCCTGAGTCTTTTTCAAAGTCTTTTTAAAGCAAACTTGAAAGACACATTTGCCTCCCTGGGAATTCTGGATTTTACACTTTCTGTTCCTGAAGTGTTTCCTTTTTCTTCTCCTGTCCTGAAAAAGAACGATAAGCTATTGATTGGACTTGCTGAGAGACGATGAAGCCTGTTTAATTACTTCATTAGTTCTCTGCATGTTGAGAGGTGGATTAATTAACAATTAAGTCCAGGCTAATCACAAAAGTTCATTCCTTGCCAAAAGTTTGCCAACCAGAGTAAACCACAATCGAACCAGTTTTCAGAGTTTGGGATGAGAAGTGGGGACAGATTTTAAGAAGAAAAGGAAAGAAATAGTTCCAGACTCATTTTCTGCTACAGCAACTTATAGTTGCAGTCAATTTATGACCACAATTGAGTCCAATTGAGCCCAAAATTTCTCTTGCTTAGCATGACAGTTGTTAAGTGAGTTTTGCCCCGTTTTATGATCTTTCTTGCTACAGTTCTTGAGTGAATCACTGCACTTGCTAAGTTAGTAACACCATTGTTAAGTGAATCTGATTGTCAGATGGTGCTCCATTCAAAATCCAAGAAAGAAATACTTAGATTCCATTTATTAGAGAAAAGTTATCTTTCACTGGAAGTCAAGTGGTAGCAACAAAAGAATTCTGAATCTAAGAAAATGAGTGCGTAAATCACATATACAAAGTGATGGCAACGTTCCCACCCCCAATTGTTCAATTGGCTCATCCAATTAAAAGTTGTGGGCATCTCCAGGTTGTGATCAGGCCTCTGTCCATTGACCTTGACATAGTTTGATAATATGTTGCAGCTGTGCATCGTATAGGATAGAAGCCTAAGCAAGAACTCCCCCCCCCAACTTATACAGTTCTGTTTTGTAACACCTCCAGCTCACTTCCCATAACCATGTCCTTCGTCCTCCCCCTGTTACTTATGACAGCCTAAAGATGCAAAGCAAAGGAAGAAAACTTTTTTTTTCAATTTTTATTGGTTTTTAAGACTAACATATACAAACAAAACATAAAAACATCAAGCCATCTTCCATATATGTGCATACAGTGTGCCAGTTGGCTTACAAATTGTTTTGTGCTTCCATTTCGTAGTCTTCAATTACAATTACATAGTATATATTCTCATATTTTCAATCAAGTATTAAATATATGAATATCATTGTTAATCATTTGACTATACTTTTATTCATTCGTTTTACGAAATAATCATATTTTACTTAAATTGTTTTGTGACAGTTCATATTATCATCTCAAATCTATCCTACAATCATTTTGCAGATATAATAAGAAAAGAATACATCTGTATATATTTATTATTTTCTAATAATCTACATATTTCATTACCATGTGTTATTGTCCAACCATTGATAGAATAGATCCTAGATTTTATAAAATTGTTTATCATCTTGTCCTCTGATTTCAAATGTCAATCTACTCATTTCAGCACATTCCAATATTTTCTTAATAATTTCCTCCTGCAATGGTATTTTCTCATTTTTCCAGTTTTTAGCAAATACAATCCTAGCCGCTGTTAATAAATTTACAATCAGATATTTCAAATCTTTACGACATATTTCAGGTAAAATTCACAATAAAAATATCTCTGGTTTCAAATCTATATGCTTTTTTGTCATTTTTTCCAACCATGTGTAGATTTTAATCCAATATTTTTGAGCATCTGCACAAGTCCACCACATATGGTAACATGAGCCAGGTGTCTGATGACATTTCCAACATTTTTCAGATTTGTTCTTGAACATTCTTGCTATTCTTGTCAGGGGGAAAATGCCACCTGTAAAACATCTTATACAAATTTTCTTTATATGCTGTTGATATTGTCATTTTATAATTTTGAGACCACAATTTTTGACATTTCTCTAGATCAATCTCATATCCAAAATTCTTCCCCCAAGCAATCAAAGTTTCTTTAACTTGTTCTTCTTCTAATTTAATTTCTAATAAATATCCATACAATTTTTAATCACCTTTTCATCAGTACCTGTCAAAATCTTATCTAAAGCAGTCAGTTTATCATAGAAACCTTCTGTTTTAAAATATTTATCATACCTTGAATGTATTTGCACGTATGAAAACCAATTCATCTTTATACCTTGTTCCTGTAATTTTTGTATTTTCATTCAATATTTCACCATATCTAACTGTTTGTTCTTTTTAATATATTATAGGATAAGAAAATGCTTCAATAGTTGATGGAATTTGTTGGAATAGACTGGAATTTTCAAATAGCATTGTCTTTTAATCTTCTCCCAGTTTAACCACAGAAACTCCCATATATAATGTCTTCTAAAATACCACCGTGATTTAATTCCTTTATACCATAGAAAAGCATGCCACCCCAACAACAGATCATGTCCTTCTAATGTTAGCAATCAAGTATTTCTTCATGTTATCCATTCCTTAACCCACATCAAATTTGTCGCTTGGTAATACCACTCCCAATTAAGCAAACCAAATCCTCCTCTTACTCCAACATCTTGCAAAAGCTTGTGTTTTATTCTCACTTTCTTACCTTGTCATATATATTTCAACACAATTTTATTTAAATCTTCAAGGTAATCTTTTCCAAGCCTAACTGGAATTGTTTGAAACAAATATAAAATTCTGGGTAGTATATTCATCTTGATTGTTGATATTCTCCCTATTAATGACAGTTGTAAATTTTCCCATTTCCCAAATCTAACGCTATCTGCTGCTTAAGTTTGATGTAATTATTCTCTTTTAGTGTACTGCATCTTGCTGTCAAATATATCCCCAAGTACTTGATCTTATTCGTGACCTGGATTTTCAATAGATCTGCCAGTTCTTCCTTTAGTCTTGGTAGCATATTCTTTGTCAAGATCTTTGTCTTATCTTTGTTTATTTTAAAACCAGCCACCCTTCCATATGTCTCTATCTTTTCTATCAATTTTGATGGTGTTTCTAGTGGGTCTTCTAAAATGAAAACCAGATCATCTGCAAATGCTTGCAACTTAAATTATTCCTTTTTAATTTTCATCCCTTTTATATCCTTTTCTTCTCTAATATTTCTGTTTAGCACTTCCAAGGTTAATACAAACAACAGAGGTGATAGTGGGCATATTTGTCTTGTTCCGTTTCTTATATCAGTAGAATCTGTCAGTTCTCCCTCTATCATTACCTTTGCCGTTTGCTTATGCTATATAAGTTCTATTGCTTGAATAATTTTTTTAGCAAAGTCCATCTGTTCCAGTTGTAATAACATGAATTGCCAATTCACATTATCAAATGCCTTCTGTGCATCCAGAAATATCAAAGCCATTTGTTTTTCAGGATGTGCCTCATAATATTCCAAAGTATCCAATATTACCCTCATATTGTCTTTAATTTGTCTCTTTGGCAGAAATCCATTTTGATCAGGATGGATAAAATTGTTTAAGTATTTTTAAGTCTTTCTGCCAATATTGAAACAAAAATTTAATCATCTGTGTTTAGTAAGGAAATAGGTCTATAGTTCTTGATTTGTAATGGATCGGCCTCCTCTTTCCATATCCCCCCTCCTCCTCCTGTTACTTATGACAGCCGAAAGATGCAAAGCAAAGGAAGAAAATCTTGAAGGTTGTTGACACTGACATTCCTAATGCTTGTCAGAAGGTTGCATGACCCCGGGATATAGCAACCATCATGAATATGAGTCAGTTGCCAAGCATCTGAATTTTGGTCACATGACCATGGGGATGCTGCAAAGGTTGTAAGGGTGAAAAATGGTCATAAGTCACTTTTTCCACTTCTGTTGTAACTTTGAGCAGTCACTAAACAAACTGCTAAGTCAAGAACTACCTGTGAAGGACCTCATGCTATAACTGTGATCTTCTGATGAGAACTTCCTAGCCAAGGGAGGCTTCTTCCTGCAAGCCAAGGCATTTCCTTTCTTGCACCCTGGACTTTTGCAACTGAGCTGAGGACTGGCCCAGCACTAGAAGCCCAGCAGCAGGATCCTTTTTTTCTGGTCATCAGACTGAAGGACTGTAATCACACTGGGGCTGGCTTGGAGCTGGTAGTAGGGCTTTGACTGGCAATGACTCAGAAACCACGAAACCACCTAAAGATCATCTTCTTGCCAGCCCCAGTTGAGAGGAGCAAACAGAGGGGAGAACTGTGGAGAGATACAGAGGGCAGGGGATAGTCTGGGGGTGAATGGAAACACAGTGGAGTGCCAGGATTGAAATAAGGGCAGCAGAAGAAAAGATCAGGGATACATAGGAATGTGTGTGTGGCAAGCAGAAAGTCTGGGCTCACCTGAATGACAAATGCTAAACACAAGTTCACACACAATGCACTATCCAAGAAATCATGATAAACTTTCACTGGAGTAACAAAGGTTAAATCCCCACTCCCCTTGAATCAAAGTCTTCTTGGACCAATGTCAGCAAACCCAAGTTTTAGGGGAGGGGTGCAACAGAACGGAATCAGGTTGGAGAGTTCCCCCAGCACAAAACAATGAAGAGGGAGGATCTTGGGTGGGGGGAGAGAAAAACCAGCAAAACAATATTTGGGAAGGAATTGGTTGGTTGTCTAAGCAGAGACAAAAGAACAGACTGGAGGAATCAAATATTCTCAAAGGGAGAGAGAATAATGAAGTTTGGTTGGGTTGGCAAGAGAAGATACTAACTTGAGTTTTCAAGCAAAACCATTTCCTAATAATTGAATAAATATGCAAAATTTGCAAGAATATACAATATTTACCGGTGACATGAAGAAAATTAATGATTTGCTTTTTATGAAATTAGCATTCTTTTGGAGCAGAAAGCTAGGTATTCAAAAGAGTGGCACTGTGTTGTGTGGCTGAGACCAAACCTTCCTATTCTGCTCTGTTTCCTCAGCAAGGCAGCTATCTTGCCCTATGACCAAGTCCCTTCTGTAAAAATATAATTTCTGCAGAATATGGGTTCAATTATTTGGTCTTTGGGGCTCAGATTATCCTCTGCCTTGTATTCAGTTATCACTCAACCCTTGATCTGACATAGGTCAATAGTAGTCATTTTAACCTATTAGTGTCCAAGCGATGCCAATCCCCCTAAGACAATGCCTACATACCTCCTCAAGTTTCTATCTCCACAATGATTGTCTGGCAGAGTGGAGCCATCCTGGAGCATCTAGGGTTTTTTGCATGAAGAACAAGTACTCAGCCATGAATTGAAGAAGTTTGTATGTATGAAAATAGATAAAGTAAAAAAGTTACCAAAATATCTGTGCCCACATCCTATAGCAATGAGTATTTTGAATAAACTTTGTGGCTTCCCTATCATTCTTCTCCACTCTAGGAACGTGTGTGTCAGTATTCCAGCCAAACTCTCCATCCCAAAGTCAGCACTCAGAGATGAAGTCCATCCAAGTAAGAGTTTATTAGAGGAGTCATCTTGGCACATCTGGGCAAAACCCGAATCTGAATTCCCATGTTTTCCCCTGCTACACTAAAACTCACACCCAGCCCCCTCATGATGACCTCAAGTTACCCTCTCCAATCCACCTGCATTCTGAACTCCCGCCAAGTCCATTCAGTCCCCTCCAAACTCCAGCAACTTGTCCTTGAGCTCAGGAAAGAATGTTGTTGTGGCTATCATCCCTTCTCACTACTCTCTCGTTCCCACAGTTACCCATCCTTCCTTGTGGCAGCCCCAAATCTGATTCAAGATGTATCCGGGGCTGACAATGTATTTATTATTGCATCTACTCTCTGCAACAAGCAGGAAAGCTAATTAAACCACCCATAAGGAGCAGCTCTCCACCTTAGCAGTCTCATCTGCTGCCATGGTTGTGTCTACATGCTTGGACTCATCTGCTACACATACTTTACAGAGGATGAAGGGCCGAGATCACACTTCTCTCAATTCTTACAACGTCTTCTCTTTTGCCAGCTCCACTTCCGACCCTATGCAGAAATGCATTGTTTCAGCCAGGAACAGCTCTTTCTTTCCTTTGTTTTTCTGCCCCCACCCACGCCCAAGTGGGCGCTTTGGGGAAATTAATTTGACATCCTGCAATGTCTGCCTCTTTCTTGCCTTTCTTTTTGCAGTAATCCAGCCAAGAGCAGGGCTGGTAAATCTCAAGTGTCATTAGGTGGGTAAAAGTTTAATAATGTCTCTTAGCGTTTTTTTCTGCCTCCAGCCATCGTGTAAATTATGGAGTAATAAACTAACAGGAAGGCTCTAATCAAAGGCCCGGCAAAGGGAGCCCAGATTAAAACTCCCACCCCCACCTGGGAGGCCCAGAACCATCTTTTCTTTCCTGTCAAGCTCAGCCCATCTCCAAGCTCCTGGCAGGGCCCTTTTCATATACATGTTTGAGATTCATCTGCTCCATCACCCTGCCTTTTTTTTTTTCCAATGAAAACCTGGCACAGTCAGTCTGCAGCAGTAAGTCTCAGCCTTGGGGGAACCCGCCTTCAAAGACCTGTCTTTGAAGCTTTCCTGCTGCCCTTAATTGACTCAGCCTAGCCTTTTACGAGGATAAATGAGAATGGTGGGAGCAGAACTTCACACTGAATCGAATAAGGACCTCCCCTTCCCTGACAAAGGATCTCCCCTTCCCTGACAAAGGACCTCCCCTTTCCCTGACATGCAGGTAAAGGCCACATTCAATAGAAAGCATTCTGAGTTTTCACCTCAATAGAAAAATAACATAATTGGGTGGCTGATCAACATGGCCCCTCATGAATGATATTTTAGAATAGAATAAAATAGAATTTTTTATTAGCAAAGTGTGATTAGACACACAAGGGATTTGTCTTTGGTGCAAATGTTCTCAGTGTACATAAAAGAAAAGATACACCCACCAAGAGTCGAGAATCATCAGGTACAACACTTAATAATAGTCATAGAGTACAATAAGCAATTCAATCATACCAGGAAACAGTCAATATAAATTGTAAGGATACAAGCGACAAAGTTACAGCCATACAGTCACAAGTGGGAGGGGATGGGTGACAAGGAGTGATGAGAAAATTAACAGAAATAGGAGTGCAAACTTTGTAAATAGTTGGACAGTGTTGAGGGAATTATTTGTTCAGCAGAATGATGGTGTTTGGGGAAAAACTTTCTGTTCTGTATAACTTGGAAGGTTCCAAGTAGTCAATTCTGATTGGCCAAAAAGGCCAGTAGTGGATTGGTTCATTAGGAACCAATCCAAGAAGCCGCTCAAAGGCGGCAAGATTACATTGATGTTATTGGCTACAAGCCGGCAGGCAAGCCTCTATATAAAAGGTTGCCACGGCTTGAGCCAATGTTCCGTTACTGTTGCTATTAACCAAATAACGAGTTGTTAATTGGAACCCGGTCTCACGCGCTTCTTTTCCAGACGGAACACTGGCGACGAAGATGGGATCATCCTGAAGCAGAGACCGAGCACGCGGTGAGAGAAAAAAACCACGTTAGACGAGATGGCTGGTAATAACACGCCACCTGCACCATTCAATCCCAATGAAGAAGATTGGGAGTATTATATTAATCATTTCCTGATGTTTCTGGAGAGCAATGAAATGGAAGACATTTTCGATCAGTGAAAGAGGGCTGTCTTCCTAACACATTGCGGGCCAGGCGTATTTAAGATGGCGAAAGCATTGGCGAAGCCCAGAGACATGAAACAAATGACCTGGTCTGAGCTTAACCGAATACTGAAAGCTCACTACACGCCGGTTGTCTCAAACCTCATCAAGAGACATGAATTTTATAAGAGAGACCAGAGGGAAGACGAAACCATTGCTGATTTCGTAGCAGCTCTGCGCCATATTGGAGGAGCCTGTGAATTCCAAAATATGGATGAGGCAATGCGAGATCGTGTCGTGTTAGGTCTTAAGAACTCTACCCTTCAAAGCAAACTCTTAAACAGACCTAACATTGCAGAGGCAATCGTGGAAGCAACCGCCGTGGAAGCCGCAAAGATGATGAACACCAGTGCTGACACAACAACCCTCCCAAAAGAAAGAAACTCAGGCAGAGGAAGAAAGTAAGCTGCCACAAACGCACACCACAAAGACCTAAACGAGTCATCAGACACTGATAAAGATGAGGATGAGGTCCACCATCTTTACGCAAACCCAAAAAGGTGTGAAAGGAAGAAAAATTTGTGGGAATGCGCTGGTTGCGGAGGAAACCACCCCCGATCCAAGTGCAGGTTCCTTGATGCCATCTGTCGGGCTTGCAAAAAGAGGGGACATATTGAAAGAGTCTGCCGAAATCAAAGAAACAGCAGCCCTAGCAGACACGGTAATTCCCCATCAAGAAGTGACTCGAGGGAAGCCAACAGAAAATGGGAGCGCAGCAAGGGAACCAGAAACTGAGAAAACACACATCAGATTGTCACTATAGGAAGCGCACAGACGGAAAGCAGAAAAAAAGTCAGAATTGTAGTGTCCATTGAAGGAAGCCCTTGTGAGATGGAGGTCGACTCAGGATCTTTTCTATCAATGGTGTTTTGGAACACAATTAGACATCTCATTCCAAACATCAGACAAAACGAACTCAAAAAACAAAAATTTATTCTCAAAGACTACCAGAGAAATAGGATTCCCGTGGTAGGTCTGGGGCACTTCAAAGTCACTTACAAATAACACACCGAAGTCCTGCCGCTAACCATAGTCGACTGAGACTGTCCCAGTCTCCTGGGCATCGAATGGTTCGCACCATTGGGCATCGGAATGACCGGAATGAGCCAAATAGGTGCAACTGATTGGGAAGAGAACCTGCTACACGAATTCCAGGACGTCTTCGACGGAACTCTAGGCAGGTACCGGGGAACCCCAATATCCTTTAGCCTAGATCCCCAAATAGCACCGAGAAGACTAAAAGCCAGAGGGTCCCCTTTGCATTAAAACCCAAAATAGATGAGCAATTAAATAAATTGATTGCACAAGGGGCCATAGAACCAGTTGACCACGCCAGGTGGGAGACACCAATAGTAACACCTGTAAAACCAGATGGGTCGGTGCGCATCTGTGGAGACTACAAGGCTACCCTGAACCATGCGCTACAGCAAAGCGCATACCCGGTACCAGTTGTGCAGCATTTACTGCACTCACTTGGGGGAGGAAATTTTTTTGCGAAACTCGATCTGGCCCAGGCGTATCAGCAACTTCCAGTAGATCCCATAATGGCACAAACAATAGTAATGCATAGAGGGGCATTCAAATGTAACAGACTTCAATTCGGAGTGAGCGTTGCCCCAGGTGTCTTCCAAAGCCTCATGGAATGCCTATTAAATGGAATAAAAGGGGTCGTTCCATACTTTGATGACGTCCTAATTTCACCGGAAAATGTGACCCAATTAGAAGCTAGACTAAGGGAAGTGCTAACGAAATTCAGAGAATCCAGCCTGAAAGTTAAAAAAGAAAAATGCTGCCTGGCCACTGACCACGTCGAATTTTTAGGATATTTGATTGATGAACAAGGTATTCACCCAACAGAAAACAAAGTCAAAGCAATTAAAGATGCACCCAGACCTAGAAATAAAACAGACTTACAGGCATTCTTGGGTCTGATCAATTTTTATAATGTATTCCTCCCCCACAAAGTAACGATAGCAGAACCATTGCACCGTTTGCTCGACAAAAAAACTGTCTGGACTTGGGGTCACAAAGAACAAAAAGCCTTTCAAAATATAAAAGATTTGTTAACCTCAGACACCGTTCTTATTCAGTTTAGTAATACTCTACCCTTGACAGTCACCTGCGATGCCTCACCATTCGGAGTCGGTGCTATCCTGAGCCCCCAATTACCTGATGGGAGAGAGGCACCCGTCACTTTTTATTCAAAAACACTCTCAAAAGCAGAACGCAACTATAGCCAACTAGACAGAGAAGCCCTAGCAATCGTCGCCGGAGTAAAACGCTTTCATGAATACCTATACGGTAGGACATTCTCCATTGTTACTGACCATAAACCATTACTAGGGATTTTGGCTGGGAATAAACCCATACTGAACATTCTATCCCCACGGATGACTAGGTGGTCAGAATTCCTGGCCGCCTATTCATATACATTGCTGCATCGACCTGGGAAACAAATCGCCCATGCAGACGCATTAAGCCGAACACCATTACCGATCTTAGAGGATGACCCGGCTCCAGCCACCACCACCCCACAACTAGAAACCTACCCTGAACTTCCATTGACTGTGGATGATGTCACCAGAGCCACACCAAAAGACTCATTGACTACCCGCGTTTTGACTTGGGTAGGTAAAGGCTGGCCGGAAGGCCAAAAGACTGAAGACTTTAAACCTTTCCGGACTAGACAAACTGAACTGTCAATACAAAAGAGGTGTTTATTGTGGGGAGATCGGGTAGTGATTCCATCCAAACTACAAGAAGAGGTGTTAGGCATGTTACATGAGGGCCATCCAGGCATAGTCAAGATGAAAAGCCTGGCCAGGAGCTATGTCTGGTGGCCTGGCTTAGACAAGGACATTGAACACTGGGTTGCAACATGCCACAAGTGTCAGAGAGCTAGACCCACACCACCACAAGCTCCCATACGGGACTGGGAGAACCCACGAGGCCCTTGGTCTCGAATCCATATTGATTTTGCGGTACCAACTAGGAGCAATACATTTTTAATAGTTGTGGATTCATATCTGAATTTGCTTGAAGGCATCTTAATGTCATCCACAACAACCGACACTGTTATAAAACAGCTAAACAAATTATTTGCAACTCATGGGTTACCTGATTTGTTGGTATCTGACAATGGGCCACAACTAACAGCAATACAATTCAAACAATACTTAGCCTCTTTGGGTATACGCCATGCACTAACCACGCCGGCCCACCCGGCAGCAAATGGTAGGACCGAGCGAATGGTCTGGTTCACAAAAGAAGGCTTTGAGAAAATGGACCATGGGGATGTCCAAGACAAGTAAGCTAAACTGCTTACTTACACTACAAGACATCACTCCCAGTAGCACAACAAGCAAGAGCCCAGCAGAATTATTAATGGGGAGAAAACTCAGATCCCATTTAGATAGGTTGCACCCCAATTATACTTGCGGGAAACCCCCCGACTCTTCCAGCCGATACCGCACTTTCGAAATTGGCGACCTGGTCTATGCAAAGAATTTTACTGGGGACCCTCTTTGGCTTCCAGCCACGATCACACAAGTAACAGGCCCCCGGTCCTACCAACTAACCGTGGACGATGGAAGAGAGTGGAAATGGCACATAGACCAGCTTCATTCCCGCAACATCGAGCGCAAAACAACCAGGCAACCTCAAATAATAAATTTTGATGAAAAAAAAACGGGGGGGGGGGGCAGGATACAAATAAATAAAAAAAGGAGTGAAAATGAACCATTAAAATCACAACCAGAAAATGTAACCAACCCAAAAGAGCACTTACGGTTAGATGAGACCATCGGAAGAAGTCCTGGCGAAAGGGAAGCCGACCTGGAAGGTGCCAGACAGGCCAGCTCAACCAGCCCGGTTGAACTGGGAGGGAGCGGCAGAACCACTTCGACCGGCCTGAGAAACTCAGTCGGGAGCGGCAATGCTGACTCACCCTTCCAGGCGGTTCCATGGAGAAAAGCCGGAAAGACAACAATCACGACTGAACCACTTGAAGTCCTAGGCAAGAATGAGCCACGCAGGTCAACCAGGACCAGAAAAAGTCCCACCTACCTGCGCGACTACGTCACTCATGTAGGACTGAACTAAAGGGGGAAGGGTGTACTGTATGACTTGGAAGGTTCCAAGTAGTCAATTCTCATTGGCTAAAAAGGCCAGTAGTGGATTGGTTCTTAATGAACCAATCCAAGAAGCCGCTCAAAGGCGGCAAGATTAAATTGATATCATTGGCTACAAGCCGGCAGGCAAGCCTCTATATAAAGGGCTGCTGCGGCTTGAGCCAATATTCCGTTACTGTTGCTGTTAACTGAATAAAAAGTTGTTAGTTGGAACCCGGTCTCACGCGCTTCTTTTCCAGAAGGAACACTGTCCTTCTGTTCTGTCCTTGTGTTCTGGTGTGCAGTGCTCTGTAGCATTGATTTGAGGGAAGGAGTTTGAACAGTTTATGTTGGGATGTGAGGGGTCTGTAGATATTTTCATGGCCCTCTTTTGGATTCGTGCAGTGTACAAGTCCTCAATTGGAGGCAGGTTGGTAGCCATTGTTTTTTCTGGACTCTGTGTCTGTCCTGTTGGTTGCAGAACCAAACCGGACAGTTATAGAGGTGCAGATGATAGACTCAATAATTCCTCTGTAGAACTGTAGCATTATTCAGCTTTTCAGCAAAAAAGGCAGCCCCACATGTCAGAAGAAACACAACATGAGATGTCTCACTTTCACACCCCTCAGCCCTGGCACCAATGTGCTCTACTGACATTTTTGCAGAAAATTTTTCTCATCTTCCCAGCCCACAGCGGAGGCAGCTTAGTGTCTTACGTACTTGTTTTGTCATGTACACAACCTGCCATGTTTGATCAATGATGTGACTGATCACTGGAGAGGAGCTGGGATCAGCTGCCCAGCTTTTTTCTATTTATATTTATTTATTAAATGTATTTGCTACCCATCTCTTATCAAAACAAAAATAAGACCAAACTTTTATTGGTTGTATGAGGTTGCTGCTGTCACACACATATCAGGGACATTAAGCTTGTTCTTGTATAGTTCTTCTGTGTAATTTTGTCACTTCTTCTTAATCTCTTCTGCCTCTGTTGGGTCCCTGCCATTTTGGTCCTTTATCATGCTCATCTTTGCATGAAACCTTCCCTTCATATCTCCAATTTTTTTGAAAAGATCTCTGGTCCTCCCTATTCTACTGTTTTCTTCTATTTCTTTGCACTTTCATTAAAGAGGGCATTCTTATCTCTTCTAGCTATTCTCTGGAATTCTACATTCAATTGGGTGTCTCTTTCTCCCTTGCCTTTCGCTTCCCTTCTTTCCTCAGCTATTTGCAAAGCTTCCTCACACAGCCATTTTGTTTTCTTGCATTTCTTTTTCTTTGGGATGGTTTTAGTTGCTACCTCTTGTACAATGTTGCAAACCTCCATCCATAATTCTTCATACCTGAGTGGCCTTGTGCTTTCCCCTACTTTCTTCAATTTAAGCCTAAATTTTGCAATGAGAAGTTCATGATCTGAGCCACAGCAGCTCCTAGTCTTGTTTTTACTGACTGTATAGAGCTTCTCCATCTTTGGCTGCAGAGCACATGGTCAATCTGATTTCTGTGATGGACATCTGGTGATGTCCATCTGTAGAGCTGTCTCTTGGGCTGTTGGAAAAAAGTGTTTGCTATGACCATCATATTCCCTTGACAAAATTCTATCAACCTGTGCACGGGTGGGATTCAATTTTTTTAACAACTGGTTCTGTGGGCATGGCTTAGTTGGTGGGCATGGCTTGGTGGTCATGTGACTGGGTGGACATGGCTTGGAGGTCATATTTCTGGCTGGCTGTGGCCAACTCAACATCACTCACATCGAGGCACGCATCTCCTCACCTGGCCTCTTGTGACTGTGGGGATGCTGCAGCAGTTGTAAATGTGGAAAATGGTCATAAGTCACTTTTTTCAATGGTCACTCCACACAAGCAAAGTACCAGCAAAGGAGGGGGGAAAAAAACTCCAGAGACATTCCTGGGACAGGAAGTCTAGTCCTGCCAAGAATGTAATAAGGGTTAACAGAGAGGCACTTTCTGTAAGCAACTCCAGAATGTTTCCTTCCTGCCTTCCTTACAGGATTAGACCAGTAATTTCTTCTAACAACCGGTTCTCCAAACTGCTTAGAATGTTAACAACCGGTTCTAGCAAATAGGTGCAAACTGGTAGAATCCCACCCGTTAACCTGTGCCCTGCTTCATTCTGTACTCCAAGGATAAAATTACAGGTACACAAAAGAATGCTTTAAAATTACAATTAAATTTAACACTGAATAACGTCAATGGTAGAAAGGATGGAAGTAATATTAGAATGTATAAAAATGTATAAAATATTGTATAAAAATGTTAGTATGTATAAAAAATTAGAATGTATACACTATGAGAATATAAGGTTGTAACTAACTTATTCAGATAGTCCTTGACTTATGACCACAGTTGGGACTGAAACTTCTGTTGCTGAACAAAGTAATTGTTAAGGGATACAGGCATAATTTTACAACCTTTTTTGCTGCAGTCATTAAATGAATCACCATGATTGTTAAGATTCTTAAGTGGATCAAATGGTTAAGCAAATCCAGCTTTCCCCATTGACTTTGTTTGTTGAAAGCTGCTGTTGAAAACAGCAGTTACATGCAACCATCATAATTACAGGCTTGTTCCCAAGTGCCCAATTTTGATCATGTAACTGTGGGAATGCCGTGGCAATTGTAAGTCAAGGAGGTAAGTCACTTTTTAAAGTACTGTTGAGACTTCAAATGGCCACTTTTGGTCAAGGAATACCTGCATTAAGTCTAGGGCCTGTTAGAATTAAGAGCATTATGTTCCAACCAATTATAACAAAGAAATAGCAAAATGAAACATAGAATGTGATAGGTGCATATTTAAAAGGAAAAATAAGGGGAAAGGGAAGAGGAGCAAGGAAAAGATATATATTTAACTATAGAGGGCTAGTTAAAGCTCAGCATCACCTCATTTGGAGGAGTTCTTCACATTTAATCATAGTTCTATCATAAAACCTGCTGCATTGTCAAAAATCTTTGCTGCCCGATCTGCTATCAAGAGACCAAGGCAATCAGCCTCTGACATGTCTGGATATTGTGTTGTACATTTCTTCAAGATTTCTATAAAAAAATACAATGCAGTGAGACACATAGCCCACTGTTTCCATCTCCCCCTTCCTGGAAGTACTAAGCTGCAGCTTTCTTCATATTTTGCACAGAGAAGAAGGGGGGACATCCTCACGAGCAAGAGCAAAAATTATTCAGGTGTTTTGGGTGAGGTCATTGTAAACAGTATAACATTCAAGAGTAACAATTTCTATATGGATTTACTGAATTAATATAAGGTGGAACCTGTCGAAGATCATTTTGCAGAGTCATATCTCTGTGGCATGTTGGCCTTGGCCTGCTCAAATCCTATTGGAATCAATACACTGCTGGGGAATACACAGTGGCTTTCACCAAGAAACCTGGAATTTGTCTTGAAGAATCAAAGAGGCCAATAATCCAACAACCCAAGCCAATGACTAACATGTACTGTTCAGGTAGGAGCATTCAGAATAATATAGTTGGAAGAGACCTTGGAGGACTTCTAATCCAATGCCTGCTCAAAGGATTAATTCAATTAATGGTTAATGGTTGATTTTATTAATTTTTACCTTAATGGTTCTGTTCATTGAATTGAGGACACAACAAGCAACCAAATACAGATTCCTTAAGCCCGATTCTCATTGTTCTTATACACATATTTGGAAGCCATTGGACAACTGTGACATGATTTTGCGTCCAAAAAGTATTTTATAGTACCAGGTATAGAATTAAATCCTATCATGCCAAAAAATCTTAAGGCCCTGTCACACTGCCCAACGGATGCAAAACCTTAGTAAAAAGGACACAACGGACGAGCAAAATGTTCCATCCATTGTTATCCGCTCTCAAAAGGGGCTAAAATTTGCATAACCAGAGCGGATAACACGGAAAGGAATGGATGCGGGGAGGACACAGAGGAGATGGAAAGTGGATGCGGAACGGAAGCCCAGCAGATGGAAGCGGATGGGAGCGGATGGCACATCTGCTAGGCTTCCAGGGGGGCTCAGCAAAGCGGATGCGGAACGGATACAGCGGATGCACAGCGGATGAAGTGGATGCAGAGCGGAAGCCTAGCGGATGCACAGCGGAAGCCTAGTGGATGCCGAGCGTTAATTGAGCATGCGGGGGGGATGCATTGCGGAAGCCCCGCGGATATAAAGGGAAGCAGCTCCCAAGCAGGTCACCATTCGGAGGAAAGACCTGCTGCCGGATACATCAAGTCCTTACCTGCCCTGCCTGCATGCCTGCCTGCAAGCCTTGCTGCAAGCCTTGCTGCCAGCCTTGCTGCCAGCCTTCCTGCCAGTCTGCCTCCAAGCCTGCCACCCAGCCTCCTGGCCAGCCTCCCTGCCAGCCTTGCTCTCTGCCTGCCTGCCAGCCTTGCTGCCAGCTTGCCTTCCAGCCAGTCTGCCTTCCAGCCAGTCTGCCTTCCAGCCAGTCTGCCTGCCAGCCTTGGTGCCTGCCAGCCTTGGTGCCTGCCTGCCTGCCTGCCTGCCTTCCTGCCAGCCTTCCTGCCAGCCTTGGTGCCTGCCTGCCTGCCAGCCTTGGTGCCTGCCTGCCTGCCAGCCTGCCTGTCAGCCTTGGTGCCTGCCTCCCTGCCAGCTTTCCTGCCAGCCTTGGTTCCTGCCAGCCTCCCTGCCAGCCAGCAACCCCACAACCATGCGGAAGCACAGCAAGCCTCAGCCTTGCTGCCAGCCTTCCTGACAGTCTGCCTCCAAGCCTGCCTCCCAGCCTCCTGGCCAGCCTCCCTGCCAGCCTTGCTCTCTGCCTGCCTGCCAGCCTTGCTGCCAGCCTTCCTTCCAGCCTCCCTGCCAGCCAGTCTGCCTCCAAGCCTTGGTGCCTGCCTGCCTGCCTGCCTTCCTGCCAGCCTTCCTGCCAGCCTTCCTGCCAGCCTTGGTGCCTGCCTGCCTGCCAGCCTTGGTGCCTGCCTGCCTGCCAGCCTTCCTGCCAGCCTTGGTGCCTGCCAGCCTCCCTGCCAGCCAGCAACCCCACAACCATGGGGAAGAAGCGAAGTCTCAGCAACCTGCCGCCATCCCTGCAAAGAGGGACAGGACCACCCTCCCACCCCCTGTCCCTGACTCTGCTTCTGCTGGGACTTCTGCTGCTTGGGCTCGCTCTTCTGGTGCTGGAGCTTCTGCTGAAGCTGCTCCTGGCGGTGGTGCTTCTGCTTGTGCTTACTCTGCTGAAGCTGCTCCTGGTGGTGGTGCTTCTGCTGGTGCTTACTCTGCTGAAGCTGCTCCTGGTCCTGCTTGTCCTGATCGTCCTGCTCGTGCTCCTGGACTTGCTCGTCCTGCTCGTCCTGCTCGTGGTCCTGGTCTTGCTCGTCCTGCTCGTCCTGCTGGTCCTGCTCGTGCTCGTGGTCCTGCTCGTGCTCCTGGTCTTGCTGGCGCTGCTGGTGCTTACTCTGCTGCTGCTGATCCTGGTCCTGCTGCTGCTACTGCTGCTGCTGCTGCTGCTGATCCTGCTGGTGCTGGTGCTGGTGCTGCTGCTGCTGCTGATGAAGATCCTGCTGCTGCTGCTGCTGCTGCTGCTGATGATGATGATGATTATGATCCTGCTGGTGATGATGATGATGATGATGATGATGATGATGATGATGATGATCCTGCTGGTGCTGCTGGTGCTGCTGCTCCTGGTGGTGTGGAGGAGCAGCCCCTACTACCTGGGAGCCCCTCTGTTGAGGGCCCATCTGGTTCTGCCAAAGGGAGGAAGAGGCGTATGCGACAACGGGAGAGGAGGCAATACTCCATTGAGGAGGAACACGAGGATGAGGTGCTGGAGTGGCTGAGAGAGAATGACTATCTGTGGCGGAAGGGACACCGGCTGTACAGGGACACCAAGCGGAAGCATGCTGCTTGGAGAGAGAAGGCGGAGAGTATGGGCTACACTTCGGAGGTGCTCCTCGGCTGGTGGAAGCACATGCACACCTGGTACGGGAAGCTGCACCTGAAGAAATCTGGCCAGGCCATGGTTAAGCTGATGGACAGAGAGATCTACGTCATGGCCAGGTGCAGCTTCCCATACCAGATCTGCCACTGAGGAGCAGCCTCTCTGTCTACCCTCTCTCTCCGGCAGCCTGCTGAGAGCCAGTCCTCTTCCGGCTGAGAGTCAGTTCCTGTCTCCAGACAGGTTTCTGTGGAGCGTGCCACAGCGGAGAACCCATGGACAGGTGTTGTAACTGTGGTGGAGTACGTGGAGGACTCCCTGGTGCGGTGGGAGAAAGGAGACAGCGCGTCCACCACAGCCGTACCCGCATCCACCCCCAGCTCCACCTCCAAAGAAAGGCAGAGAGCCAGACAGCAGGAGGGGCAGAGCTACACTGTCCTGCTGGAGATCAGGGACACCATCTGGACCAGCATAGATCTCCTCTCTCAGCTGGTCCACACCGACTCCTCATCCTCCAACCGCAAGCCCTTCCTCACCTATGTCAACCAGACCCTCAGGGACATGGTGGAACCCCAGTACCAGGTGGTGAAGGACCGGATCACCTAGCTGCTTCACAACCCTCCAGATCCAGAGGAACCTGCTCCCACCGAGTCCAGGTCTGCTTCTCCACCCCAGGTGATGTCCCTCCCATTCCAAGGCTTTCCACAGGCCCTCACCTACCAGGGCTACGGCTACCAGGAGGTCCAGCAGCACAGGCAGCAGCCCTTCCCAGTCCAGGCACAGAGTCACACCATTGCCACCGGTTCCACTGATGCCACCAATGCCACCCATGACACTGATGCCACCCACAACACTGATGCCACTGACGCCACCAACGCCAGTCTTCACCCAGCTGCAGACCAGACAGCCCCACTACACTGGTCCTTCCTCCACCCCACAGCCAAGTCCGGCCTCAGTACATCTGTCGTCGGTACTGGGGCTGACACCCATGGCATGGAGGAAGGAGCTCTCAACATCACGGGTCTGAGCCAGCTGTCCGAGAGCTTTCTCAACACACCGCCACCTGTTGTCGTCTCGGGGCCAGGCACCCCAGTGGTGCTTCAGACCAGCACTCCAGCAGCACCCACCTCCACAGCACCTGGACCCTTCACCCCTGAGACTGGACACATCTCCGAGTGACCAAGAGAGTGCCAGAGACTGGCTGGCTGGCTACGTGTGGACCTTATTTGGGCACTTGACTTGGGTCATTTTTCTTTTACAGCTTGTTGTTCAATAAAGTCTATCTTTGATTCACACACTTGCTTCATTTCTTTTTTTTTAATAAAGTCTTGGTGGAAACTTTTAGAAATGGTTCAAGCCTTTGCATGCTTGTGGGATGGGTTAAGATAGCAGTGGGGTGGGCAGGGATACCTGTGGAATGAGCAGGGATACCTTTGGGATGGGTAATAGCTGTGGGATAGATAAACCTCCAGTCCAAGCATAGTGGGACTGTATAATCCACCCTCCCCGGTGCCACACCTATGGCCCTTTATTATCAATAATAATGTAATAATCATCCGCACATGTCAACACAAACACAACCCTTTATTAAATGCCCTGTTCATTGTAGGGCCACCCAACATACATGGCCCAAATCTCATCAGTGTGATGAGACAGGTGGAAGGAAGCATCCATTAATCATCTATCATCCTGTTTTGCCACTCCACTGCTCCAGCTGGGGAGTTGCACCAGTGTTTCAGGAGGTTGCGCTGCTTCTTCCCTTCACGTGAGGCTCTGTTGGGGCCTTGCACATCCTCAGTGTCTATCAGGTTTTGCCCTTGCCTCCATTCCCCAGGCTCCATGTCCCCATTGCTTTGTTGGAGGTCCACGAGCCTGTTCTGCAAGACTGAGTAAGCAGGTGCGCATGAGATTGTGCAGGATGCAGCAAGCTTCCACGATGTTCCTCACGGTCTGTGGGCGATGCTGCATGGTGGTGAGAAGTACCTGGAACCTGTTGGCCAGGATGCCAAAGGCGTTCTCCACCACCCACCTTGCCCTGGACAGCCTGTAGTTGAAGATCCTCTCTTCACGGGTGAGGAGTCTGGAAGTGTAGGGCTTCATGAGGTAGGTTGTGAGGGAGAAGGCGTCATCCCCCACAATGAAGTAGGGCACATCTTGGTGTCGTTGGGCAGGGGGTCTGGATCTGGGAAGCCCACAATGAGGTTGCGTTCCAGCCCCTCCTTGAGGTCACTGGCGTTGTATACCTGGGCATCTGAAGATGACCCATTGCCTGAAGCATCGATGTCCATGAACTTGTAGTCAGCATCAACCATGGCGAAGAGGACGATGCTGAAGAAGCCCTTGTAGTTGAAATAAGTGGACCCCGACTTGGCTGGAGCTTTGCAGGCCACGTGCTTGCCATCTATGGCTCCAACGGTGTGGGGGAAGTTCCACCTCTGATACCACTGCTCTGCAACTTTCTTCCATCCTTCTTCAGTGGAGGGGCACTGGAGGAACTCCTCCTTGTATTCTTCGATGATGGCCTGCACCACTTCTCTGACCACAATGCTGATGCTGTTGGGTGGCACCCTCCAGCCGTACTGCATGCTCCTGTAGGTGGTCCCTGAGGCCAGGTGGCGCAGAGTGAGTGCCACCTTGAGCCCAAGTTCCAGGCTGGGCCGGAAGTTGGTGCTCTGCTTGGTCAACCTGGGTGTCAGCCACTGCACAACTTCATCAAACATGGCTGGAGGCATCCTCATGAAGTTCTGGAATGCACGAATGTCTTTGTTCCTGAGCTCCACCATCAGCTTGTTGTACAGTCCGTACTCTGCTCTTCTTCCCATCCATCTTCGGACCCAGATGCTTCTTGGCCGCCTCTTTTTCTTCCCATAGTAGAGTTCACAGAGCCTGTAGATGGCTTCACACTGTTGCAGAATGATGGTGGCTGCCAAAAGGACTGTGTTACGATCCACAGTTGACATGACTGGATGCTGTGGAAGAGCAAGAGTCAAATGAAGGCTGCAGAGGTCTGCACAGCTGGGCTGCTGGGCTGAAAGTGAGATCCAGGTGAGTTGCTCCCCCTTTTTGTAGGCAATATAGGTTTTCCACTATGTGTCCCTTTGCATCCTCTAGGCATCCTCTAGGCATCCTCTAGACAGCCTTAATATCTGAGATAGGTCCCCTCTGCAAATGTTTTTTCCATTTTAAATGCTTTGTTTCCATGCTGCATCTGCTAGGCATCTGTTCTGCATCCGTTCTGTGTCCATTCCGCTTCCTCCCTGCGTCCGAGCGGATGCGAGTTGCGTGGATGCGGAACGCATGCCTAGCGGATATAGCGGATACGTAACGGATGCAGAATGGATGCCTAGCGGATGCCTAGCGGATGCAGAATGGACGAATTGCATACATTTTCCGCTCAAAAGTTTTGAGCAGCTCAAAACTTTCTGAGCGGATGAAACGTCAGTAAATGGATGCTGGACGGATAGAGAGGAAGCAAAACGGAGGCAGTGAGTACAGAACGGATACATCGCGTTAACCAACGGAAGGCAAGCTTTTTTGTCCGTTTTACATCCTCTTTCCATCCGTTGGTGCAGTGTGACAGGGGATTTAATATGTCAGCTTTACCTCTTCTGAACTTCAGAGAAATGGTTTTCCAATCTCTTCTTTAAAACTTCCAGTGATGGAGTGCCCACAGCTATTGGAGGGAAACCATTCCCCTGATTAATTGCTCTTTAAGCACATGGTTAGAGAACCGGTTGTTACACCGGGAGAATCCCACCCTTGCTTAGGGTCATCCCCATTTGCAACCTTCCATGCCAGCCTCTGGGAAGTAAAGTCAAAACCATTAAGAGGTCACAAATGATGATAGCCACATGAACTTGTGCTTAACAAAGGGGAGAGATTTGCTTAATGATGGCAAAAGCTATTGCTAAGTGATATGATCCTGTGTTGCTTAGCAATGGAAATGCTAGACCCAATTTCCATTGTTTACTGAGGTGTGCCTGCAATCAAAATCAAAATTCAGGAATATAAAATGAAGTGTTAGTAGCTAATACTGCTTTTTCAAAAATAAATGATGTCAGGCTGATTAGTCTGTAATTTCCTGGATCCATTTTTCCTCCTTTTTGAAGGTTCTGCTTCTGATAGATTGGGTTATTTTTTTTCCTTTTGTGTAAAGACAGATGCAAAGAATGAATTAAACAGTTTCATTTTTTTGCTTACTGATATCAGTTCTTTGCCATCTTATCCCATTAGTGGACTGATCTTTTCATTGACCTTTTTGTTTTGTTTTTCCATGTTGAAAGAAACGTTTTATTCCTTGGTTTTCCTGACTTCATCTTTGCAGATTCAGGCTATTTGCTGATAATCTGCTTTAGATATGTGTTGCTCTTTCCACCTTTTCCTGCCTTTGAATCAGTTACTATGTTTCCATTGGCATTCTTTAGCAATAATACCAATCTGAGGTTGGAACTTCCTTCTGAATTCAGAGATATTTTGAAAGACTTTCCTTGGTTTTCCTTTTTCATTCTTATTGTAATACTATTTCTTGCCTTTTGTAATTTCTATGGACTGAAAAATAGTCTGATCTCCCTACCTTCACAGGCTGGCTCAGGAAATTTCACATACCTTCTCTGGTCTTTGCCTGTCCTGCCTCGAACTAATCAGGAGAGCCCACCTTGGTTTTGGGGCAGGGATGGTTCAGCTACCTCTGTGGATAGTCCTTCTACACAACCTGGTAGCTCTAATAGCTCATTAAAGGTTTTATGCTCTTCTCCGCCCGAACATTGAGGTGCAGGGGAAACATATTATCTTCCCAGGCCCTGCTTAAAACCAAGATTCAGCTCTTTGGTGACAATTTGAGATAATTGTTTCAAAGGAGCTGGAGGTAGGAAATAGTTTAAAACAACTTTAGAATCAATAGCTATTTTAATTTGAACCATACAGCTCGGATGCTGACAAATATCCTAGCAGGGTGACTGAATAATATGGCTTCAATTATATTTCTGTAAAATATCTATCTTATTTAATGTCATGGTGCTGCCAAGCTAATTCAGTTTTCTGCAGCCAAAGCCAGTGTTTGGTCCTTTTCACTTGCAATCTATAATATTGTGAAAAAGCCTAAAACTCACTGCATGCTGTAGAGTTAGCACTCACCCTCTTCCTAGAACAATGAAATATTCTAGGAAACATTAAAAAGGCAGAATATTCCCCCTAAAAGAGAAATAGAAATCTTAAGGGACACAGAAACTCAGCCCCAGCAGATATTTTGGTGCCAGTTTATCTACAAGACAAAAGACCTTCAGCTCCAGGGTGATAGGATTAGCCCTCATTCAAAATCCAAACCAGGACAAAGCCATTAAAGGCTAGGTCCCACTGGCTGACGGACGCAAAACGTATGCAGAAAGGATACAGCAGACGAGCAAAATTTCGGGGGTGGCTCCATCCGTTGTCATCTGCTCCAAAAAGTGGCAAAAATTTGCATAAACAGAATGGAAAAGAAAGGAAAAGAATGGACATGGGTAGTACGTAGCGAGGGTGTTAAACGGATGTTCATAGGAAGCCTATGACAGCGAATGGAAGCGGATGACACAAACGAAGGGCTTCCGGGGGAGAATTGCGAAGTGGACGCATAGCAGAAGGGGCGGATGCATAGCAGATGATGCAGATGCATCACGGACGCCTATAGGAAGCAAAGCGGATGCTGCGCGGATGTATATCAGATGCAAAGCGTTCACTATGCATGCGGGGAGTATGAATTGTGTCAGCTCCGTGGATATAAAAGGATGCAGCTCGCACGCAGTCAGCATTTAGAGGAAAGACGTGCTGCCACATACATCTTCAAAGAACACCATGGTTCATCAGTCAGGGAAGAAGAGGAAGCCGGGGCCTACTCATGCCAGCCCTGGCAAGAAGGACAGAACCAGCATCCCACCCCCTGGCACTGACCCTGAAGCTGTTGCTGCTGCTGCTGCTGCTGCTGCTGCTGGTGCTGGTGGTGGTGCTGCTGGTGCTGCTGGTGCTGCTGCTACTGCTGGTGCTGGTGGACCAGCCCCAAGGCCCTCAAAGCCCTGCTGCTGAAGGCCCTGCTGCTCAAGCCCCTGAAGGCCCCACTGAAGCCCCTGCCAGAGGGAGGAAGAGGCAAGGGAAGGAGAAGGGAGAGAGGAAACAGTACACCGTTTCCGAGGACCATGAGGAGGAGGTGCTGGAATGGCTGAGGGAGAATGAGTACCTGTGGAGAAAGGGCCACAGACTCTATTGCGACACCAAGAAGAAACAGGCAGCTTGGAGAGACAAGGCAGAGAGCCTGGGCTACACTGCAGATGTACTCCTGGGATGGTGGAAGCACATGCACACCTGGTATGGCAAGCTACGCCTCAAAAAATCTGGGCAGGCCGCTGTCAAGCTCACTGACCGGGAGATGTACATCATGGCCAAGTGCAGCTTCTTGGAGGGTGAGGTCCGCCACCGAGGAGCAGCCCCTCTGACACCCCTCTCCCTCAGACAGCCCACAGACAGCCAGTCCTCTTCCAGCCAGGAGCCAGCTACACTCTCCAGGCAGGTGTCTTCAGAGGGCCCCACAGCAGAGATCCCCCCGACAGCTTCACTCCCCATGCCGCCAGACTTGGAGGATCCCCTGTCACAAATGGAGGAAGAAGCAGAAGCCACCAGAGACCAACGCACCCCCACCCCCATCCCCAGCTCCACAGGATGCAGGCAGAGAGGCAGACTGGAGGGCCAGAGCCACACTGTCCTGTTGGAGATCAGGGACACAATAAAGACCAACACAGAACTTCTCTCTCAGCTGGTCCACTTGGACAGAGGATCCTCCAGCTGCCACACTTTCATCACCTACGTGAGCCACACCCTGAAGGATATGCCCGAGGCCCAGTACCAGGTGATGAAGGAGAAGATAACAGCACTTCTGCACAACCCTCAAGGCCCAGCTGAAGCTAATCCTACCCATTCCAGGTCTGCTCCTCCACTCAAAGGCGATGTCACAGCCCTTCCACGGCTTTCAACAGCCTCTCACCTACCAAGGCTACGACTACCAGGACTTCCCACAGCAGAAGCAGAACTTCCCAGTCCAGGCCCAGGTTCATCACATGCCACAGACGCCACACCTCGCCTAGCTGCAGACCAGACAGACCCACTACACTCCTCTTTCCTTCACCCCACAGCCAAGCCCTTCATCAGAACATCTGTCATCAGTCTTGGGCCTCACATCCCAGGTACTTGATGAAGGGCCTCTCAACCTCACGGGACTGAGTCAGCTCTCTGAGAGCTTCCTGAACACACAATTGCCTGTTGTACTCTCGGGGCCAAGCACCCCAATGGCACCTCAGACCAGCACTCAAGCCACAGCCACCTCCATAGTCCCTGGCTGCTTAACAGCTGAGACCATGGACATGCCTCAGAGTGACTGAGAATAGTGCCAGAGACTGAGTTGTTACTTTATCTTTGCTTTTTTAATAAAGTCATACAGTTTACTTAAGACAGTTAATAAAGGTTATCTTTGCTTGAGACACTTGGTTCATTTTTTTTTTACTTAATGAAGTGTTGGTGAAAACTTTGAACAAATGGTTAAGACTTTGCATGCTTGTGGGATAGATAAGGATAGTTGTGGGATAGATAAACCTCCAGTGCAAGCATAGTGGGACTGTATGGTCCACCCTCCCAGCTGCCACACATATGGACCTTTATTATCAATAACAATTTATTCATTGATCAACACATTTCAAAATAAACAAAGCTCTTTATTAATGCCCGTTGCCTGAAGCATCGATGTACATGAATTTGTAGTCAGCATCAACCATGGCAAAGAGGATGATACTGAAGAAGACCTTGTAGTTGAAATAAGTGGACCCTTAGTTGGTTGGAGCTTTGCAGGCCACGTGCTTCCCATCTATGGCTCCAATAGTGTGGGGAAAGTTTCACTTCTGGTAACACTCTTCTGCAAGTTTCCTCCAGCCTTCTTCAGTGGTGGGGCACTTGAGGAGCTCTTCCACGTATTCTTCGATGATGGCCTGTACCACTTCTCTGACCACTTTGCTGATGGTGTTATGTGGCACCCTCCACACATACTGCATGTTTTTGTATGTGGTTCCAGAGGCCAGGTGGTGCAGAGTCAGTGCCACCTTCAGTCCAGGGTCCAGGTTGGGACGGAAGTTGGTGCTCGGCTTGGTCAACCTGGGTCTCAGACGCTCTACAAGTTTGTCAAACACGGCTGGTGGCATCCTCATGAAGTGATGGAGTGCACGAGGGTCTTCATTCCTCAGCTCCACCATCAACTGGTCATACAGTCCAAACTCCATTCTTCTCATGATTCATCCTCGGACCCACACAGCTCTTGGACGTCTCCTTCTTCTCCTTGTGTATAAAAGGTGAAACAATCTGAACAGGGTTTGGTTCTGGTGATGAATGATCGCAACTACCATATGGACTGTGTCATGATCCATGGTGGAGAACAATGGATGATGTGGAAGACCAAGACCAAGGGTGAAGAGGTCTGTACACCACGGCTGCTGGACTCATACTGAGATCCAGGTGATTTCCTCCCCCTTTTATAGGAAATATCAGTAGTCCGCTAGGTGTCCTTCTACATACTCTAGACATACTGCAGACATCCTAAATATCCCAGATACAAATGTTTTGTCCGTTTTAATGCTTTATATATGAGATGCATCCGCTTACATCCTTTCTATTTCCGTGCAACTAACGTGTGGATGTTCCGTGTACCTTTCGTTTCCTCCCTCTTTCCGTTTTCAGCTGCAGCGGATGTGAGTTGAGGGGATGGCCAGAGGATGCCGAGAGGATACAGCGGACGTTTAACAGATGATAATGGACATAGAACGTTTGTTGCCCGTATATGCCGCGGATGTACATCGTACATGGCGGAAGGTTCATCCATTCACAAAGTTTTGTGCAGCTCAAAACTTCTTGTGCAGATGAAATCTCAGTGGACGGATGCTCGAGGGATAGAGTGTATGAAACACATATGAGTTTCATAACACGTATGAGTACACAACAGATGCATCATGTTTTCCAACGGATGGCAAGCTTTTTTTAACGTTTTACATCCTCTTTGCATCCATTGGTGCAGTGGGAAAGGGGCTTAAGCCATAAAAGGGATGATCCAATTACTTATTACATCACTCAGCAAGATTCAACCAAGCTTGGGACTCAAGACAAACTACAAAGTTACCCCTGCATGGCCCCATGGGAGTCTGACAACCAACTAGGATACATTTCTTGCCACAGGAACAGGAAGCAAATTCAAAGCTCAATAGAGGATATAAATCTCACTCCCTCTTTCACCATATGCTCAATTTTGCCCAGGACCTCAATGCAGTCCTGTTCCACCATTAAACCATCTTTCCAAGCAGTCTCCATATTTCCAGTGTCTTTCTTCCCACTTGGCACTGAACCCAGATGGACATTTCTTCCAACAGTGCGACTGGCATTTCTTTCTAGACAATGAAGGAGGATGGGTCTTGCCTTCCCTTAGGCAAAACCCTGCAAAACCAGCCATGAAATCAACACGGGAGGCTCCAAGGAGAAAGGCAGAAGGGTCCACACAGTACAACGTAGAGAGGAAGGGTCTTGCAAGCAAACCTGCTCTCTCCTTCACTCTCCCCCTCCCCTTCCCTACCATGGTACAAAGCCTTGAGAAGGGGCAGAGAGAAGCAGGGAAATGGTCTCATTCACAGGTTATCTCTTTTCTTGATTTGGCAGCTGGTCAATACATGGGAACTGAATCTTCATGCTTCATTCCCCCCCCCCCACCCTTTATTTAAATCTCATAAGCATTTCCAATTTGTCATAATTGTCTCTTTGTCAATGATGGTTTCATCAAGGAAATCACAAATTCAACCAAGTATCCAAGAGGAAGGTACAAGCAGCAGTGGCTCATAAAATGTACAGTATACATGCAGACACATGCCTTTGCACACAACACACATGTCAAAATTAGAAACTAAATAAAGCCATAACTGGGATTAAAGCTTTTATATTTCAATTGTGGCATTATTTTAAGATATAGAAGCTCGACAAGTGGAGGACAAATTGTTGGAAGCTTGCAATATTTGCCTTATTCAATTTTAATATGCTACTGAGAGCACATACATTTTATCTGTATACCAGGGTGGGATTCTATCTGTTCAGGCCAGTTCAGGTGAACTGATTGTTAATTGTACATCTGGTTAAACAAATTTATAATTCCAAAGACCAGCTGGCCCCGCCCACCCCACCTTGCACCTCCCAGAAGTCTTGTTGAGATTGTGACTCCCTTTAAGACAATGTTTAATCTCAGGAATACCAGTTATATTTCAACATCTCATGATCCCATGATCTCATGAGGATCCTTGGACACCAAAACAAAATCAGGGATAGATTAAATTAACAGAGTTGGAAAGGACCTTGCAGGTCATCTAGTCCAACCCCCATCTAAGCAGGAGACTACACCATTTCTGACAAAGGGCAGTCCAATCTCTTCTTGAAAGCCTCCAGTGATGAAGCTCCCACAACTTCTGAAGGCAACTTCTGTTTCTTTGATTGTTCTCACCGTCAGGAAATTTCTCATTATTTCTAGGTTGAATCTCTCCTTGATCAGTTTCCATCCATTTTCCTTGTCTGGCCTACAATGCTTTAGAAAATAGCTTTGTCCCCTCCTCTCTGTGGCAGCCCTCAAATATTGGAATACTGCTCTCCTGTCTCCCCTGGTCCTTCTCTTCACTAGACTCGACAAGCCCAGTTCCTGCAGCCGTTTTTCATATGTTTTAGCCTCCAGTCCCTTAATCATCTTGGTTGCTCTTCTCTACACTCTTTCTAGAGTCTCAACATCTTTTTTATAGTGTGGTGATCAAAACTGGATGCAGTACTCTAGGTGTGGACTTATTAAGGCTTTACAGAGTGGTATTAGTACCTCACTTGATCTTGATTGTTTCCCTCTGTTAATACACCTTAGGATTGCATTGGCTTTTATGGTTACCACTGCACATGGTTGGCTCATATTTAATTGGTTGTCCACTAAGACTCCAAAATCCCTCTCACAGTTATTGCTATTAAGCCTGGTTTTACCCAATCTATTGGGTAAATCAATCTATCTTTTGATTTTTCTTGCCTAAGTGTAAGACTTTACTTTTCTCTACATTGGATTTCATTTTGTTAGATAGGGCCCAGTGTTTCTGTCTGTCAGGATTTGATGAGTTCCCCTTCTATTCCCTCATCTAAGTCATTTATGAAAATATTGAAGAGTACTGGGCCTAAGATGGAAATTTGTGGTACCCCACTGCTTACTTCCCTCCATGTAGATGTAGCACAGTTAAGGACTACTTGTTGAATACAGTTTGTCAGCCAATTGCAAATCCATCTGGTGGTGATGCTATCTATCCCACTTTTTTCTAGTTTACCAAGAAGTAGGTTGTGGTCTACTTTGTTGAATGCTTTGCTGAAGTCTAAGTATATTATGTCCACTGTATTTTGCTGGTCTACTAATTTAGTCACTATGTTGAAAAATGGAAAAAGACCTGGAGACTAAAACATATGAAGAACGGCTGCAGGTTTTGGATCTGGCTAGTCTAAAGAAAAGAAGAATTAGGGGTAATATGATAGCAGTATTACAGTGTTTGAGGGGCTGCTACAAAGAAGAGGGACTCAAATTACTGTATTTTTTGGACTATTAGACACAGTTTCCCCTCCAAAAAGGTGGAAATGCCTGTGCATCTTATACAACAAAAACAGGCCCATTTTTGGCCTTCAAAACCTCCGTGTGTCCTGTTTTTGCTTTCCCCAGCATTCAGAAGCATTCTGCAGGCCAAAAATGGACCCATATTTGGCTTCGGGAGGCCTCCATGGGTCCTGTTTTTTCCAGATGATAACAGATCTGGGGAAGTAATCCATTTGCACTGACTAGGAGTAACTCTCCAAAGTCACAAGCAGACATTATGTTAAAAAAAGTAGATTCAGCTCTAGGAATGCTGCACAGCATGAGCACTGACTTTTCCACGTCAGAAGCACTCTGAAGGCCAACAACGCACCCATTTTGGACCTCTGGAGGCCTCCACGGATCAGATTTTTGCTCTCCCCAGCGTTGGGGCAGCCAAAAATGGAACCTGCAGAGGCCTCCGGAGACCCCAAACGGACCCATTTTTGGCCTGCAAAGTGATTCTGAACGTGGGGGAGGGCAAAAATGGGAGGCAAAAACTTTTTTTTTTCTTGTTTTCCTCTTCTAAACCAAGGTGTGTCTTATAGGCCGGTGCATCTTAAAGTCTGAAAAATATGGGTATTCTCCAAAGTACAAAGGGCAAAACAAGAAATAATGATTGGAAACTAATCAAAGAGAGAAGCAACCTGGAATTAAGGAAAAACTTCCTAGCAGTGAGGACAATTAACCAGTGGAACAGTTTGCCTCTAGAAATCATAGGCTGTGATGACCCAGAGCATGGCACAAAGGGAACACAGTCAAATAAGCAAGAAGAATCCCTTTAATACCTCCAACTTTGCCCCCAATGTTCAGGTTACCTTCGGCTGGAGAAAAAACTCTCCCAAGAACAGTTTTAAGTGAGGAAATTCAGTCTGAAAACAAAGTGCATATAAACTGTAAATAAAAATCCACACAAACCACATTGCAGCAATTAACTGGACAGGGCAGGATAAGGAATTGCAGACTTGAAAGGCCAACAAAACACACACAGTTGGGAAGACGCCAGAAACACAGATAAACCTTGACAATAACAGATAACTCACAATTTGCTTCCAACAATGCTGTGCATAGCTTGCCTTTTTAAACACTGTGTTCCCAGCTGCAGCTAATGAAGGGAATAAGGGCCCTTTCCTCCCACATTGCTCCCTTCTCCATTCCTCCCTGCATGCCCTAGGATGAAGGGGGGGACTGAATCTTCCTCTGAATTTCCTCTGCCTTGCTCTACCTATGCCCAGCTGGACTTTGCCCTTCCCCAGTTTCTTTCACAGCCAATGGAGCCACACTTACACTCCCTGTCAGCTACTCGGCCTCCCCCTCAGAATCAGATTCCCACAGGGGCTTGACATAGGCACTCGTCACTGGAAGCTTTTAAGAAGAGACTGGACAGTCACTTATCTGAGATGATATAGGTTCTTCTGTTTGAGCAGGTGGATGGACTAGAAGACCTCCAAGGTCTCTTCCAGCTCTCTTCTATTCTATTCTATGCAGAGGTGGGATTCAGAAGGTTCTGACCAGTTCTGGAGAACTAGCAGTGGAAATTTTGAGTAGTTCGGAGAACCGGCAAATACCAACTCTGACTGGCCCCACCAACCCCATCTATTCTCTGCCTCCCGAGTCCCAGCTGATTGTCTGGGTCTTCTTTGGTTGCCCTGCACAGGAGAACGAAGCTGGAAAGCAGGGTGGAGAGGGAATGGGGATTTTGCAGTATCCTTCCCTTGCCATGCCCACCAAGCCACAACCACAGAATCGGTTGTAAAAAAAATTTGAAACCCACCACTGATTCTATTCCCTTGTCTAGATCGTTTATGAGGAGGTTAAAGAGCACTGGGCCTGTGACACAACCTTATTGTCTATTGCATGTTTCCCTCCATTCAAATGGAGTTCTATGGAGGACTACATGCTAAGCCAATTACAGATGCAGTAATGAAAGCTACAAGATCCTATGAAAGCCATGTCTACACTATGAAAACCCCATTCATTCCACATCCTCAGAGAGCAGGAATAATAGAATAACAGAACAGAGCTGCAAGGGACCTTGGAGGTCTTCTAGTCCCACCCTTGCTCAAGCAGGAGACCCTATTGCATTTCAGACAAATGACTGCTCATTCTCTTTTGCATCCTGTCATGGTGTCAGACCTTCAGGGCCCCTATCTTCTCCATCCTGACACTCAGGCTGCCTGGGATTTGGAGAATTAGTCCAATACATCCAGATGACCACAGATCTGAGGAGGTCCATTTGTACTGACTAGGAATAATGCTCCAAAGTCACAAGCAGACATAATGTTTAAAAAAATAGATTCAGTTCTCGGAATGCTGCATAGCACAATTACTGACTTTTCCAGGAGAGAGCAATTTCCCCATAGTAATAAAATTTATTAAAGAAAATGGTCACAAATTTAATGTCATACTATAAATCAGTGAGGCAAATTCTGCAGCCAGAATTGTAATGTCTGTTATATCTTATTTTTAAATCTCTCCCTCCCTCCCTCCATCCCTTCCTCATTCTGCTGAAAAAATGCTGTAGAAAAGATCTGATGCAATTTCTCTGTGTGGGATTTTTGTATGCACAGATATGGAAAGACCTTCAGATTCCCACAAGGATGAATGTGTTTTGACCAAGGGTTCCCGAGACACCAACAAACACACGTTAAATCCAAAACCCTTTTATTTTAGTTCAACGGCTGTGGATTATTTTCATTCACAGCCCGTAATGAGTCTCAACCAGTTATAAATAGTAATAACACACCTTTATCTTTCTTGAAGTGCTGCCAATGACTAAAGTACCAATTAGTCTTTCAAAACAAAATGGAGCATAAATTCACCACGGAGCTTTCAGGTTCCAAACTGACCAGAGTGAACAAAGTTGCTTCCTGCAAAGGTTCCTGTCCCTTTGCATTTCCTTTATATCTTATGGGAGGGGCAATCACCTCCAAGCCTTATTCCCGAGTCGCCCCTTTTGTTTTAACTGCTCTTGCCTTCTGGCAGCTCTGCATACATATGCACTGGGAACAGGTTCCCTTTGTTCCTCTGCCTCACTGCTGTCAGATTCTGGAAATCCGAAGTCAGCACATAACTCCCAGATGGTCCTGGCCCCATATCTGTATAGGATGAAAGACCAATGTTTGAGTCCTCCCCAGGCTCTCGGACTTGCCCATATTCTTCTCCACTGTCTGATTCTGCTGCTGTCTCTGCAGGCTGCCAGTGGATACAACAGAATAGATAGTAAAACGTTGGCTGAGATGATCAAACTAACTACTTTGATTAAAGAAAAGACCTTAATTAGCTTTTTTTTTTCCTACATGGAAACTACTTTTGGACTTTTTGCTTGAAAATGGAAGAAATGAAATTTAAATGTTAGGATTTAACAATTAGAATTGTTTATGTCTATAGAAAACAGTATACTGTTAATTTTAGAGCAAAAGAGTAACTTTTTTAATATTTGTAACTATATCAAAGAAAGTGGGAAATTATTTTTTTCCATTTTCTGTACTTTTTATTCCTTGCACTTTCTCACCAGTTCTTTTTTTTTTTTAGTTCTGTTTTATATTTTCTTTTTTGTAAAAATTCAATAAAATATATATTAGAAAGAAAAAGGAACTCCAGAAGAGAGCATAAAGTGATGCAGGCAGGGTCATTTTCAAGGCCACATGGTAGGAGAGCGAAGGAAAGGGTTTTTTTTTAATTATTATTTGCACATTGTGGTAAGTAGTAAGCACAAGTCATTTAGACAGTTTTAAAGTAAGATCAGTGAAATAAAAAATAAATAGCTGTGAAATGAAAACTATCCCAGTAAGAGAGGGAGCAGTCTTTATAGACATCCATAGCTGGAAACTGCTTGGCTTTATGTGGACATTTTAAACTGCTATGGAAATTTTTGTTGATTGTTTTGTAAAACAGCCACTAGTCTGTATTGATCTGGCAGTATACAAATAAAATAAATAAACAAACAAACCAAGATAATAACTGTTGGAAACAGAAGTATTCTGTGTGAGAAACAAGATCTGAGAAACAGATCTGATAACTATACTGTGAAATCAATTGATTTTCCGGATTTAATACTTTAAGGAGTTAGACAAAGCCAAACTCTCTCGGGGATAGCACCCCTGGGAAGTGCCTGCTCAACTGAAGTAACTGGTAACTATGCCTGGGAAGAAAGCCAAGGAAAGGACCTTATACACTATAGTCTACATAGTAAAAATATAAACTGTTCAAATTGCCAGTGCAAGACTATCTTTTTTTCTCTTTCTCTTAAAAGCAACAGATTTTGAAAGTGTATTTAAATTAACTAGGAGGGGGCCAGAAATCCCATTCATCAAGGGAAAACAAAACAAAAAATTTCCTGTTGCCTCCCAGTGAATTGTTCTGTTTATCTCTGCTGAAGAAGGGGCCAGAGATCCCCCCTTCAACATCTTTGCATCTTTACTATCACAAAAACTCAATCTGCAAAACAAGAAAGAAAGTGTAAACCCTTGCTCATTAATTGTTTTCAAACAGCCCAGGAAAAGAGACCCCCTGCCAGTTTATCAAGGGTTATAAACCTATCAGCAAAAGCTAAGCAAAACAAAGCAAAGCAATAACCCTTTACTTACCACTTCATACTACTACGTACTACTTCATACTACTTCATTACTTTCATTATCTCAAAAAAACAATTTCTTTAAAATAATTAATTTTTATCAAATGATCAATTGATTTATTTTTATTGCTTAGTATGATTGAATATTTAGTGCATATAGTGTAATTACTGAATATCTGATTAGTAAAATCAATGATTTCATGAATTTAATTGACCAGTTTGTTTAATAATTACTGCAATAAATTAGGCTGTTTGTTGCTTAGCAAAATTATTCGATTAGAGTGATTTGAATAACCAATTGATTGATTGATTTTTAGTAATAAGCAACCTTACTTTTGATTTGTTCTCTAACATATCAGTTAACATTTATAATTACCAACATTCATTAAGTAACAGTCCACCTATCACATTAACTAGCTTATTGTAATTGATTACCGTATTATTGCCATTGACCATGCCAGCCAAAAACTCCAAACCAAAACAAAAGAATATCTCGACCAATGACCTCCCAGACCCCTGCACATGTTTCAAATGTCTTGTAACCATCAATGAAAGCGAAATTTACATCAAATGCCGCCTATGTGATAATCTAGCCCATCCTGCCTGTTTAAACGCAAACAAAACCCTAGTTGATATGGTTAAAAATTCAGTTACATTCTTTTATCTATGTCCATCATGTTCTCCTAAGCTAAACAAACTGAGTACCTTATCTGACAGAGTTTAAAACATAGAATCACTCATTCACTCAATAGAAGAATGCTTAGCAACACATTTTGAAACAGCTATACAAAACAAGCCTAATTTCTCTTGGAAAAAAAAAAATACAGCACAGATAAGTGAATACCTATCAGCTCAAAATCAAATCCCACAACAACCACAACCACTACCTCAACTACAATTGCAACTACAATCAAAAATAACCACCAAACCACAAACAATTACTATCCCTTCAAATAATTCCAAAAATAATATCTCCTTACTCATCAGAGACACCATGGAACGTGAACAGAAACGTCCAAATGCCATCTTATTTGGTCTCAAAGACACAAATGAATCAGATGACATCACCAAAGTTCGTGATATCATAAGCAACTCAAATACAACAAACATCTCTCCTGAAGATATCATTGAAATAACCAGAGATGGCCATGGGTACAAATACAATGACGGCTCTGTGGCCCCAAGATTTTGTAGAGTTGTATGCAAAAATGAGTCCAGCAAACGCATATTCATTCATACAATAAATGCCATTGCAAAAACCAATCCCAACCACAAAAAACTTCTCTCAAGACTTATCCATACTGCAAAAAATCTGCTCCCGTGAACTCCGCACAGAACTCAAAAACCATCCAGACAATGGAGAAAAGGACCTATACATTGACTACAGAGCTGATTGCATCAAAAGAAAGTCACACAACCCACAACTCTGCATCCAACCCCACCCAATCCAATTCAACATCACTCAAAACTAGGCATGCATGCCTCCAACTACCTCTACTCCAACCACAACTGGCCTTAAATGCAAGCTACTCAATGCAAGAAGCCTTGTAAATAAAATACCTGAATTTCTCCTCTTACTAAATATGGTTAAATTCGACATTATATTTGTCTGTGAAAAATAGCTCAACGCATCTCTCCTTGACTCCATTACCACAGTAAGAGACTATCATGTTTACCAATCAGATCGTGAAATCCATAGAGGAGGTGGTGTTGCTATCTTCTATAAAAAGTCCCTACATCTAAAAAACTTCCAAGTTATCCAGGAGCTTGCTATTCCTGAGACCATCGTCTGTAAACTGTCCTTAAATATCATATGTTAAGCCTGGGTTCCCCAACCAGGGTTAGGTAGACAAGCTAAACAGAATGTGCAGCGTTAGTCAGATAGGCACACAGATAAATGAGTGAGCTAAGCTTGTATGTTTATTAACATTAACATACAGATACGCTTGTGCTATCAAGAATATATTTTATTCCAGTATAAGTTTATGGCATAGTCAAATAACAGTCCAATATTCATTTACCATGCAGTCAGTCCATTCAGGGGTATTCAGTTAGCAAAGTCCATGTAGAATATCATATGTCAGTTCACTTACAAAATCAGTCCTTTGTTGTCTCTCCCGTTCGAGCAATGCAGTCTTGATTCCAAGCAGTAATCAGGAATCATCAAAGCCAGAGAGAGAGAGCAAGCCGTAGTCTTGCTACTTTTATATTGTTTTCATAGCCACTCCTTTAATTGCTATTTCCACAGTTAAAGCTGCATACACACTACAATACACTAACTATGATTCATAGTTATTATTTCACCTAAACCAGTTAGGGTAAACAGTGTTATTCCTAACATTCTCCCCATTTAGGTTACATAATAACTATGAATCATTTACATTTTTAAATTATATTTTTCGCAACTTTCTTTAAACTTAGTTGCTCCTTGAGCTTTTGTAAATTGGTCTGCAATGTTTTCTTCTGACATGCAGTATTCCAATTTTATCAGTTCATTCTTCACTGATTCTCTTACATTCAAATATCTTAAGTCAGTATGTTTTGATCTAGTTTTTACAGCAATACTAGTAGCTAACTTTATAGCTGCTTGGTTATCCTCATACACCATAATGGAATATTTTATAGTTATACCCATGTCCAACAATAACTGTTTGTAGAAAATTAAGTCAGTGCATAATAATGATAGACATGAAAATTCTGCTTCCATCGTGGATAAACTAATATGCTGTTGTCTGATTGACCTCCACCCTATTAGTGTCTTACCAAATAATATAGCCATCCCAGATGTTGATTTTCTAGTGTTTATATCAGTTGCAAAACTTGCATCTGCATAAGCACTAAGACTCAAATCACCCTTTGGTTCTATATATAATACATGGTTTATTGTTCCCTTAAGATATCTCAATATTCTTTTTAAGGATTTCCAATGATAATATTTTGGATCTGTATTAAAACGTGCCAGCTGATTTACACTATAAGCTATATCTGGCCTTGACCAATTGCTTATATATGATAAGCTACCAATCAAAGATTGATAGATGGACTTATCAAATTTGGGACTTTGATCATTAGTTTGGCAAACTTCCTGACTCATTGGAGTCTTTGCCGGTTTACAAAGTTCCATCTTATAAGTTTTAATTAATTGGCAAATTTTATCTTCTTGAGATATCTTAAAACCATTATTTGTTTTATTTATTGTCAATCCTAGATACCTTTTAATTTCACCTAAATGCTTTATTTTTATCTTTTTGGCTAATAATGATATAATCTCATTAGCTTCATTATTAGTCTTAGTTATTAAAGCAATATCATCAGTAAATAATAATAATAATGATACCGTTCCATTATTTTCTCTTTTAAACACACACAGATCTGCTAAACCAGATTTAAAACCTATATTGTTTAACTCTTTCACAATATATTGGTTCCACTCAAACCCAGATTGTTTCAACCCGTAAAGACTCTTTTTGAGTTTCCAACAATCATTATTATTTACTTTATTTTCTTTTATACCAATTGGTTTTCTTAAATATATAGTGTGCTGCAACGGTGCATGTAGATAAGCAGTTTCTACATCTAAATGGTTAATGACATAGTTTTTCTTAGCTGCCCACACTAATGCTGTTCTTAAAGATGTTGCTTTAAGGCTTGGTGCAAAAACTTCATCGTAATCAGATGCAGTTTGATTAAATCCTTGAGCTACTAACCTAGCTTTATGGGTAACAGTCCCATCATTTCCAGTTTTTACTTTAAATATCCATTTGCACCCAATGGATTTTTCTCCTGGAGGTAATTTGGCATCTTCATACACTTTCATTACCTTTAATGAATTTAGTTCTTTTTTCATAGCCTTTTGCCAATTCTCCTGATCCTTAGCAGGATACATCCTAAGTTCATCTACACTAGTTGGAACTTTAGTTACTTGGCAAACTATACTTGCTTGATACCTATCAGGTGGTCTAGTTACACGTGTAGTACGTCTAGGTATTATAGGACTTACAGGTGGACTTTCCTCTATTAATTGTTCTTGATCATGTAACTCTTCCTGATCAACTATTTCCTCTTGTTCTGGTCCTATTTGCTCTTCGTGGACTTCTTCTTTAATTGGACTCTTCTTATAGCTAATCTCATCTTTCTGCCTTTTGTAGGGTTCAATAAATACTTCATTATTTAAATCTTGCTCTAATCTATTCCATCCTACATGTTCTAGGAATTTTGCACTAGCACTGGTGTAAACTCTAGATGTTCCTGGTTCCCAGAATCTATAAGATCTATGATTAGATGTGTAACCTACAAAAATCAATTTTTTAGCTCTATGCTGTCCTTTGTATCTAAGTTGTGTAGGGATATGCACCCATGCTGGTGCTCCAAATGTGTGCATGTAACTTAAATCAGGTTTTGTACCATGCCACAGTGTGAATGGTAATTCACCTGTTGTTGAATTAACAACATTATTTAATATATGATTACCACACATTATTGCTTCTCCCCATAAATTGTCAGGTAATCCTGAATCAGACATCATAGTTCGTGCCATTGATTGTAATGTTTGGCCTCTTCTCTCTATAAAGGCATTATGTTGTGGCCTATATGGTGCAGACATTTTATGTTGAATACCTAACAGTCTTAGTCTGTTTTGTAATTTATGATTTGTAAATTCTGTACCATTATCTGTGATGAGAGTTACTAATTTCTTTTTAGTTTTTCTTTCAGCGAATTTTAACCAATTAAATAGATTTTGATATGTTTCAGTTTTGCTCTTCATTAAATAGCAAAACCCATATCTAGAATAGTGGTCCATTATACTTAGTATGTGACGAGCTCCTCCTACACTTGGTTTTTTCGGATCTATTAAATCAGCAAATACTATTTCTAAAGGCTCTTTAGTAGTAAATCCATCAACTCTATTAGCCGGTATAACCCTGCTCTTATTTTGATTACATGCATTACATTGCAAATACTTATTACAAGATTTCAAACTTATTCCCTTAGACAATTCAACAGTTTTCTTAAGCATTTTAAAATTTAAATGCCCTAGCCTTCTATGTAACAAGTGAATACATTTGTCATGAGGTTTCTTATTTTCATAAATTGTGTTAGCCACCTTTAAACCATCATCATTTAACACATATAATCCATCTCTTAAAGATGCAGTAATTCTCTTATCTTCTTTTTCAAGTATGCAGTTATCTCCCTTAAATGTGACTACATATCCTAGTTTAACCAAAATTCTAACTGAAATTAAATTAAACTTAAGTTGTGGTACATATAACATTTTTACATTCTCTTTTATAAAAGAACAATATGCTATACCTTCACCTTTAGCTTTCAGTTTCCAGCCATTGGCTAACGATATCTGCTGTGTACTCTGGGACATATTAATAAAATTTTTGTTATCATTTGTTATACAATGGGATGCCCCACTGTCAACCACCCATAAATTATTTTTTACAGCTCCGTTAGTATACATGGCTAACTCTAAATGTTTATTTATCTTTTGATGATTTTTAGTATTCTGGCCAGCGTTCTGGCGCTTTGCCTTTTTACAAAATCTTGCCAAATGTCCTCTTCCTCCACAATTAAAACACTTTTTAATTGCGTATGCAGTAGGAGATTCATTATCTTCTTTTTGAGGTTGCCCCCTCCTTAATTCATCTCTTTCATGCCTTCTTCTGGCCTCTTCAATCAATCTGCCAGTTATATCAGTTAAAGTTAAATTGTCCTTTGGCAAAATTTCAAGTGAAGTTACGTAGTTATCATAACTTTCATCAAGGGAAGATAGAGTTATGTAAACTTGATGTTGTTCAGAGAAAATAAGCTCTTTCTCGTGTAATTCTTGGAAAATGCTTTGCATAGTTTTTAAATGACTCTGCATATCACCATTTGTTTGGAGATGTGTCCTGAAAAGCTTCCGTGTTAGATTTATGTGAGCACTAATATTATCTCAAACATAAATCCTCTTCAGCTTCTGCCAACACCCAAAAGCCGTTTTCTCTCCGTGGATATAAACAAGCTGTTGATCAGTTAAGGTTAACGCAATTATACAAATGGCTTGTTGATTTTTATGCTTAAATTTTTCTATCTTTAGTCTGTCTTCCTCATCCTCTGGATCCCATTCTTCTACGTTTGGTGGATTTTCAATTATGTTCCACAGACCTTCTCTTTGTAGAAGTAGACTACATTTTGTAGACCATGATACATAGTTTGTTCCATCCAGCTTGGATATAAGGGACAAACTTTGTAAATTGACTTGTGCCATGGTTTCTTATATGGATATAAAAATATAATTAATAAAACACAGCTGTCTGTTTACTGTAATGTATAACAACACAAACTCTCACTTTTTATATAAATCTGTTTAACCTAGTTAAACTGACTTTGCAGCCTCTGGGCCCATAACCAGTGTTAAGCCTGGGTTCCTCAACCAGGGTTAGGTAGACAAGCTAAACAGAATGTGCAGCGTTAGTCAGATAGGCACACAGATAAATGAGTGAGCTAAGCTTGTATGTTTATTAACATTAACATACAGATACGCTTGTGCTATCAAGAATATATTTTATTCCAGTATAAGTTTATGGCATAGTCAAATAACAGTCCAATATTCATTTACCATGCAGTCAGTCCATTCAGGGGTATTCAGTTAGCAAAGTCCATGTAGAATATCATATGTCAGTTCACTTACAAAATCAGTCCTTTGTTGTCTCTCCCGTTCGAGCAATGCAGTCTTGATTCCAAGCAGTAATCAGGGATCATCAAAGCCAGAGAGAGAGAGCAAGCCGTAGTCTTGCTACTTTTATATTGTTTTCATAGCCACTCCTTTAATTGCTATTTCCACAGTTAAAGCTGCATACACACTACAATACACTAACTATGATTCATAGTTATTATTTCACCTAAACCAGTTTGGGTAAACAATGTTATCCCTAACATCATATTTCAGTTCTTACTATGTTACAGAGCCCCTGATTATGACATCGAACATGCAAACAAGCTAAATACACTACTAACATGGGCAGCATCCTGCCCACATGCTTTTATCTTTCTTGGTGACTTCAATCTACCTCAATGTCAGCCTTCAAGATCTTCTACTATTGCTTTGCATCTTTCGGCTGTCATAAGAAACGGGAGGGAGGGGAGGGAGGGATAAGTCTGGGAAGTGAGCTGGAGGTGTTACATTCTTCTGTTGTGTAAATGAGGGGGGGAGCATACAATAGAGTTAGGTTTCTATTTCTCGCTTAGCTTTCTTTTCTCTGTACAACTGCAACCCGTTATCAAAGTATGCCAAGGTCAACGGACAGAGGCCTCATCATCACCTGAAGATGCCCACATGATCATATTCACAACTTCTAATTGGAAGTTTCAGCTGAACTATTGGGGGTGGGAACACTTCCATCACTTTGTATTTGTGAATTGCGTGCCTAATTTCTCAGATTCTTTGGTTGCTACCACTTCACTTTCAGTAAAGGATATCTTTTCTCTAAATTAAAGAATCTAAGTATTTCTTTCCTGGATTTTGAATGGAGCTCCGCCTGACATTATTCTGAATCTCTGCTACCAGCCCACCCAGAGAGAACACCCTATTTTCTTCCGAGGGGGCCTGGACATCATGTCATCTTCAACTAGTGATCAGGAAGACCTGGGAGCCAATGGAGGGCAAGATTCTCTGCTGGTACAGGAAGCCATATCGCTAGCAGAGTTCAGTCTGGAAGAGGATCCAGCTGTGAAGCCCAGATGGTCGGTGGGGGTTGGCTGGAAAGATCTGGAGAAGGACCCCCCCCCCGGGATCAAAACTACCCGCCGGCGTGGAAAAGAGGAGCCATGGCAAGAGAAGGAAAAGAGAGAACTCTCACTGAATCAAGCCAGGAGACTCCTTGATGAAGCCTTTGAACAACTCCAAGCTGCACAAAGGTATGAAGGGGGAAGGGAAGTAGCCCCAGCCCGAGGAAGCAGAGCAGCCCCCTCTCCCATAAATCAACCCGATCGAGTAGTAGCCCCGGGGCCCTCAGCAGGAAGTGTAATTCCTGGAAGGCGTAGAGCTCCTAGGCTGCCTCCGTTAGAAGTAAGATACAGGGGAGATCCCAAAACCTTGGGATTTTTCCTAGCCCAAGTTTGGAGCTATATGGAAGAATACGGGGAGGATTTGCCCTCAGAAGCAGCCAAAGTGAGATGTGTTACCAGGGCTCTGGAGGGAACAGATGCAGAGTGGATGATGACTTTGCATAATGATAATGCTCCCCAGTTGCTGAACTATAACCTGTTCATGACTGCACTGCAGGCTAGGTTTGAGGACCCACTGGCAGAGCGCAAGGCCCGGATTAAGATGAAGACCATAAATCAGGGGCGGAGGTCAGTGGCTGACTACACCCAAGAATTTAGACAGTTAACTGGTCATATCAGAGGCTGGTCCCAGGAAGCCCTGATAGAAGTTTTTAAAGGTGGTTTAAATGAAGATGTGTACCAGAGATGCATTGCTAGAAGAGACCCCAATGACTTGCAGATGTGGTACTTGCTGGCAGAAGAAGTGGAAATTGATTTAACCCGAAGCAGACGGCGGGGAGGTTCTGGGTGGAGCAAGCCTTCCCCCCC
>BLBF01000046.1:3123542-3149309 GCA_015471245.1 Laticauda colubrina | reverse complement strand
GGTTGATGCATGACTATGTGGCTCTCATTTTCTCTCTCTCTCTTTGCTCAGTACTGGCATCCAAGTTTATATTTCCGAGATGGGTTGCCAGTCTTTGCCCAAAGTCCAAGACCTCCCTGTCCCCATAAGAAGCTGATGCCCAGGACAAGAGGCCACGTATACAACATAGTAAAACAAACCAATTCTACATCAGCACAGCAGTGAAACAACATGTTTTCTCTCCTTATTTATTTAATTAAATGCTGAAAATATATTAATGGAGGCTGGATTGGAAAAGGAACATGCTTTTAAAACTAGAGGAAGATACATCTTCACTGTGATGGCTCCAGTTAAATGGCTGAAAATGCAAATAAATTGGCAGGTCTACTGAAGTGGCAGCTCCAATGTGAAGCTGCTTTTTAGAATCAACTGTCGAGAGCAGACGAAACTGTAGGCAGGAAACATGCTGCAGACTAGCACTAGTAGAAGAGAAATGAAGATCTTGGTGGCAGAAGGAATGCAAGATGATTCTCCAGTACCTTTACTTTCATACCCCTGCCATCAGAACTGAGGAAGCTTCTTGGATGAGAAGCAAAATGTGGATCTCCCAGTTTTGGTCACCACACTATAAAAAAGATGTTGAGATTCTAGAAAAAGTGAAGAGAAGAGCAACCAGGATGTTGGGGGACTGGAAGCTAAAACATATGAAAAACAGTTACAGGAACTGGGCATGGCTAGTCTAGTGAAGAGAAGGACCAGGGGAAACATGATAGCAGTCTTGCAATATTTGAGGGGCTGCCACAGAGAGGAAGGGGTCAAGCTACTTTCCAAGGCACCCGAAGGCCAGACAAGGAATAATGGATGAACAAGGAGTGATTTAACCTGGAAATAAGGAGAAACTTTCTGACAGTGAGAACAATCAACCAATGGAACAGAAGTTGTCCTCGGAAGTTGTGGGAGCGCCATCACTTAAAACTTTCAATAAGAGATTGGATTCCCATCTATCAAAATGGTGTAGGATCTCCTGCTTGTGCAGGGGGTTGGACTAGATGACCTATAAGGTCCCTTCCAACTCTGATTATCTGTTATCTTCCTCAAAAATCCAGTTGCTTTTTGAAGGAGGGGAGGGGAAGCACCTTTGGTACAATTATCTCCAACAAATATCCCAGAAAATTTGCAGCTTACCTCCTCCATACACAAATGCATGACAATCGGGGTGAAATTCAACTACCTTGGCTCACCTCGGGAGAGGGAGTAGGGACAATTTGAATCAGTAAAAAAATTGCCCCGGTTGCTATTATTATTATACCAAGTATACCAAGCCATGCCCACAGCCACACCCACAGAGCCAGGAAAAATTTTGAATGTCACCCCTGATTCACAATCCCTCTCAGACTTGGCCCCTGGATGTTCCTGCCCCAGCAGGCAGACACCTGTCTTTCACTGCTACTTCTAATGGGCCATTTGTAGATCAGGTCAGGGAGTTTGAGGTTCCTTCTCAGATCTTGGAATATGGCTTTCCATTCAGGCAGGGAAGGATGTCAGCTCCATTGCTGCCAGTTCATCTGTAATTCTAATATAAATGCAAGAATATTTCACTCAGGCCTTGTAAATGACTGACAGGCAAGCTTTAGCTGAAATGCACTTTGTTTCAATAATCTGTCTTGAAAGGAAAACAATTGTACCTGTCACATCACCTGTGATAACCTTCACTGGCAGGAGTGTTCCTTTTTTGTCAGGGTGATAAAGCTGGTGTTGATATGTAATATACTGAGCCCATCAAAAGCCGTGCAGATTGTCTCTCCATTTGTTAATTAATTTTATCCACCTCATCATCTTTTCGCTCAAGCCCAGGCAATCCTAGGCTGCCCAGAATTGATTCTTTTTTTCTTGGCTGAGAAGGGGTGCTAAGGTGGATTTGTGCTCAGTTAGCAGCAGATTTGGCTCTGGCTGTATAAACTATTGAGCGAGGTTGAAAGAGACATTTTGGTCACTGGGTTCTCCTCTCTTGCCTGACTCCCTCAGTTTCCTTCCACTGTGACCAGATTCCTGGAGATTATTGGGGTCACAGAGTCCAGGTAGAAACAAGGAAGGAAATATGGAAAGGCATGTTGAATGGAAGGTGTTTGGGGAGATTAATTCCAGTTTTCCTTTTGTAGCCTGCCTTTAATTTGTTTGGCCCACTGCATTCCCTGTTTTTCCTCAGTAAAGGCCCTGTCCCACTGCACTTACGGATGCAAAGAGGATGTAAAATGTTAAAAAAAAGCTTGCCATCCGTTGGAAAACTCTATGCATCCGTTGTGTACTCATTGCATACGTGTTTCATACGCTCTATCCATCAAGCATCCATCCACTGCGATTTCATCTGCTCAATAAGTTTTGAGTTGCACAAAACTTTGTGAACGGATGAACTTTCCGCTGTGTCCAATGTAAATCTGCGACATACGAGCAACAAACGTTCTATGTCCATTTATCATCCATTAAACATCCGCTGTATCCTCTCTGCATCCTCTGGGCATCCTCACAACTCACATCCGCTGCAGCTGAAAACAGAAAGAGGGAAGAAACAAAAGGTACACGGAACGTCTACACAGCGTTAGTAGCACGGAAATAGAAAGGATGCGCAGTGAACGGTTTGCATCCGATATACATCTGCGCGGCATCCCCTTTCTTTCCTTTAGGCGTACGTGATGCTTCCGCTTCATCCGCCATGCGTCCGCTTCGAAATTATCCCCCGGAAGCCCTTCGGAGGTGTCATCCGCTTCCATCCACTTTCATCCGCTAGGCTTCCTATGAACATCCGTTTAACATCCCCGCTACATACTACCCATGTCTGTTCTTTTCCATTCTTTTCCATTCTATTTATGCAAATTTTTGCCACTTTTTGGAGAGGATGACAACGGATGGAGCCACCCTTGAAATTTTGCTCGTCCGTTGTGTCCTTTATGCGTACATTTTGCGTCTGTCAGCCAGACTGGGCCTTAAGTTAGTGTCAAGACAGAGTCACACTTTTACCTACATTTCTTCTTCACTCACAGCTTGACAATAACAGGGAGGGTTAGGGTTGGAATGCAAAGGGGGGAAGAATGATATTCAAGCATCCTTCCACATCATGGGACATTGCTGGCATCCCAAGGACACATCGAGCAGATGCCCCGGCATGGCTAGCTGTTTCTCATTGGTGGACATACAGATACAGATAATCAGAGTTGGAAGGGACCTTGTAGGTCATCTAGTCCAACCCCCTGCCCAAGTGGGAGACCCTACACCATTTCTGACAAATGGCAGTCCAATCTCTTCTTGAAAGTCTCACATTTTGGACTGCAGGAGGCTCATAGAGAAAAGGGGAAATAACTATGCTTGTTTTTGCACTAGAAAAGAGAGCTGGTTTGCTTCTTCTGTGCTAATGTGGTTTATTCAATAAAGTTTATGTTCTTGGTAAAAATCATGTCCCAGGAGTTTCTTTTTGGATTTGCCAACTGGACAGCTGACATTAAACCAGCTCACAATGTAGCAGCCTATCTGGACTCCACCAGGAAGTTAGCAGCTTCAAGATGTCAGCAACCAACACAGAGATGGATATGGGGAACTAGAGGAAACTCCCTCTCGAGAGGCCCTAGCAATGATTCAAGTCAGGAGCCAAGATGCAAGTGGCCAACATGCACTCCAAGCAGAGGGCTGAGAAGCCAGAGCAACCATCCATGCTCACAAGGGAAAGAGCAATGGAGGGACCCTATCCAGGCACCAAGGGCCATGAGTGAGCTGCATGGGGAAGGCGGCAGAAGCGGAGGACCCACTGATCCCCCCTGGAGTCACGGTGATCTGGCCAAGCAAGTGCAAGGCCAGCTAAGTGGCCAAATAGGATGACCTAATCAAGTGGAAGTTTCTCATCACAGTGTGCAGTCCATAAATGGGATGGAAGTCCGAGGAGCCACCTCGCCAGGAGCAGCAACCCCAGGAGCCTGGATGGTTCCCTGCTGACCACCCCAACAGCAGCTCCCATCCCTGCTGCCTCCCCGCCAGTGGGGCAAGGGCCAGCACCTACAGCCCCAGTGGCATCTGGGGTCCCCACTCAGGCACCTCCTCGGTAGCAGTGGAGTTGTCATCTGGCTATGTCCTGGTGTAAGAAGACTGACCACTGCTTCTCCTATCAATCCAGTTTGATGGCCGACCTGACAACCTTGCCTATTTCCTGACCCACATCTGGAATTATATGGAGCGCCTTGGAGCAATGTACCTGGACCATGGTGTCCAGGTCAATGCTGTTACATCCAATCTCAAGGGGGCTGCCAGGGGGTGGCTGGTGTCTCCCCATGCTGAAGGGGCTCCAGAGCTTCAAAACCTGGACACTTTCATGCAGGTGCTGAGAGACAGGTTCGAGGACCCCATAGCAACCCAGCAGCAAAGAACCTCATCCACTCCCTGCAGCAGGGTGGGGAGACAATTGGCAGAATGCATCCAGGATTTTCATAGGCTGGTGGCTCACCTGAGAGATTGGCCCAAGCATATGTTGGTCTACCAATTCCGAGAGAGGGGTTGAACAAGGAGCTGTATCACAACTTTTTACCCTGGGGGTTTCCCCGTGATCTTTGAACATGGTATCAGCAGGTCACTGTCAAGAATGATTCACTCTTTCACCTAGTTGCTTCTTTGTTCTCAGCTTGGCAACAATTGGGAGGGGGTTTGAAATGTCTAGGGAGGGGGTGGATTACCAAGGTTCCCTCTGCAGATTTGGAGACTCTGCTGCCATCCTAAGGTCTTACAATGCAGGTGCTTGAATGATCCAGACTGTTCCCATAACAAAAGAGGTGGATTTAACTGGATAATGCAATGAACTGAGTGGTATAGCCAAAGGGTCATCTAGAGCAGAGGTCACCAACCGGTGGTCCATGGACCACTGGTGGTCTGTGAGAAAATTTTGGTGATCTGCAGTGCACCCAGGTGGAGGATTCCAAACAATACCAATAAACTTAAGAGAAAAAATATTTTGATGAGTTGAATAAAATAGTGTCGAAATTTATTTGGCAAGCAAAAAAAACTGAGAATAAAAGTGAAATTACTGCAAGAACCAAAAGGGAATGGAGGCTTTGGACTACCAGACTGGAAATTGTACCACCAAGCAGCTGCACTTACATGGATGCAAGAGTGCCTTAAGGCATAGAAGACTATTGCTATTGGAGGGTCATGGCCTTTTACTAGGGTGGCATGTGTTTCTTTGGTACAGGAGAAATATAGCACATCAATACTTCCAAGGACATTGTGTAAGAAATGCATTGTTATCAGTAGGGGATAAAATTAAGCTACAAAACTATATGAAAATACCAGTCTGGCTCTCTACTCTAGAAGCACTGATACATCCAAATGCTGCAAATATGGAAAACTTGTTTCTTATAAAAATATATTAAATGAGAATGGTGAACTGAAAACTAGACTAAAATTAGAAAACCAAGGGATGGAACTAAAGTGGTGGACGTATCTACAAATACAATTGCATTATGTGAAAGATATGAAAACATGTGGTTTTTATAGAGAACCAACAACATTAGATAAGATATTAATGGGGACAGATGACAAATTGATAAAGAGGTTATACAATTACTTATTAAATTATAAAGTAGAAGAAGAACGAGTTAAAGAGATGATGATAGCATGGGCCAAAAATGTTGGCCATAGTATAGATTTGGATAAATGGCAAAAGCTTTGGGAGAGAAATTGGAAACTGACAATGGCCACATCTTATAAGGAAAACCTCTACAAAATGTTCTATAGATAGCATCTTCCCCCAACAAAATTAGCTAAAATGTTTAAAAATATGTCCCCAACCTGTTGGAAATGTAAATAATCACCCGGTATATATTAGCACATGTGGTGGACCTGTATAAAGGCAAGGAAATTTTGGACTCAAATACATATGTGGTGCGATTACCCAAAATAACAAAGTCACAAAAATAACAAAGTCACAAAAATAGAATAAATTCCCTTTAATACCTCCAACTTGGCCCCAATGTCCAATTATCCTCAGCTGGATATCAAACTCTTCAAGAAAACAATCTATGGAGGGAGTAAATGCAGTCCAAACCCAAAATAAAGATAATTAGAAATAAAAAAAAAAACCAACACAAACCACGCTGAAGTAATTAATACGGTAGGCTAGGATGATAAATTGCAGATTTCTACCAGATAATGCAACAACCACAGTTGGGAGGAAGCCAAAACACAGATAAGCTTTGACAAGAATAATGCACACTTTGCTTCCAGCAACTTTGCTATGCGCAGTTTGTCCTTTTAAACAGTCCTCCCATGAAGGATATCAGGGCCCTTTCCACCCCCATAGACTATGTCACTCACATTTCTCCTTTATGTGCTTCTCCCTGCATGCCCTAGGATGAAGAGGGGATGGGCCTGGGTCTTCCTCTGAATGCCCATCCGGCCTGTACCCTTCCCCAGTTTCCCCCACAACCACCAGAGCCACACTCCCACTCCCTGTCAGCTGTTCCACCTCTTTCTCAGAGTCAGACTCCAACAGGGGCATAACACGTGGCTAGAAAAAATGACCAAGCAACACATAGATTTTAAACCAGATTTTTTTTACTAACTATCACATCAGAGGGTTATGACAAAGGGACAATATATTTAATATTACATGTTTTGACCGCAGAAAGAATTGTCTGCGTGCAGCAGTGGAAGAACAAAAGCACCCCATCGGAGGATGAGACAATAAGGAAGATACTAGACTCTGTGAAAATGGACAATCTAACGCTAAAAATAAAAGATAAAGGAGATACAAAATACTAATTAACATGGAATAGGTTTTATCAATGGTTAGAAACATGAGGTAGAAGTTGGAAGGTGAAAGAATCAGGTGAAGGGGACTTGGAAAGAGACACTATTTGTATTACTGACAGGAATGTAAATAATAGAATGATAGATGAATTGATATATTAAAATATGATGGTCAGAAACTATTATACAACATTAGCACTGTTTAAAATAGTATATATGTTATTCTGTGTTTATTTCTGTTTTATGGCAATTGGAATGCCATAGCCAATTGCACTGTATTCAATATATATGTAAACAATAAAAAATATATTCAAAAAGAAAGAAAAGACAAGAGAACAATTAGTAACAGGAGGCTATTCTTTTCAATATAAAGAGATGACAAGAGAAGTTTAATACAACCAAAAAGATAATTGGAATTGAGAATTTGATATACAGCAGAGTTATGTACAAATGAAAATCATACACTGCTCAAAATATAAAGGGAACACAAAAATAAGACATCCTAAATCTGAATGAATAAAATATTCTCATTAAATACTTTGTTCATTACATAGTTGAATGTGCTGACAACAAAATCACACAAAAATTATCAACAGAAATCAAATTTAGCAACCCATGGAGGTCTGGATTTGGAGTGACACTCAAAACTAAAGTGGAAAAAACACTACAAGCTGATCCAACTTTGATGTAATGTCCTTAAAACAAGTCAAAATGAGGCTCAGTAGTGTGTGTGGCCTCCACATGCCTGTATGATCTCCCTACAACGCCTGGGCATGCTCCTGATGAGGTGGCGGGTGGTTTCCTGAGGGGTCTCCTCCCACACCTGGACTAAAGCATCCCCCAACTCCTGGACAGTCTGTGGTGCAACGAGGTGTTGGTGGATGGAGGGAGACATGATGTCCCAGATGTGTTCAATTGGATTTAGGTCTGGGGAACGGGCGGGCCAGTCCATAGCATCAATGCCTTCATCTTGCAGGAACCGCTGACACACTCCAGCCACATGAGGTCTAGCATTGTCGTGCATTAGGAGGAACCAGGGCCAACCGCACCAGCATATGGTCTCACAAGGGGTCTGAGGATGTAATCTCGGTACCTAATGGCAGTCAGGCTACCTCTGGCGAGCACATGGAGGGCTGTGCGGCCCCTTAAACAAATGCTACCCCAAATTATTACTGACCCACTGCCAAACTGGTCATGCTGGAGGATGTTGCAGGCAGAAGAACGTTCTCCATGGCGTCCCCAGACCCTGTCATGTCTGTCACATGTGCTCAGTGTGAACCTGCTTTCATCTGTGAAGAGCACAGGGCACCAGTGGCGAATTTGCCAATCTTGGTGTTTTCTGGCAAATGCCAAACATCCTGCATGGTGTTGGGCTGTAAGCACAACCCCCACCTGTGGACGTTGGGCCCTCATACCACCCTCATGGAGTCTGTTTCTAACTGAGCAGCCACATGCACATTTGTGGCCCGCTGGAGGTCATTTTGCAGAGCTCTGGCAGTGCTCCTCCTGTCCCTCCTTGCACAAAGGTGGAGGTAGTGGTCCTGATGCTGGGTTGTTACCCTCCTACGACCTCCTCCACATCTCCTGATGTACTGGCCTGTCTCCTGGTCACACCTCTGTGCTCTGGACACTACGCTGACAGGCACAGAAAACCTTGCCACAGCTCGCATTGATGTGCCATCCTGGATGAGCTGCACTACCTGGGCCACTTATGTGGGTTGTAGACTCCGTCTCATGCTACCACTAGAGTGAAAGCACCACCAGCATTCAAAAGTGACCAAACCATCAGCCAGAAAGCATAGGAACTGAGACGTGGTCTGTGGTCACCACCTGTACAACCACTCCTTGATTGGGGATGTCTTCCTAACTGCCTCTGCTTTCCACCTCTTGTCTGTTCCATTTGCACAACAGCATGTGAAATTGTTTGTCAATCAGTGTTGCTACCTAAGTAGTTAGTAGATAGTTTGATTTCATAGAAGTGTGATTGACTTGGAGTTACATTGTGTGGTTTAAGTGTTCCCTTTATTTTTTTTGAGCAGTGTATATATAAAACAGCTAAAATGTATAAGATTGTGTGGTGAAATGGTCTGCAAATTATGATTATAATGTACAGTAAATATGAATATATAGGAGAACATTTGGGAAGCTGGTATCATATTTTCATTGTGTCATAATTCAAGAGAGAATGTTTATAAGATTCTACATCAATGGCACATGATATTAACTTCAAAAATATGTAAGGGAATCAATGCTGGAGGTGTGAAAAGGAAGAAGAAACTTTTTATCATGCATGGTTAATTCATAAAAAAGTAAATTCATTGAGTGATGCAAAATATATTGTGAATTAACATTACAATGTAACCAGAATTATCTTTATTTGGCTTAATGGATGCTGAAATCAGAAAAGAATTATGTGAAACAAAAATTGTATGTAGTAACTACAGTGAGAGTATTGCATGGACAAAGAAGAATAATGAAATAACCACAATAGAAGACAAGAGTAAAACTGGTTCAGCTTGTAGGAGTAATAAAGCTGACCAATTTGTTCAGAGAAAACCAATCAAGATTTTTTAAAAGACTGGAAGCCTGATATGGACTTTTTGTTGATAGAAGAAAGGACTGAATTGATGATTTATAGATCTAGGGATAAAAAAATGTCAAAAAGGAAGAGGAATGGCAATCATGTGATAGAAACAAGAGCTACATTGATATTTCCTATTTATTATCCTATTTTCTCCTCAAGCACAACCCTGCAGAGCCAGCTGCAGGCACCTTCCAATTGGGTCCAAAGGAGTGGGGGGAACAGGATGTGGTCAATGGTACAGCAGAGGATATCTGCCTTGCCTGTGGGCAGTGATGGGATAAAAGCTGTGACTTGGGGACCCTGACCATGCACCTCACCAGCCTTTGGGCTCTAATCAAGGAGCTATCTAGGAGATGCTGAAATCTGGTGGTTGTTTCAGGAATGAAATGGCCCCAACTGCCTTCTCTGGGGAGGAAGAATGTCACAGCCTGAACCTGGAACCTGTGACTGCTGCAGGGAGATGAACAGCGATAAAATTGCAATTCTCTGAGAGGCCTTCACTTCCTAGGGGAGATCATCTCAGGCGCTGTCTGCAGGAGGGCTGCCAGCTGCCTATCACCAATTGCCCCCCCTCCATGGGGTGGGGGATAAGAAAAGTGCAACAGGGACAAGATTCCCTCTGGGGCTTTGGAGAACAAGTTGTCCTCTTCTTTGTGATAGCCTTTCAATTATTGGAAGACTGCTATCTTGTCACCCCTTCTTTTCATTAGACAAGATCCGGTCTTCAAACTCGACAGCTTTTTGACTTGTGGACTTCAGCTCCCAGAATTTCTCCTCCAGTCATGTTAGCTCAGGAATTCTGAGGCAGTTGAAGTCTACAAGTCTTTTAACTTGTCAAGTTTGAAGGCGCTTGGACTAGACATACCCAATTCCTGCAACCATTCCTCATATGTTTTAGCCTCCATCCCCCTAATCATTCCTTTGGCTCTTCTCTGCACTCTTTCTAGAGTCCCAGCATATTTTTTGTATCATGGTGACCAGAAATGGATGCAGCATTCCAAATGTGCTCTTACCAGTGCAGCATATAGTAGTAAGTAAAAACTCATGTGAACTTGATACTATTCTTCTATTGATGCAGCCCAGGACTATACTGGCTTTTTGGTAGCTGCAGCACACTCCTGGCTCATCCCTAAAGTGGATAATTCACTAGGACAGGGATCTCATTGAGGGTTCCATCAGGGTTGTGCTTGACCTCAGAGGGCCAGGGGTGGGGATGGGGTTTGGGGAAGAACATGGGAGGGGTGGGGGTGGCCATGGTGGGCATTTCACACAGGCTCACGATGCATTTTTCCCTTTGCATTCAAAACAGCTCTTCCAGACAAAGGGAGGTTTGCTTTCTGGCACAAATAGTCTCAATTCCATAATGTAGAGATTAAAGATATGCAGACTCCCCAGCTGCTATGGGGCTGGACTCTTTTGTATAGGAGCAAATAATTGCTCCAGATGTCTCTAAAAACTGTCTGTCCAACAGTCTGTCAGTCTTTGTTACGACTTCTGACACAGCCCTAGAGGAGGACTTAATATGAGTAATAATTTACAAAATTGATATACCATCCAATTCCCAGTGAGCCTGGATGACTCATAACAATCAAAATATTTACAATTAAATCTATAACAGGTAAAAGATTGAGAAAAAAGATGACAAACTCAGTCATACGAGGGAGCTCAATCTCTCTCAACAGAGACCTGGGTGAAGAACCAGATGTTTTTGGCTCTTCTGAACAACAGCCATCCAGATCTTGGAGGGTACCTAGTTCTAGTTGGCAGATACTACTAAAGAGAAGATGAAGAAGGCGCTGCCTTTTGCCTGCCAGCCAAAAGAGGGTGTGAGGGTTGCGTGCGGCCCCCACAGCCCATTTTGGCTGGCAGAGGCACCATGGGCTGATCCTTTATTTCCAGGCTGACCCTGTAGGAAGTTAGCACCCACCCCTCTCCTAGAAAAATGAAATATCCTTGGAAATATTAAAAAGGCAGAATATTTCCCATGTAAAAAAGTAGAAACTCAGAAGCAGAAACTCAACCAAGCCCGGGACTCAGGACAGCCTACAGAGTTGCCCCTGCGTGGCCCTATGGGGGTCTGACAATCAATCAGAATACAAGCTCAAATTCAAATCCCAACAGAGGGTATAAAACCCAGGCACTTTCAGCAACTCAGCCCTTCCTTCTCTCTTCCTTCACCTTGGAGCTTGTGATCGTCCTCCTTTGGAGCTCCAAGCCATGTGATCCTGTCCACAATTAAACCATTTTTCCAAACAGCCTCCATGTTTTCAGTGTCTTTTTCTCCACTTGGAACTGAACCCAGAAGGATAATTCTTCCAACAACCCCATGGGCCAGATCCAAGCACCCCGTGGGCTGTATCTAGCCCTTAGGCCTTGAGTTTGACACCCCTGTGCAAGGACATCAGATTGAAGAATGTCACCACAGTCTTCAGCTGAGAATATAGCCTCAGAGTGTAGATGTAAAGAGTCTCACCATTACTCTTAAGACAAAGTTGGGGTTGAGGATGATATCTATCATGTCCCCAACATTTTCTTACTGAAAGCTGAATTGAGACTGAAATCTGGGCTGCAAATCACAAGCATCAGATAATCTTTGAGAATGACTTTTAAATGCGATTTATTTTCCTAGAATGAAAATAATGCTGCTTTTTACTAAAACAATTTGGGTAACTGTTAACCTTCTGTACTATATTCAGTTTGTATGGATGGGAAAAACAGAGAAGACCGAAGTAGGTTACTTCTCATAAAAAAACTGTCCCTCTGAATAGTAATGTTTATGATTTTCTGTAACTTGGACATGTGAGAAGCATAACACTGCAATGATTGTGCTTGGGGGTAAGCAGAAATCCTTATATTTGATCCTGTACAGAATAATTCCAGCTTTTATCAAAGCTCCCTAAATAACCTTTGTTTAAAGCTCCACAACTGGACATATTTATTTAATTTGAGCATTCAGTCCCTGTATTTCCCAGCCTTTGCTTTGGGGATCACTGCAATTTGCATCAACCAATACTGGCACTCAACTTAAACAAATTACTTTCTTTCCAAACTGCCTCGGAAGTATCTGAACTTAATGGACTATAACATTTATGAACATCTGAGTTCTTTTCTCAGCAGCTGTACGAGGTTATTGATGATCTAATTGAAATGCTGGCAAATATATTCCAGCAGTGGATGAGAAGCAACAGACTACCCAGGGAGGCCCTGGAGCCTAGCAAACCGTATGGTGTGCGTGCAGATTATAAGATGCACACAAGCGAACCTCGCCTCTGTCAAAACCATGACAAGCTAGTTTTAATAAGATACTGCAAGGCCCAGACTCTGTCAGAGGCCCACATCAGCGTGAATCAGGCTGCCTTCTCCTGCACCCTTGCTTGCTCGTTGAGAATTTTTCCATAGCTTATTTTGTTGTGGTGGTTGCTGCTTGCTAACTCATTGGTGAGCTCGCCCAAACACTGAGGTGGAGCCAAAAGGCAGGGTAATAAAGATCACACAGAGATAAGCTGATCACAGAGTTCCTGCTGGTACCAAGGACCGCCACAATGCCAACAGCTAATACACAAGGGGTGATGTCAGATGGTGCTCCATTCAAAAGCCAAGAAAGACACTCTTAGACTCCATTGTAACAGAGAAAAGAAACTTTTACTGGAAATCAAGTGGTAGCATCAAAAGGACTCTAGATTTGAGAATTTACACGTGAAAAACACATAAGCAGAGTGATGGCAACGGTCCCACCCGCAATAGTTCAAATTGTCCATCCAATCGAATATGTGTATAATGTCATGTGGGGCATCTTCAGGTGGTGATGCAGACATCTGGCCGTTGACCTTGGCCTAGTTTGATAAAGAGCCGCAGTTGCACAGTAAGCAAACAAATAAGCATAAACAATAAAGTTTTCCCCAAGTTATACAGTTCATTCTCTAAAGCCTCCAGCACACTTCCCACCCCACAAAGCCCAATTGATTCACCCTCTCCCCCCCATTACGATGGCAGCCAAAAAGATAGCGAAAGAAAAGAAAGGAGTCTTGAAGCCTGACAGGTGGTTTTCAAGGGGAAGCTTTTGGCTTTTGCTTGATTGCCAGGCCTGGGGTTCTTGCAGTCTTTCTTTACCCACAACTATCAACCACAAAGTGGGCTCCCAATATGCCAAAGGATGTTCTGGCTCTGGTTACCATTGGATTGCCATCAGAACCTCCCAAATGATCATCCCAATGGTGCTTTTTTCCCCAAAAGGCAAGTGGACTTCCTTGACTTTTTTTCTTTGAAAATGTTTTACTTCTCATCCAAGAATCAAAGCTTTTAGGATGAGAAGTGAAAGGTTTTCAAAGAAAAAAAAACAAGAAGGTCCAGTTGCCTTTTTTTAAAAAAAAAAAACCTTTGAGACAGCCATGGATGATGGAAGAATCTTAACAGACATCTCACAAATGATCCAAATATTAAGGGCAGAGAATGAGTTCTGCACATTGACCACGAGCCCTCTTTGACTTTGGGTTCCCCACCATGAATGTTGATGCCTGCCAGGGCCCATGCAGCCTTACCAAGGATCTGGCTTAAAAGGATCCTGACCACCCAAGCACAACCTGGCAGGGCCTATCTGTTCTCAAAGGCAGCATTGTGCTTTGACCCCAAACGCTTTGGCTCCATTCAATTTAGAACACCTGAAGTGGCATTCTTTATGATGCACTTGCAATCAAAATGTTCATTAGCTGTTAATTCTGATATTGAGAGATAACATCAGTGAGCAACATAAATGTAGGACCATGAAAATATCTGGGGCAAGGCTTGTCCAAATGCACATAAAAGCCAGGCAGAAGGGAGCTACCAGTGGTCTACTCTATTGAAAAGGAAAATGAGGGATATTTTGCATAACTCCCAAGGGAGACAAAGCAGAAAAGAACAGCAAAATCAAATCCAAGAAGAACAACTGAGAAGAAAATTGAAGCTGTTTAGCTCCCCAATTCAGTCCACATTGCTGAATTCTTTCCTCTCTCCAAGCTTGGTGGAGTGAAACAGACACAAAAAATGCAAATGAAGTGTTGACACCTTATTGGACATTTTAAAATCAAGAGTGTCATTCAAGGGACAATCTCTCTGATAATTTTAGAAACACATCACACATCAAGTATTTTGCACATGTCAGAGTATCCGAAAATAATTCCAAAGTTTGGTTACCTGGTATACAACCCAGAGAAGGAACTCTACTCTAGCTAGGTCAGGGCCTTTCCAGCTCGATTCTTCTTTGCATGGTCACACCCTCGGCTTTGATGGTCCTTGCCTATAAGTTTATCTGGAGCAGCACTCAAAGCAAGAGTAGTCTTATGGCACCACCGTGAAGCTGGGGGGGTCTCAGAGAATCGGACTTCAGGCAACACAGCTGCTTGGGCTCATACTTGCTATGTGGATACTGATTCCACTCTGGGTTCCTCCATGGTCAAGTGGAAGCGACTAGGAGCCAACAATCCAGAGAAGGTGTGGAGGTTTTGTATCTTCAACTACCTTCTATCCCATCCAGTCTTCCAGGACAGCTGCTTAAGCAGCCTCTTTCTCACCTGCCGAGGGTGCATCTCTATCAAATGCACAATAGCTTTCTATCAGTCAAACCTTTTGAAAAGCTCCCTCCCACAGCTGATGGCCTCTTCAATCAATGCAAATTGCCCTCATCAGCCGAGAGGTCTGAGGAGAAGTCAACTCCCTTCCACTTGGGCCTGACAGGTTGCTGAGCTCTTGCTCACATTAATCAAGGAGAAGGGAAGGCTTTGGCTCAGAAGAAAACATGCCTCAGAAGAATTTGCCTATGCAAAACAGAGTCATTAAGGTGGAGCCAGCAAGTCTGAATAGGGAACCCACTGAAAGAGAATGTTTTCCATGAGACGCTCCAGTTTGGAGCATTTTACAGAAACTGAAAAACAGCAAAAACATTGACCTCTTTGCTTTTGTTTCGACAAAAGCATACCGTGTCTTATTCACGGTATGAGATCCAGCTTGGTGTGGTGAAGGCACCAGACGAGAAACCAGCAGACCCCGAGTTCTAGTCCCATCTTAGGCCACACTTGGGCCAGTCACTTTCCATCAGCCCTAGGAAGGATGCAAGGGAAAATCACTTCTGGAAAACCTTGCCAAAAAAACCTGCAGGGACTTTTCTGAGCATTCCCAAGAATTGGACATGATTGAAGGGACGGAGAAACAGTTCACAGAGTAGAGAAACTCTTAGAATGGAAGGCAAAGGGTTTCTCATCCAGTACACTTCACCTAATGACTGCATTAAGCCAGACTGAATCATGAACAAACCAGATAGACTCCATTCGTCTGACAGTTTGGCTACAACAGTCCAGGAACTCTTGAGATGAAAATACATTATCTTGATCTTTGAAAGGTTTTTGTCTGAATACAAATGTTTTGGATGCCTTATGTCATGAGACCTGAAGAAGAGACAGGAGCAAACAGCCCTCATCACATGCCCATCTCAGCAGATGGCAAGAATCTCAAGAACATCATCTTTTTTTTTTGGGGGGGGGGGGATTAAAGTCATAGGTATTGCCAGAATGGGGGAGGGGCAATGTGATGCCCTTTTAGTCCTTAGACGTTAGGGGAGTTCTCAGGTGGGGAATGGGGGAGCATCGTGCCCCGGGATGGCTTGAGGACTCCAGTCTGTGCCCTGATCACCCTGGGAATAGATTTAGAGAGAAAAAATTGCTGTGTTCATTGCCAGTCAGCTTCCTGGCCCAGATCAAAGTGCTGATCCTTCCCTTGAAAGGCCTCCACGGCACAGCACTGAGATCCATCTTGCCAGGCTTGGATCCCCCATCCAGCCTGGTGGGGGTGAATTCAATGCCAGCCCTTCCTTCGGCAGAGGCCCCACTCTTAGGGACCCATCCAGGGGTGGGATTCCAATTTTTTAACAACCGGTTCTATGGGTGTGGCTTGGTGGTCTTGGCCATGTGGCTGGGTAAGCATAACTTCTTTTTCTTTTCTTTTCTTTTTTTTTGCAGTAAGCCTCCCCCATGTTTTTTTTTTGCCTCCTGGGCCTCAGGGAAGCTTCCAGGGGGAGCGTTTTTGCTCCCAGAAGGCTTCCCTGGGGCCCAAGAAGTCAAAAAATGGATCACAGGAAGGGGGCCCTTGCAGCAGCACACCCCCACCCTTCTCCCCTCCCCCATGCTCCCCTTTTTGTGTTCTGGGCCTCAAGGAAGCCTCCTGGGTGAAGCAATAAGACAGTTAGGGGATCCCGGCACAGCTGATCATTGGAACAACTGATTGTCAGGAGGGGAAAAAGAAAAATGACTTAAAGAGTGACTGGGCAGAGGAGAATGCAGTCAGCTATGTTGGGCATGCATGAGATGTTGCGCATGCACGATAAGAACCGACTGGGAGCGGAGGGGTCAGCCAGGGGCACAATTTACCGGTTCTCTGAACTGTGCAGATTCCAAACAACCAGCTCTATAGAACCAGTCTGAATCTGCTAGAATCCCACCCCTGGACTCATATCTTCCATAAGCAAGCAAAAGCTCACTTATTCCAATTCATCCATGGCCCTGTTGTTTGGATTGAAGGCTTCCCTTACAGCTACTGCGATTGTCAGATCTTTCTTGTACAGATACTCATCTTACAACCATTTGTTTAGTGACCAAAGTTACAATGCCACTGGAAAAAGAGAGTTGTGACTGTTTTTCACATGACTGTCACAGCCTCCCCATACTCATGTTATCAAAATTTGGATGCTTGGCAACTAGCATGTCTTCGTGACAGTTGCAGTGTCCAATGGTTATGTGATCATTGTTTGTGACCTTCTGACAAGCTGTCATGCCCCTGTCAGAGTCTGAGTCCAAGGAGGAAGATGAGCAGATGACAGGGAGTGGGAGTGTGGCTCTGTTGGCTGTGGAGGAAACAGAGGAAGGGCAAAGTCCAGCTGGGCAGAGCAGGTAGAACAAAGGAGAGAGAATTCAGAGGAAGACCCAGCCCACCCCCTCTTCATCCTAGGGCATGCAGGGAGTAACAAAGAAGGGAGCAGTGTGGGTTGCATGGCTTCCGGGGTCGGAAAGGACCCTGATTCCCTTCATTATCCACATCTGGGAATGAGAGTTTAAAAGAACTTAATGCTGACTGTGGCAGCTGCTGGAAGCAAACATGACTTTATCCTGTGTTGCCTTTGCTTATCTGTGTTCCTGGCATCTTCCCAACCATGTTGGGAACATCTGGAATTCATTCTCCTGCCCTGCCGGACTAATTACCTCATTTTGCCTTGATTGGACTTAAAGTTACAGTTTTTGTTGACCCCGTTTTGGACTTGATTCTTTGCAGCCAAAGGCTGTTCCTGGGGGAGTTTTTCTCCAGCCAGAAGGTAACCAGGACACTGGGGACAAAGTTGGAGCTAATAAAGGGACTTCTACTGATTATCTGACTGTGTTGCCTTTGTGCCATGCCCCTTTGGGTCATCACACAAGCAAAGTCAAGGGAAAGGCAGATTCACTTAACAGTTGTGTTACTAACTTAATAAGTACAATGATTCACTTAACAACTGTGGCAAGAAAAGTTGTAAAATGGGGCAAAATTTGCTTAACTGTTCTGCTCACCAACAGAAATTTTGGGCCGAGTTGTGGTTGTAAGTCGAAAACATTTGGGGCTGCCAAACCTGGGTCATTCAAACTGCTGTGATCACCTGCCAATCCACAGCACAATTCCATGGAGTAATCAGGCTGAAAAGATTTTAGCCAGCTGGCGGTGGTGATTTGCTATCTATCCTTGTGAATCTGTGCTCCTAATTCTTATATCCTGATAGTTCTTCATGGCATGTTGCACATGAAGAAAGATTACTCCCTGAAATTCTTCATGGACAAAGTGCAAACTATTCTGTCTAGGATTGAATGTTTCAACTATATTAGGTGTGACATTCTTGCAAAAGTTTGTCCTGCCAGACAATGCGAGACCTTCTGGGAAGTTGTAGTCTTGCCACCTTGTAGCTTCTCTATTTGCTTCCCTCCTTCCCTGCTTCCCAAAGACTTTTATAAGAAGAGAAGGAGGGATCCTGGCAGAGGTGGGATTCAGCAGGTTCTCACCAGTTCTGGAGAACCAGGAGTGGAAATTTTGAGTAGTTCGGAGAAGCGGCAAATCCCACCTCTGACTGGCCCCGCCAACCCCATCTCTTCTCTGCATCCCATTGAGTCCCAGTTGATCGTCCGGGTCTCCTTTGGTTGCCCTGCACAGGAGAACAGAGCTGGAAAGCAGGTTAGTGGGGTGGAGAGGGAATGGGGATTTTGCAGTAACCTCCTGCCATGCCACCAAGCCATGCCCACCAAGCGACGCTCACAGAACTGGTAGTAAAAACATTTTGAATCCCACCACTGATCAAGCCCACCTGCTAGTCTGCCTATATAAACATCCACTTAGATATGACATAGAGCAAATAAAATGGGTGGTAAAATGGATGCAAAACATCAATGAAACGGTTCCAGTTCAAAAATGGAAAGAACGGTGGAACAACTCGATAACATTTATCACATGCTATGGCTTGAGAGAAGACTGGCATAAAATATTTTACACAGGGTACATAGTTAATCAGTTTTTATTTTATTATTTTATCACTCACAGATCAGCATATAGCTAATAAATAACAATTATACTAAATAGGAATAAAAAGTTGTGAAGTGTGACATGTCTTGACCACATTGCTTCGCGACACCAATCTTACTATTCTCCATTCCTGTCATTAAGATTGAACACGATTTGGTTGTTCTTTTTTTTTTCTCTTTCAAAAAAGTCCTCAACTAGCTGGACTAAGATCAACAGAGAAGATGCTGCTGAATTTGCAGCCTTGAACTATGGTTGAACTGGAAATACCAGAAAAAGTTAAACTATTCCAGGGATCATTCTGGAGACAGCACATCTCATCCAAGAGGGGTGCTCGTTTTTTGGAGAAAGATACCGACCCCTACCCCACTCCTAGCCTGCAATTCTTTGTTTAACACACAAAAACACACATATTTGCCTCAGTTGTGATTGTGCATCCTTCAGAAGCCAACCAAGCCACCAGGGACTTGTCCAGCCTTGCAGGGTGCGAGTGTGTAAGTTTCATGGCCAACCTTAGATATTGGAACACTCTTTTTGCAAACCGTTAGCTCCTGAATTGGCCCTTGGCTACTTGCCCAGCTGCCAGCTGGCCCTTCTGTGCACCCAGCAAGTGTCCCCCATGGAGCTCACCTTTTCCTGAGCTGCTTTTCCGGGGGGGGGGGGGGGGGTGTCCAGAATCCCATCTGCTGAAGGGACAACCTGTGGGTCAAGAGCCAGCAGGAAGGCAGATTCCCTCTGCAGAAATGCTGGCAGCCAGACATGATGAAGCCGGCTTGTCTTCCTTTTCCAGTGATAAGAGATGTGACTGCTGTGCCCCTCCCCCCCTAGCCTAGGTCTCCTTTTCTTACCAAATTTCAGAAAATAGAAATAATTTGTACAAGTCAGCAGCAGTCAGTGAGAGAAAAACATCAAAGAGCTTTGGAAATCAGGAAGACTTGGCATCACTCTGCAGTTGCCTCCATCAGTTCTCCTGCTTTCATTGCTCTCCTTTGTTTCCCAAAGAATTTAGTAAAATTCCTCTTTTCATCATTCTGCAGATGAAGCAATGCAGCAGGGGAAAAAATTCTCCAGCTTGAAGCAAAGCAGTTTTTTCCTCTCCTATTCCTGGGTCTGACAGCTGCATTTTCTTAGCTATATTTAAACCTGGTAACTTATGTGACTATGTCTGCTTGTTTGGGTTTTGAACCTGCACCCTAATCTTGGATACAGAGGATGTGTAGCAGGGGTGAGATTCAAATTTCTCAACAACCTGTTCTGTGGGCATGGCTAGGTGGGCGTAGCCAGGTGGGCATGGCCATGTGACTGAGTAGGCGTGGCTTCTTCTTTTCTTTTTCCCCCTTTTTTGCAGCCGCATCCCCCTTCCCCGTTTTGCCTCCTGGGCCTCAGGGAAGCCTCCTGGGGGGACGTTTTTGCTCCCAGGAGGCTTCCCTGGGGCGCAGGAAGGCAAAAAATGGAGTATGGGGGGATAGCACAGCACCGTCCGCCTCTTCCCCCATGTGTGCCCCTTTTTGCCTCCTGTGCCTTAGGGAAGCTTCCTGGGCGAAGCAATAAGACAACGAGGGGGATCCCGGCACAGCTGATCATCAGAACAGCTGATCGTCAGGAGGGAGGAAGAAAGAAATACCTTAAGGAGTGACTAGGTGGGGAGAGGAGGGATGGATGGAGAGGGGAGGGCCAGCCAGGGGCACGGTTTGCCAGTTTTCCAAACTGCACAGAATCATCACCCGCCCACTCAAGGGATTTCTTTCTTTTTTTCTCTCCCGATGATCAGCTGTTCCTATGATCAGCTGTGCCGGGATTCCCCTCACTGACTCACTGCTTCACCCAGGAGGCTTCCCTGAGGCCCAGGAAGGCAAAAAATGGAAGGGGGCGCAGCTCCCTCCCTCCCTCCCTCCATTTTTTGCCTTCCTGAGCCCCAGCGAAGCCTTTTGGGAGCAAAAATGATCCTCCAGACGGCTTCTCTGAAGCCCAGAAGGCCACAAATGGACTGCAGGGGGGGTGCTGCGTGCCCCTCCCATGCTCCATTTTTTCCCCTTCCTGAGCCCCAGGGAAGCCTTCTGGGAGCAAAAACGCCAACCCAGGAGGCTTCTTTGGCCCAGAAGGCCCATAAAACAGGGGGGGAGGGGTCGCTGCCAAAAAAAAGAAACCACGCCCACCCAGTCTCATGGCCATGCCCACAGAATCAGTTGTTACAAAATTTGAATCCCACCCCTGGTGGTGTACACAGCACAAAACATTGTGGGCTGTCCCCTGATACCATTAGATGACCTCGCTGGGGCTCGCTGCCTTAGAAGAGTGAGGAAAATCCTCAGGGACAACTCACACCTCGGTCAGCACTTCTTTACTCTCCTACCATCGGATAGGAGATAGAGAAGCAGAGCCAGCCGCACCAACAGGCTAAAGAACTATTTCTACCCATGGGATGTCAGACTCCTGAACGGAAAATAACTTCATGTCAACATAGTAGGATAGACTTGCAGGGACGGTGTGTTGTGCAACAAGTTCACATAGCATAATAAGATTGGGACTTGGTTAGGGGCTTCTGTTCCCACTGTGAGTTGTGTTGGGGGGAGGGAGCACAAAGGGAGGCTCAGCCAATCTCATTGGACACATGTTGTACTCTGACAATAATAATAACAACGACAACGTTCCTGTGGCAGCCCTGAAGATGCTCCCAAAATGGCTTCAGGGCTGACAACCAGTTTCTTTCAGTGAAAGCTCCCCTGCTTCAACTGAATGGAGTCACAAACCTTACTTTCTTGAGAGAGCAGACTGGGGAAGTTCTGGCAGTCCTGTGATTCTCTTTTGTCACCTTCTGACAAGGAAAGTCAGATTTGCTTAACAACCACTATTCTAGCTTAACAACTGCAGGGGTCGACTTGGCAAGAAAAGTTGCAAAATGGAGCAAAGCTCACTTAACAACTATCTCGCTTAACAACAGAAATGTTGCAGTTGCAGCCATAAGCTGAGGACTATCTATATTTACAGAGAAAGCTATCCAGTATGATATACTGTATTAACTGAGCCTCCCAGGCAATTTAAAATAATTTAATAATTGAAAATAATTGAAACTGCAGTAATTATACGGCAGTTTTCTTAAACAAAAAAAAACGGTCACGCTATTTGAGGATGCCCCTCCAATCTTCTAATGAGGGATAGGAAGTAAACATGGCTCTGAGCCAGCATCGCAGAAAGAGGTAAGACATCGTGTTCAAAGTGTGGGTGCACAACATTCAGAGCCCCGTGCACAAAATGTGTTTGCTTGTTAACTCCTCTGTTCAGTTCTTGCTTGTCGAGTCTGTACTAACAGAAGCCGGAGAAGACTGGGGCTGCATGGATTCTTCCCCCCATTTATCATCACTGCAGAAAGTTACATAGGCTTGCCTGGAGGGATGTTTTCAAGAATGGAGCTGAGGAAAATGATGACTAAAATAATGTGACTACAGAAAATGAACAAGTCCTAAACTTGGCAATAGTCTTTAACTTTGCTTCAAAATTCTTTTTGAAAAGAAGCCAAAGGTGGAATTGCTGGCTTCACGTAAAATTTGCAAGACTATTACAAAGGATCAAACATCTGGGAAAGGAAACTAAGGAAACAACACCTTTGGAGGAAATTAAAAACTGTGTAGCCCAATATCTAGACTTGCCCAATCAGTGACGACTAGAAGAGCTGCCCTTTCAAAAACAGTGGAACTTCATCCAGCTGGGATCACGTCATTTGGCACAGTAAGACTTTGGTCCATTCAAGGCTCCTGCCGACAAACATTGATTATACCAATGAAGAATATTTGTAGCTCAGAGCTGAAATGAGGCGTCTTTGGTGATCTCTGGGCCGGTTATTTCTTGCAGACATTTCATTGCCAGACAAGATAACATAATCAGTTCTAATAAAGAGTGGGTTTGTTCTGTTTCTATTTTAGTGGCTTGCCCTGTCACTGTTGGTGGGAGAGGTCTGGAAGTTCTTTGATTGAGTATTTACTGTTAGCTTGTATGTTGGTTCCTTGATTGAGGTATAATTTACTTTTTGAATGATTTATTGATTGGTTGATTGATTGTTAGTTTGATGTTAAGCTTGATGTTAATCCAGGCTCATCTGGGGGTTGCTTACTGGTGGGGGGATGTTTTGGTCTTTTTAACAGAATAACCAAGTTGAAAGAGACTTTGTTCTTCTAGTCCAAACTTCTGCAAAAGCAGGAGACCCAGCAGTGGGCTTCTTTAACAACAAATTCTCTGCCCAGTTGCTGGGTGGGTGTGGCCATGGTGGGTGTGGCCTAGTCAGGCTCCTGCACCATGGTGGGAGGGGGAATTTTTGCTCTCGCTGGGCTCCAGAGGCTCTCTGGAAGTTGGAAACGGGCCCATTTCCAGCCTTCCCAAACTTCCAAGAGGCCCGTTTTTCGTCCTCCCCGAGCCTCCACATGCGCCCTGCACTTAGCTGCATCCAAAATGGGCCACATGGGGACTTCTGGGTGGGGCAGGGAGGGGCAAGTGGGGCCAGCCAGGAGTGGGATTTGGGGGTTCTCTGAACTGCACAAAATCTTATCTAGGGACTCTCCTGAACCCCTGCAAACCCCCAGCGGCCCACCCTAAGGAGACCCAAATAACACTGCAAAGAAATGGCCGTCCAGTCTTTCCTTAAAAACCTCCAATGATGGAGCACCCACAATTTCTGAATGCAAGTTTTTCCACTGGTTAATTGTTCTCCCTCTCAGGAAATTTCTCCTCAGTTCTAGGTTGCCTCCCTCCTTGATTAGTTTCTATCCGTTGCTTTTTGTCTTGCCTTCTGGTGCTCTGGAAAATAGGTTTTCCCCTCTTCTTTATGGCAGCCCCACAAATTTTGGAAGACTGCTATTGTTCTGTATAAATAATAGTAGACTCCAAATACTTCATTCCGATTGGTTAACAAAACCTAAAAGGGGATTGGTTCAATAGGAACCAATCCACGAAGCTGCCCAAGGGCGGCAAAACCAAATGCTTGTCATTGGCTACAAGCCAGCAAACAGAAACATATAAAAGGGTTGTCGCGGCTTGAGCCAACGTTCCGTTTCTTTACTGTGTTAACAAATAAAGGCTTTGTTGTTGGAACCCGGTCTACCTCGCGTTTTTCCGGACGGAACAGCTATCATGTCTCTCCTTCTTTTCACTAGACTAGCCAAGCCCAGATCCTGCAACTGTTTTTCATGTTTTAGCCTCCAGCCCCCTAGTCATCTGTGTTGCTCTCCTCTGCACTCTTTCTAGAATTTCACCTTTTTTATATTGTGGCTACCAGAACTGGATGCAATATTCTACGTTTGATTTTACCAAGGCATTATAAATCAGAACTAACGCTTAACATGAATGTGATTCTATCCTCTGTTAATGCAGCCTATATTGTATTGGCTTTTTTGGCAGCTGCTGCACACTACTGGTTCATATGTAAGTGATTGTTTAGTAGGACTCCAAGATTCCTCTCAACAGTTACTACTTTTGAGCAAGGTATGACTAAGTTTTCCCTTCTTGTTTCCTTTTTTAAAAGTATTTTTTTTATACATTTTCCTTTATTATACTTCACGTTTCCATTACTGCAACAACAGTGTGCTGTTGTATCAAGTCTCTTTTATGTATATATAGTTTTTTACACCCTGATTATAACCATTTTTCTCATAATTATGCAATGTAATTTCTTTTGAATATATGTAATTTTGTACATCATAATTATAACCATTATTCTCATAGCTACACCACACGATCTTCACCTCTAGTGACTCTGTACACTTCAGTCTATAGTCAAGTACAGTCCAGTGGTAATATTACTTGTAGCGTATATACTTGTATATATCTATATATCTGTATTTACTTCTATTTTGTTAATCTTTTTTCATTATAAAGTTATTAATCTCTGCATCTATTTTCTAACCATTTATACAATAAATCCCATGTTAAATGATACTCTGTTTCCACTTTATCCTTAATTTCCATCATTAACCTGTCCATTTTGGTGCACTCTAATATTTTCTGTATTACCTTTTCATCTGTGGGTGTGCTTTCATTTTCCCAGTTTTGTGCATATGTGATTCTCACTGCTATTATTACATGTAACATTAAGTATATAATTCTTTTATTATATTTCCCCATTAGTATATACCAAATAGAAACAATTCTGGTTTTAGATCTATTTGTTGTGCCGTCATTTCTTCTCAGCAACTTTTTATCTTTAGCCAATATTTTTTTGCCATTGGACAGGTCCACTACATATGGTAATTAGATCCCAGTACCTGTTAACATTTCCAGCACTCTAGTGATATATTTTGGAACCCTTTTGCCATTCTTGCCGGTAGCAAATGCCATCTATAAAACATTTGATACAGGTTTTCTTTATATGCTGTTGACATTGTTAATTGGTAATTTCTTTCCCACAGTTTTTGCCAATTGTCTAATTCTATGCTATATCCAAAATTTTTGGCCCATGCAATCATGGTTTCTTTTCAGGGGTGGGCTGCTGGGGGTTTGCAGGGGTTCGGGGGAGCCCCCAGCTAAGATTCTGTGCAGTTCAAAAACCCCCAAATGCCACTCCTGGCTGGCCCCACCCACCCACCCCTCTCCTCCCCTCCCAGGATTTCCCATGTGGCCCATTTTGAATGCAGGTAAGTGCAGGGCATGCACGGAGGCTCAGGAAGTGTGAAAAACAGGCCTCCTGGAAGTTCAGGAAGGCTGGAAATGGGCCTGTTTCTGGCTTCCAGAGAGCCTCCGGAGCCTGGGGAGGCCATTTTCACTTTCCTAGAGGCTCAAGGAAAGCCTCCTGAGCCCAGGGAGGGCAAAAATGCCCCCCTCCCCCACTGCGGTATCTGCTATCCCGCATCAGATGGGCGCCTCATGACAGGGAG
>BLBF01000046.1:3008304-3123532 GCA_015471245.1 Laticauda colubrina | reverse complement strand
GCATTGATATACAATTGAAAGCACATAAATGATACATAGTTACAACACCCCACTGCGGAGCAAGAGGATGACTAGACCACGCCCACCATCGCCACGCCCACCCAGCAACTGGGAAGAGAACCTGTTGCTAAAATTTTTGGAGCCCATCCCTGTATCTTTTACATATTGTTCTTCCATTTTAAAATTAAGTAAGTAATTATAAAGTTTTGTTATTAATTTATTATCTGTCCCTAACAATATCTGATCCAATTCTTGGGGTTCCGTATAAAATCCATATGTTTCTGCATCCTTCTTAGGTCTCATTTGTATTTGAATATGTGGCCACTAGGCTTGTTCCCTTTTTGACTTGTTCAGTGTTTATTGAGAGACAAATTTCACTCCTTAATATCTCTGATGAGGTTACCTGGTTCAGGGGTCTCCAACCTTGGCAACTTTAAGACTTGTGGACTTCAATTCCCAGAGTTTGGGAATTGGATGGCTGAGGAACTCTGGAAGTTGAAGTCCACAAGTCTTAAAGTTGTCAAGGTTGGAGACCCCTAACCTTGTTGGTTGATGAAGTGTCTGCAAACAAAAAACAACCCAGCTCAGAGAGCACAAGGACCCCTCTGACATGGCTATTTATTTACTTATCTAAGATAAAATTTGTCAGAATTTGCAGCAATCTAACCAGCACACAAGTAAATAATTCAGCAGGATTTTTATAGAAGAAATTTCTTTGTATAAATAATACATTATAAAGTATGATGCATGTATACAATACCCATACAGCAGAACCAGCTCAGTATATATATAGAATATATACAGATCAGTCAAGTTAAATCATGCCCAGGCTCCGAGCTGTCTAACATGGCTCATATCACATCCTGTTTCTTAAATCACCAAACAGTTCCCATTGGCTGACTTGTTGCCATGTCTATTTCAGTCATGAATCCTTATATACTGACAAAATTTAATGCATTTCTCAGAACTAAGTCTGGCACCTCTAGTTAGACTAAAGCTGTCTAGCAAAAGAAATATTAGTTGCTCCACTGGCATTTATACCAGGTAATCCAGCCAGCCATCTCCAAAGCACAGATACCAGATACCTTCTATAGAGAGAGTTGGAAAGTAAGGTTATTCATTCTTCAACAAAAATGGTATTTTTCTACAGGAAAAAAAAAAAACACATTCCAAAACTGCAGATGTAAGTACCGTTAACTCTGTTCTTCGTTGCACATTTCATAGCCCTCAAGCTCCAGTGTCCTGTAACATGACTAACACGTGATTAGATTCAGAATCACAACAAAAATAGGCCACTTTTCTTTTAATGTTGGTATTTTCTGGCTTCTGCTCCTGTCTCCTGAAAAATGACCTAGTAGGCCCAACCCATTCTGAGAATTAAGCAGGCAACAAACATCACTCAATAGAATCCCACTGGTGAGAAGATGCTTTGAAAAGGATTGTGTGACTCGTTGTCTTCTCTGCCATTTTCTTAGACTATGAGGCTGGATCATGATCTACGTGAGGATCTCTTGGTAGGGGAGGGGAGGAACCAGTTCATGAGGAGGGAACACCTTGATCATCATTTATAACATCTCTTTTCCTGCCATGGTTTCTGCTAACAGAAAAAGCAAGAAAGTGGCCCATTTGTTCAGTCTGAATCTAAAGAGGCAAAAAGAAAGAAATCATAAACAGACATTTTTTATTTGTTTCTGATGGTGAGAAAGAGATGGGTCAGTCCTTGACCAAACAACAGCTTTGCATGTTTACCTTTTCCATGTGTCTCCTCTAAATCCCAAAGTTTATCTATCAAAAAATGCAGAATGGAGGGTATCAAGCAGCCAATGTTGCAGAAATTTTGCACAGCCCAACCATAGTGCAGTTAGACCACCCAGTTGCCCTGTGGTAAAATGGGTGACTGATAAATTTAATAAATAAATAAAAATGTCATCTCACTCCTTTGAGTTTGCCTCAATTCCCTCGCTTCCTTCAGCCTTCTTGTTGGGCTGCTCTATGCCTCCCCCCAGATCTCCTTCCCACTCAAGAAATGATGGACAGACCCCTAGAAATAACTCCCCCCCCCAAGCTACCCGCCCCCATGTCAGAGCTTCCTGCTAAAGTTCAGATAACAAGCAAGCAGCCTTTCAATAATGTATTTTCCTCTTAGCTGCTTTTGCTATCGAACGAATTCCTCTGAAAAGAAAGCTCAAGCAACAAAGTTTCTCAAACATGAAACTCCTGAACTGAGAACAAAAATAATGCTGGAGAGAGCCAATAAATCAATGCAGGTATTTTGCAGGCCTTTGTTGCCCCTCTGCTGTGGATGGCTTGAGCTCCCTGGGAATGTCTTGGAGACCCGAAGGGATTTCGGCTACCCGCTTCCTCCCTGGATCAGCAAGATAAGCTGCTGGTCTATGAGCCCCTTATTATGAAACAAAGGCTGCAATTATTTGAGTTAACATTTGATTGAATGGAAACAACTTGTGTGCATCTGCCTCAGAGAGGGTCTGGGAGTTAAAGCCAGTCAGAATAGGGTTTGGGGGTCTTCCCACAGCCTTGTTGCTATCTAAATATACAACCTTATAGTGCTATATACAACCTATATAACCCTATAGTTGTGATGGCGAACCTGTGGCATGTGTGCCAGAAGCGGCACACAGAGCCACTTCTGCCGGCATGAGAGAGGTTGCCCAGAAGAGCCCCTTTGCGCATGCATATGTGCACTGCTACCTGACAGCTGATATCTGATATCTGGCACACATGCATGGGAGGTGGGGGGCATGGGAGATGCATGTGCAGACATGCGTTGCGCACAAGGGGCTCTCGCATGTATGTGCAGGGGGCATGGGGGAGGCAGCATGCATTGCCTAATATCCTCAGATAGTAGAATAAAATATTCGCCGTTAACAATAATCAATAATTACTAAAAATAAACAAACAACCATTTTTTAAAAGCAGCATTCAATTTATTCTTGGGTACTAGTTATCATCTCATGTAAAGCAAACGAAAAAAGGCTCATGGGAGATCTTCCCCAGGTTTTCAAACGCAATCAACCCGTGAGTGCACCTGGCTTCTAAGGAAAGCCTGTTTCACAGCATGGGCACAGTGGGGGAAAGCACCATCTCTGGATCCATCCCCCAATATAATGGGAGGGGGGCAGAGGTGGGATTCAGCAGGTTCTGACCAGTTCTGGAGAACCGGTAGTGGAAATTTTGAGCAATTCTGAGAACCAGCAAATCCCACCTCTGACTATAGATTTTACAGTATCCTTCCCCTGCCATGCCCACCAAGCCACACCCACAGAACCGGTAGTAAAAAAATTTGAATCCCACCGCTGGAGGGAGGAACACCCAGTGGCTTCCCCCAGACACAGGTATGAAAGATTGGCAAAGGCAAGTCCCCTCAACACCAACTCACATGAGACTTCAGGGGTTACAATCACATTTTAAATTAGCAGCCAACACAAGACCCATAACTGTCTTAAAATTGCTATCCGGGCATCCTGGATAGACAGGCATTGCATTTGAGATTCCTACTGCCAATCCTTACCCTGTGTCCTTATTTGCTTGGGAGAGGGAAAATTAAGATGGATTTCTTGACTGTAGGAAAGGACCAAGCTGAGGCCAAGGGAAGGAGGGAGGGGTCAAATGCATCATCACTCTCCAGTCCCTTCATACACACAAAATACCTAGTGTTAAGTCCAGCCCATCTTGAATTCCTTTGATCCTTATCGACCACTAATTTGCCTTGTCCATTAGTAGTTCAGATTCTTGTTGCAAGGGTGGCGAACTATGACCCTTTTATGACTTGTGGACTTGAACTCCGAGAATTCCTGAGGCAGCCAGAGGAAGCATGGAATAAACTTGTACTGGTTTTGGATCTAACCCTGACTCTCAAGTTATTGTGCCTGACATTGACTTTGCTCCTCACATGCCTGCTAATGGCATCAATGAGTAGGAAAACAATACATCAATTCCAGTTCTTCAAATGAGCTGGGGATGAGGCACTTTGGACAGATGGCTGGAACCAATGTTTTAGCCATCTGTTAAACTGCAGTGGAGAAATGGCTGTCCAAAACAGCTGGCAAGTCCTGGAGGGTGGTAGAGTTAGCAAGAGAGATGGCATATGAGCACTTGGCCCACCCCAACCTTTCAATTGTCTTGCAAGCTCGTGCCATCACTCTGCTGAAGGCTGAATTCCCACAGTTCTCTTATATCTAAATATATTATGCCTGCAGCATGGCTATATTGCTTTTATCCTTCTCATCTGTTCTAATACCTTCTCTATTGATATTATTATTGTTGTTATTATTATTATTATTATTATTATTATCCTTGTTATAATTATCACAACTACTTTGCTGTTTTGCATGTATATTGAGAGTTTATGCGCTAGAGACAGATTCCTTGTGTGTCCAATTACTCTTGGCCAATAAAGAAGTCTATTCGGTTCTGTTCTATTCTACTCTACTCTCCATTCCAATATCTATTCTATTCTATCCTGTTGTTCTATTCTATTCACACTTTTTAAAAAAAATCAGTTAAACAAACGATGTTTACAAAACATTAATCCCTGTGCCTTATTTACTAAAATTCAAAACTGAGAGATATTTTTCTTTCTTTTATTGTGACCTTCAAGATTCAACATTTGCTTGCAAGCTACTGTAGCAAAGGAAGATAAGAAAAGAAATGCGCCCACATCTACAAAAGATCTGCTGGTGATGTTAACATTTTTTGACAAAAAAAGAAGAAACTGATGCTCTGGACAATCTGCCTGTGCTCTGAATGAAGCATCGTCTGGACAAGTCCTGCCTTGTGCTGGGCTGGTCAGCAGCTGCAATCCTGCACATTTGGAGGATGCATAGTTGAAGAAGATGCCTTTAAAAGGTCCAAGAAAAAAGAAAGGGCTGACTAGATTAAAATAAAACAGAACTGCTGAGGATGACATTTCTTATGGCTGGGAAGTTCAACATGTAGAGAAGTACCAAAAGAGTATTTAAAAAAAAATATGGAAAAGGACTTTCAAAATCCGCTTGAGTCTTTTAGAATTTGACCTGGAAGCCTCTGTTTGCTGGCCATTCACTGAATGATGATAAATTGCAAGTACTAATTTTACCACCATAATGGTGCTCATTCTCACTGCTGGAAATGGGCCCATAAGAGAGTTGAACTCTGAATTCCAAATCACTCTCTCTGGGGCGCATCATTGAAATGGCTCTCTACCCTGCCAGAGTAGAGAAGAAAGACACCTCCTTTATGAAAATAAATTGCTGGTAAATGACACATTGTATTGAGCACAAAAATGTGTTAATTAACGGCCTTGTGATGAAATAACTTTCAAATGGGGCGTGTTATATTAAGATGGGTGTGCTCACAATATGAGACAATAGGTGAGATGTTCTCCTTTTAAATCATTTAACTCGGTGAAAATACATGGTGCCCACGCCTATAGCAATCTCAAGAGATGGACAAAATTGGAAGAGATGCCGAAGGACTGAACTGCTGTTTGAAGTCTCTGATTTATCTACCATGTTTCCCTGAAAATAAGACCTGGTTTTTTTTTTCCACCAAAAATGTCACCAGGTCTTATTTTTGAGGGTGGGGGAGTGTCTTCCACTGACTCACTTATGGTAGCAGCACCAATAGTCCCTCCCAGTAAGAGCCCACTGCTGGCCCATTTCTTCTGCAGCCGCTTGGTGCTGCTTGCGCATGTCACCCCTCCCCAGCCTCCATTTTGTTGTCAGGGTCTTCAAGAAAGGCCTCTGCAGCTGAGAAACAAAGTCCAGATTGATGTGCACAGCACCCCCTGGCCTTGTTCAAGAAGGCCTCTGCAGCCAATAACAGATTGATCCATAGCTCTGTTAACTGAGGTCTTTCTTTAAGGGCTCTGACAGCAAAATGGAGGCTGGGGGTGATGCCTGCAAGCAACAGCAAGCGGCTGCAGAAGAAGTGGACCAGCAAGGCAAGACAGTTGTTGGGGTGTGCAAGGCTTGAGAAACAGGGCAGCTCCATCCTCCCATCCCCACCCAAGCTTAAATTTTACCCATGCACCTCACCCCATCCCAACACCTGTCTTGCCCATCCTGGAGTGGGCAGTGCCTTAACTGGGGCTTACTTTGGGGGCACATGTAAAAATCAAGCTAGGACTTACTTTTGGGGTAGGCTGTGTTTTCAAGAAAACATGGTACAAAGGAAAAAATATTGTTTGTCATTGGGTATGTTTTGTATCGGAGTCTGCCACTTTGATACAAGAATGCTTTTTTAAAAGAGGGGTGGCAAGTTCAGCAGGAAAGGCACACTGGGGCCGAGGGAGAGTTATTTATATCTATTTTTTATAATTTCAATTTCAATCAAACAAGGTTGTGGGTGTCTTACAAGAGTTAAAACCACTTACGGTTATATGAATCATTTAAAATTATCATAAAGATGATCTGACCTGACTGGTGGATGAAAACCACGCCATTTTAGTCATAAAGACAGTTTAGATTCAATAATCAGCTCATGTAACCTGCTGGCCCAGAGACTGCAGGAGAACTAGGCAGGGCTACAGAGACCTGGGAAGCAATGTCATCCAGAGGGCAGAAGTAGTGATGGGAAAGGGATGCTGCCTGGGTCCCAAAAGATGGCTCTTCCCCACAAAATGTTCCCAAAGCATGCCTAGCCTGAAGACCTCCCCAGTCAGAGAGAGACAGCTGGAGACAGGCACTCCAATAACTTATTTGTGTGTCAACTCATAAATCATTCCTATGCCTGTTTCCAAGTTGACATAAGAAGGAGTGGGAGAAAGGCCTGAGGGAGCAGTGTGGCAGATGAAGGCTAGAAATTCCACGCTTATCTTGTGGAGATTGTAGCCTAGGCTACTGGATCTTCTGCCCATTCAACCTTCATTGGAAAGTGTTAAAGATGACAGTTAGCCCATGAACATTTCATTGGAGAATCTGATTTACGACACACCCAGGGGGGAGGGGAGGAAACAGGGTTATAGGTGATAGTAAATTATGTGTCTCAAAGTTGGTTTCATACGGGTTTAATGCAGGACATGCTGCTCCTAATAAATCTTTTGGATTCTTTTGAAGCTTGGCTTGAGGATCATGATTTAATTAGGGCAATCATCAGAATCCTGCCAATAAAATGATAATTGTATTATAATACAATGATGATAAAAACACGACAAGGAGAAATAAACATATATACCCAATCCACGTATGCAAAACTTTCATGTATGGGATACGGCAGTGGCCTCATAACTGGACATCCAGTTCAGCTATCCAGGTGATTGCCTTTGGCTTTGCTTCATTCAGAACTTGTTGGGAACCACAGAATGCACATCGCTGGTCATCTTGCACAATGCATTTTAAGCCCATGTCACACTGGCCAATGGATGCAAAAAGAACACAATGGACGAGAAAAATGTTCCATCCGTTGTTATCCGCTCTCAAAAGGGGCAAAAATTTGCATAACTGGAGTGGATAACACGGACGCGGGAAAGACGCAGGGCGGATGCAAAGCGGATGCGGAACGGAAGCCTAGCGGATGGAAGTGGATGGGAACGGATGGGAGTGGGTGGCACATCCGCAGGGCTTCCAGGGGGCCTCAGCGAAGCGGACGCGGAATGGAAAGAGCGGATGCAGAGCGGACGCCAAACGGATGAAGCGGATACAGAGCGGAAGCCTAGCGGATGCACAGCGGAAGCCTAATGGATGCCTGGCGTGAATTGCGCATGCAGGGATGATGCATTACGTCAGCCCCGCGGGTATAAAGGAAGCAGCTCGGAAGCAGGATGCCATTCAGAGGAAAGACCTGCTGCCGGACACATCGACTGCCTTGCCTGCCCTGCCTGCATGTCTGCCTCCCAGCCTTGCTGCCAGCCTCCCTGCCAGCCTTGCTGCCAGCCGGTCTGCCTGCCAGCCTTGCTACCTGCCTTCCTGCCAGCCTTGGTTCATGTCTGCCTGCCAGCCTTCCTGCCAGCCTTGGTTCATGTCTGCCTGCCAGCCTTCCTGCCAGCCTTGGTGCCAGCCTCCCTGCCAGCCTTCCTGCCTGCCTTGGTTCATGTCTGCCTGCCAGCCTTGGTGCCAGCCTGCCTGCCAGCCTTGGTGCCAGCCTCCCTGCAAGCCTTGGTGCCAGCCTGCCTGCCAGCCTTGGTTCCTGCCAGCCTCCCTGCCAGCCAGCAACCCCACAAGCATGCAGAAGCACAGCAAGCCTCAGCCATCTGCTGCCAGCCCTGGCAAGAGGGACAGGGCTACCATCCCGCCCCCTGGCCCTCACTCTGGTTCTGCTGGGGCTTCTGCAGCACGGGCTCGCTCTTCTGGGGCTGGGGCTTCTGCTGCTTCTGCTTCTGGAGGAGCTGATGAAAAGCACTCCAGCACCAGCCACCTCCACAGCACCTGCACCCTTCACCCCTGGGACTGAGCGACCAAGAGGAGTGCCAGAGACCCATTTTTGTTTTATAGCTTCTTGTTAGTAAAGTCTATTTATGATTCACACACTTGCTTCATTTCTTTTTTTTAATAAAGTCTTGCTGGAAACTGTTAGAAATGGTTTAAGCCTTTGCATGTTTGTGGGATGGGTAAGGATAGCTTTGGGATGGGTTAGGATACCTGTGGAATGGGTAATAGCTGTGGGATGGGTTAGGATAGCTGTGGGATAGATAAACCTCCAGTGCAAGCATAGTGGGACTGTATGGTCCACCCTCCCGGGTGCCACACCTACGGCCCTTTATTATCAATAATAATGTAATAATTATCCACACATGTCAACATAAACACAACTCTTTATTAAACGCCCTGTTCATTGTAGGCCAACCAAACATACATGGCCCAATCTCATCTGTGTGATGAGACAGGCTGAAGGAAGCATCCATTAAGCATCTACCATCCTGTCTTGCCACTCCACTGCTCCAGCTGGGGAGTTGCAGCAGTGTCTCAGGAGGTTGCGCTGCTTCTTCGCTTCATTTGAGGCTCTGTTGGGGCCTTGCACATCCTCAGTGTCGATCAGGTTTCGCCCTTGCCTCCATTCCCCAGGCTCCATGACCCCATTGGCTTGTTGGAGGTCCACGAGCCTGTTCTGCAAGACTGGGTAGCAGGTGCGCATGAGATTGTGCAGGATGCAGCAAGCTTCCATGATCCTCCTCACGGTCTCTGGGCAATGCTGCATGGTGGTGAGAAGTACCTGGAACCTGTTGGCCAGGATGCCAAAGGCGTTCTCCACCACCCGCCTTGCCCTGGACAGCCTGTAGTTTAAGATCCTCTCTTCACGGGTGAGGAGTCTGGAGGTGTAGGGCTTCATGAGGTAGGTTGTGAGGGAAAAGTCGTCATCCCCCACGATGAAGTAGGGCACATCTTGCTTGTCGTTGGGCAGGGGTTCTGGATCTGGGAAGCCCACCATGAGGTTGCGTTCCAGCCCCTCCTTGAGGTGACTGGTGTTGTATACCTGGGCATCCAAAGATGAGCCGTTGCCTGAAGCATCGATGTACATGAACTTGTAGTCAGCATCGACCATGGCAAAGAGGATGATGCTGAAGAAGCCCATGGAGTTGAAATAAGTGGACCCCGACTTGGCTGGAGATTTGCAGGCCACGTGCTTGCCATCTATGGCTCCAACGGTGTGGGGGAAGTTCCACTTCTGATACCACTGCTCTGCAACTTTCTTCCATCCTTCTTCAGTGGAGGGGTACTGGAGGAGCTCCTCCTTGTATTCTTTGATGATGGCCTGCACCACTTCTCTGACCACAATGCTGATGGTGTTGGATGGCACCCTCCAGCCGTTCTGCATGCTCCTGTAGGAGGTCCCTGAGGCCAGGTGGTGCAGAGTGAGTGCCATCTTGAGCCCAGGTTCCAGGCTGGGCCGGAAGCTGGTGTTTGCCTTGGTCAACCTGGGTGTCAGGAGCTTCACAACTTCGTCAAACATGGCTGGAGGCATCCTCATGAAGTTCTGGAACGCCCGAGTGTCTTCGCTCCTCAGCTCCACCATCAGCTTGTTGTACAGTCCGTCCTTCGCTCTACTGGCGAACCATCTTCGGACCCAGACTCTTTTTGGGTGGCTCCTTTTCTTCTCGCAGTAGTGTTCACAGAGCCTGCAGATGGCTTCGCACTGTTGCAGAATGATGGTGGCTGCCGAAAGGACTTTGTTACAATCCACGGTGGACATGACTGGATGCTGTGGAAGAGGAAGAGGCAGATGAAGGCTGCAGAGGTCTGCACCGCTGGGCTGCTGTTCTGAAAGTGCGATGCAGGCGAGTTGCTCCCCCTTTTTATAGGCAGTATAGGTTTTCCGCTAGGCATCCTCTAGGCATCCTCTAGACATCCTTAATATCCGAGATAGGTCCCCTCTGCGAACGTTTTTTCCGTTTTAAACGCTTTGTTTCCGTGCTGCATCCGCTAGGCATCCATTCTGCATCCGTTCTGCGTCCGTTCCGCTTCCTCCCTGCATCCGTTTACCGCTGGAGCGGATGGAGTTACGCGGATGCGTAGCGGACGCCTAGCGGATACAGCGGATGCGTAGCGGATGCGTAGCGGATGCGTAGCGGATGCGTAGCAGATGCAGAATGGACAAACTGGATACATTTTCCGCGCAAAAGTTTTAGGCAGCCCAAAACTTTTGGAGCAGATGAAACGTCCATAAACGGATGCTGGACGGATAGAGAGGAAGCAAAACGGAGGCAGTGAGTACAGAACGGATACATCGCGTTAACCAACGGATGGCAAGCTTTTTTGTCTGTTTTACATCCTCTTTGCATCCGTTGGTTCAGTGTGACATGGGCTTAATGGTTGGCATGTCAGCACCACAATCAAAACAAAGGGAATTTTTCCCTCCCCACTGATAGAGGACAGAGGCACTTCTACCAATATCACACCTAATTCTGTTCAATTTCCAATAAATAAGTAAAGGGAAGTTAAATAAATTTAAATTTATCCAATCCAATAAACAAACAATCAGGCCACTATATCACACAGTATTTTACTGGCCCCAACCAGCACCCAGAAACCACCAAATAAATTTACATAATAGAAATGTTACACCAACATGCCTAGGAACAATCTCCTCTGGTCCCACCACCGCATTCTGGACCATCTGTACCTTTTGAGAGGTCTTCAAGAGTACCTATCACATGATCTATATGTGAGTTAATTAAAATATGGGTAACCATGAGTAGGGACCCCGATTCAGGAAAAGGCATCCATGTGAAATGGTAGGTGGGATGTTCTCCACTTAAAATCATTTAACTCCCTGAAAAGGGCTGATGTACACCAGCAATGGTAAAAGACAGACTTTTCAGTGGACAAAATCAGGAGGCTTGCAGAAGGACTGAACTGCTGTCTGAAGCCTCTTATTTATCTATTGTCATTGGGCATCTGCCTGTATCCAAGCCTGCCACTTTGATAGATAAAGCAGAAAAGCAGAAAAATCTGAACAAATGGATCTCCGGTCACACTTGCCACATGCTCCTTGAAGAGAAGTTATGAGTCCAACTATCTACACACACACACACACACACACACCAAAGATCTTTTGCTCTTGGTTCCACCCAAGGAATTGCAACACTGTCAAGAGCTAAACCAGAGCCCACTTGGGGATGGGAAGCAACCTCAAATCAAACAATAACCAATTGATAAATCTACAGATCAAATCCCCAGATTCAGATGATCCGTCAATTTCACACCCACTCAGGCTTGCTGGAGTTGAGCTCCAGCTTCTTCTTTCCAGTTCAAACCCCAGGATTCCCAGCATGGAGTGCAAGTGGCCAACACTTGCCAGCCCTATTCTGATTGATTGGATTGATTGAACTTTGAACTAAATTGGGTCATTCTGATCCAGGGCTTCTCTCACAAAACAAGGAGCCTCCAAAACCAATGAAAAGCTACCATCTCCCACAAGCTACAGTCTTCTTTCAAGCAACCCTCCCACTTCCCCTTAAAGTCCACTGATTTCCTCTTGACAGTTGAATCAGAGGTTGTCTAGTTTATTGAACAGGCTTCAGAGAAATAATTCAAAACATTGCATTCAACTTTGCTGGCAAGGGTTGACACCTTGCAAGAAAACTCTTGAGGGTATTCTGTTGTTCTGCAAGCTTAAGATTTTGCTTTTCAGGGAGGGAGGGAGGAAGAACAGATGGAGGGAGGGAGGGGGGGAAATCCTTTGCTCTATCTTGAATTCTGAACTGTATCTTCCCATGAATCTGTGTGTGCACTGCAGCAATGAGATAATACAGGAATAGGGAAGATGTTGCCATGAAGAGATGGGAGATTTCAAACCCTATCATATATTCTTGCAGAAATACCTTCCTCTCAATTTACTAAACATCACTTTCAAAAAAAAGCTCTGCAATTTCATCACATGTCGACAAAGGTAACGCCCTAGAGGTACAGGGAAGATCTGTTTTTTATTTGTAAGTCATGTGAATAGTGCAAGTCAATAATAAGCACTCACCAATTATTCTTAGGAATACAGTTTTGAGACTCAAATTCAGGTTTAGAATCCCAGCTTGCTTTCTAATATCCTCAGGAAGTCAAATGCAAACTGTTCTCCATTGAATCCATGCATAAAACACAAGGATTACCCTTTGCTGTTTAATGAGATTTACTTGATCAGATGGGGAGACTATCTGTTCATGTTGAGAACAATGACTTTCCTTAGATTTATATTTTTACATGTTTCAAAGACAGCCCTGACATTTGGACATAAGCCAGAACTATGATCTGATGGTACAAACCTAATCAACAATGTGGAAAATGCCATGTAAGAAAGAAAGAAACAATAAGTTAGTGGATCATCAGAGCGTCATCAAAACTGGGCAAAGGGGTAACTCAGAAAAGAAAATGTTTCCCTGCTGTTGTAGTTTTGAGATTAGTGCCACACTGAATTGATGTAACTGTAAACAAAACCGCAGTACTGTTGCTAATATTTATTATCATGAAGAAGCCACTGCAAGGAAAGGCACCAAGTAGCTGGATAATCTTAAATGACCCTGAGAGTGTTTCAAAACACAAGATACTGACTATAGCAAGTGGTCCCCAAAATCACCATGACTCCCAAAGCCAATGAGGATGACAAAATTTTGAACCTGAACTTAAACATTTCGTTTTCATTGTTGGAATAGAATTGTGGATCCTGCTTCAGCTAAAATAAATCCACTATACTGAATAGGACATGAGTAGGGAGAAAGTGCATCAGTACACAACAGTTCTTTGTGTTCTAAACCACAGACTTAAATATGAGTAACTACACATTTGGAGATATACAACATTTGGAGATATACAAATAGATCTTTGAATGCAGGTGGTCTGATAAGTAATCACCAATTACTTATTTCTGGGATGCAACCATCACTTCTATTTCCTTTTCCAATATTCTAGACAACTATTATTACAATAGCACAGACAATACTGCTACCCTTCAAAAAGATCATGACTGTGTATCAGAATGGTCAAACAAATGGCAACTTCAAATCTCAACAAATAAATGCTCTTACATATTGGCAGAAAAAAATCAGAAAATAAAATACAAGCTAAATAGTAAAGACCTTGTTGAGGATCCAAACTTTGTCAAGGACCTTGGAGTACTCATCTCAAATGATCTAAGTGGGAGAGCCCACTGTAACTACATAGCCAAAAAGGCGTTAAGAGTTGTTAATCTAATCCTACATAGCTCTTTCTCTGGTAATTTCACACTACTAACTAGAGCATACAAAACACTTGCTAGACCAATACTGAACACAGCTCATCAGTCTGGAACCCACATTATGTATCTGATATTAACACAGTAAAGAAAGTCCAGAAATATTTCACAAGAAGAGTTCTCCACTCCTCTACTCGTTGCAGAAGACCTTATGCCACCAGACTTGAAATTCTAAAATGAGAAAACCTTGAATTATGCCGTCTTCGGTCTGATCTAAGTATGGTATATAAAATCATGCATTATAATGACTTACCTGTCAATGAATACTTCAGCTTCGACCATAACAACGCAAGAGCACACAATAGATACAACCTCAAGATAAACCACACCAAACTTGATTGCAGGAAATACGACTTCAGCCACAGAGTGATCAATTTCTGGAATATTCTACCTGACTCTGTAGTTTCTTCCCCAAACCCCAAAAACTTCAACCTTAGACTGTCTACTATTGACCTCACCCCTTTCCTAAGAGGTCTGTAGGGGGCATGCATAAGCACACCAACATGCCTACTGTCCCTGTACTATTGTTTCTTTTATTTTTCTTATATGTACCCATTTCATGTATTCATAACTATATATATACTTATACCTACTATCTTGTAAGCAATTGAGAAATCTAAATAAATAAATAAAATAAAATAAAATAAAATAAAATAAAATAAAATAAAATAAATATTGGTTCCAATTATAGGTTTCCGACTTTCAGAATTTTTAGCTGCAGCATGTAATTAGGCAAAGAAAAGCAGGACAGTTAAAAAAGGAAAGGGAATATTTCTCCACAAAGGGCTGTTGGCAGCATTAGACAGTCCACTGAGTTGGCCCTGGGAAGATGAAAGAAGCAATCTGTTTACTGCACTGAAGACAGAAGGCTGAAGTATTTTGCTTGACAAGACCTGCAATTGAAAGCTTTGGCTTTGTCAAGTTGCAACACAAACCTCAGCTGCTTACTTGCAGCTGAACAGCTGGAAGAAGCTCTGCTTTACTGGACCAGCTGTCCAGGGGAAGCTTTTAGGAGAACAGGCAAGCGATGGGAAAAACAGTCCTGCCAGAGAGAGAATGTATGGCGAACTTTGTAAGCTTCCTTTCTAAACTAAATGCTAAACTAAATGTGTTACAACAAAGGTGGTCACCAATAAGAAGGCTGGAAGGTTGGAAGCACAATGAGCAAGATCATCCATGTCTAGCAGAGGTGTGCTGTATTTTAGTTACAGTATGGCACATTTCACATCACATTTTGATTAAAAGAACTTAAGAGATAAAATTTAAAATATTATCAATGTATGTCTACATTAGAGATTCAATTTTTTGCTTCATTTGTCAGCTAGGAAACCAGCAAAGTCTTTATGGGCTCCATGTTGGCACTCTGCCACTACATGTTGGGTGTTTTGTTTTTCATCCCCAAGGGCACAATTCAAGGATGGCATTCCCCCCCCCCCTTATAGAGGGCATCTGTGCATCTATCATGGCCAGTGTGGATTCCATTCAGATATCACACAGGGCTGGACAAATCCAGGTTGTTTCTCCAAGATGCAAGGCAAACTTTGACATTGCTGTGGGGCAATTTTCTATTCTATATTGTTTCCACATGTTGTATATGTTGCACAACAGGCATGCTGCTACCATTTGCAAGCAGGATAGTGGCAGTTCTGATTTCTAACATTCAGATGGTGAAAATGGAACCCAGACATTTCACTGTGAGATGAATCCGTGGAGATTTCCTGTGGGAAGAAGTCCCCAAGATGGCTGCCATGAGCAGCTCTGAGGTCCACTTCTGATACTCGTAGGTGGCCCCTTCTTCTCATCCTGATTTCTTTTGGGGTCCAGAAAAAGTAAAGGAGTGCCCCCAAAGCACCTGCACTCCATGGGTTTGTGGAGAATTGCAACAAGTGTGCAGAAAGAGGCAGGTGACAGCAGTTCCAGAGTGAGGTTTGAACGTAGATCAGTTAGTTCATCAGTAGACTTGAGTTGGTCAATTTGATTTGGTCAGAAGTAAAGCCTAATAGAAGGCAGTTTTCCACATAAGAACAGGCAGTCGTTGAAGTACAAAAGATGATGAAAAGGAATACAAATCCTTCCATGTTCTGGCCAAGGCTTCCTAGACCTTAATTACTATTTTAAAAACAAGTCTTATTTTATTGCAATGCTGGGAATTGTTTTTATTCCCAGCCAGTAATGAATCTCAAATGGTCCCTCGAGATAAGCACCCACCTTTCTTTCCTGTGAAGTACTGCCAATAACAGGAGTGTCAAACAAACTAGAAAAAAACCCAACCAAAGTACAAAGGGCTTCAAGGATAAATCTGAACTGATCGAACTACTTTGCTTCCTGCAAAGATTTCATCATCTTGGCCTAGTCCCTGGACAGGCTATCACCTCCCAGCCTTACTCCCAAGTCGCTCCTTTTGTTTCAGTTGCTCTCGCCTTCTAGTAGCTCTCCACACATGCACATGGGAACAGGCTCCCGCTGTTCCTCTGCTTCACTGCTGCCACACTCCAAAGGCTCCAGAGGCAGCACCCCACTCCCAGATGGTCCTGGCTCCATCTCTGCATTGGACGCAGGACCCTTGTCTGAGTCCTCTCCACCCTCTTGGACTGATCCCTGTTCTTCCCCACTGTCCAATTCTGCTGCCATCTGCACAGGCTGTCAGCGAACCACAACATTCCATTCCACACCATTCAATTAGAACTAAAGAAGTTTCTTGGACGAGAATTGAGACGTCTTCAAGGAAAAAGCTACGAAAGTCCACTTGCCTCTTGAAAAAGCCACTTTGGGACAATCATGACCTGGATGACTGAGAATCTCCATCAGACGTTCATTTAGTGACTAGTCTGAGTTACAACAGCACTGAAAAAAGTGACATGACCATTTTTCATACTTACAACCACTTTGGCAGCCTCGTGGTCATGTGAACAGAATTCAGATACTTTGCAACTGATTCATACTTATTGTGGTTGCAGTGTCCCAGGGTAACGTGACTGGCTTTGGCAATCTTCTGGCAAGCAAAGTCAAAGGAGAAGATTCACTGAGCAACCGTGTTAATTTAACAAGTGCAGGGATTCACTTAACTGTCTCACTTAGCAAGTGAAATTTGGGCTCAACTGTGGTCATAAGTCAAGGAATATCTCTGCTATAACAAGAACTCGTCCTCATATCCTTCTACCATTTTAAAATATCATTTCTTCACAATGTCCCCATTTCTTGGTGACAGCAGCTTAATACTGGATTTAGCCATTTCAGGACTGTTTTCCCTCTCGTCTGATACAGCTTTTGCTGTAGATATGATGGACACCGTTTCTTTTTTTAAAATAATTTTTATAAAACAATTTTTCTTATATACATCATTTCCATTCATTACAACACTTTTGTTATGGTATACATATTTCATATAAATCTTAACTATCTATACACTTGTCTATGTTGCTTAATCTATCTTTGTCCATTATATCTTTTACCCTATTATCTTATTGTCTTCTTCTCTATTCAGCTCTATATCTATTATTTAGCCAATCATACAGACATTCCACATCAAATAATGTTTCCTTCCCTTCCTTTATCTCCATGGTCAACTTATCCATCTTGGCACACTCTAGTATTTTTCTTATCACATTTTCTTCTGGTGGCATACTATCATTTTCTTCATTTCTGTGCATAAGCTATTCTCACTGCCATTAATAAATGTAGCATGAAATACTCTTGTTTTCTTATCATATTTTCCCATTATTATACCTAATAGAAAAGTCTCCGGTCTGAATTCTATTTGCTGTTTAATTATTTCTTCTATCCATTTTTTTTTTCCTTATTCAATATTTTCACACTACAGGTCAGATGGACTCTGCTTCTTGATGGCATAGTCAGTAGCACAGATCTACCCAGATCCTACGATGCACAAGGACCTCTGGAGAGGGTTTTCCCTTAGATTCATGGGCACAGTTTCCACCTCCTTCCTTTGCTGGGGAGAGAGAGGGGGGTCAGGCCCTGATTGCCTGGGAACTTGGTTAAAAATGTGCCTGGAAAAGCTTTAACTAGAAGGGCCTGGAAATGATGGGCTTAGGGAACCTGGTGGTCTCCCTCTGTCTAAGCCACGCTCTGCTTGCTTCTGGGTTGCATGCACAATGAAGGCCTCTCTTCTCCCCCAGCTCCACTTTTCTTCCTTCTTGTGCCGCTCATATACACGCAATACATTTGAGCAAGAAACAAAACTAAACTACAGATGATTAAAAAAAAAAAAAAACTATCCCGAACATGTGCAGCTTTGCATTTTAAATGCATTTAAATCACAGCACCACCATAGTAGGAAGAATAAAATGGAACAGCTGAATATAATGACTTGGGAATAAGTACCACTTTGTTATGGAAAAGAAAGAAATGTTGAGAGAGAGAGCATTTAAAATGATGTATATGCCCAACATGCCACCCTGCTTGTAATTTTTTTATAAGAAATACCTAAAGAAGGGATGTAGCAACAAAAAACATCCCCTTGGTAGATCAGCTGAGATGCCAACTGTGAACTATTTGATTGCTGCTGCAGCTCCATCATTCTCAAGGCTGCAAATCACACACACACATGCACACACATGCACACACACAGTTCACATACACATGCACAAGGCCTGATCAGCCTGTCCTGGAAACACCTGCTTCTTCCCGTCTCTTCACAACACCCCGTCTTGTTCTCCATTGATGCCACATTGTGTGTGTACAGGCTGATTACAGGTAGTTCTCGGCTTACTACCACAATACTGAGTTCAAAATTTTTTTGTTGCTAAGTGAGACAGCTGTTGAGTGAGCTGTGCCCCCCATTTTGCAATCTTTCTTACCAGTTGTTAAATGAATCGCTACAGTTGTTAAGTTAGCAACACAATTATGAATAACAATTCACTTAACAATTGCGTTACTAACTTAACAATTCACAATTCACTATCTTTCCCCATAGACTTTGCTTTTTCAAAAGGTTGCAAATGGTAATGACATGATCCCGGGACATGGCAACCATCATAAATAGGAGTCAGTTGTCAAGCATCTGAATTTTGATGCTGCAATGGTCGTGTGAAAAACTGCCATAAATCACTTTTTTGCAGTGCCATTGTAACTCTGAATGGTCATTAAATGAGGCCAAGGATCTGGATTCTTTGAGATGGCCCTTCCGGCTCCTGGGATATCACAATCAGATGGTCCATGGGAATCGGACGGTCACCGTGGGTGAAAGAGAAAAGAGGGGCCCCAAGAGCAGCCCCAAGAAAGGCTGCAAAATGCCAGCGGAACGAAGAGACACTGGTAGAGCCAATGCCTCTTTGGAAGAAGACCTGGAGATGAAGCTGCCACAAGGGCTCCTGGGTGCTCTCTGAGCTTGGTTGTTTTTTTGCAGATGTTTCATTACCCAAGATGGGTAACACCATCAGTGCTAGAAGCTAGAAACCTCCTCCCTTCCAGCACCAGATTATGTAACTTAGCTGAATGTCCGAGTCTGTCATCTAAACCTCCATAACTGTCTGGTTTGGCTTTGCAATCCAACAGGACAGACACAGACTTCAGAGGGTAATTAGGACTCCAGAAAAAAACAATGGCTACCAACCTGCCTTTCATCGAGGACCCGTATCCTGCACGAGTCAAAAAGAGGGCTGGGAAAATATCTACAGACCCCTCACATCCTGGACATAAAACTGTTTCAACTCCTACCCTCAAAACGATGCTATACGGCACACCAGAACAACTAGACATGAGGGGAGTTTTTTCCCCAAACGCCATCACTCTGCTAAACAAATAATTCCCTCAATACTGTTCAACTATTTACAAAGTCTGCACTACTTTTATTATTAATCTTCTCATCACTCCTCATCACCCATCCCCTCCCACTTGTATGACTGTAACTTTGTCGCTTGTATCCTTACAATTTATATTGACTGTTTTCTAGTATGATTTGATTGCTTATTGTACCCTATGACTATTATTAAAAGTGTTGTATCTGATGATTCTTGACTCTTGATGGATGTATCTTTTATGTACACTGAGAGCATTTAGGAGCCTCTGTGGCGCAGTGGTTAGAGTGCAGTGTTGCAAGCTACTTCTGCAGACAGCTGCCTGCAATTTGACAGTTTGAATCTCACCAGGCTCAAGGTTGACTCAGCCTTCCATCCTTCCGAGGTTGGTAAAAGGAGGACCCAAATTGTTGGGGAAAAGAGGCCGACTCTGTAAACCCCTTCGAGAGAGCTGTCAAGCACTGTAAAGCAGTATATAAGTCTAAGTGCTATTGCTATTTGCACCAAAGACAAATTCCTTATGTGTCCAATCACACTTGGCCAATAAAGAATTCTGTCTGTCTGTCTGTCTGTCTGTCAGTCTGTCTGTCTATCTATCTAAAACAGCCAAGCTCAAAACCCACCAAGGACCCCACAATCCTCCTCCTCCTCCCTGCAAACCCCTCTGCCTTCTAGCACAGATGATGTTTTCTACTTTGGGACATGAAACTTCTCCAAGAAAACTAGCCTGGTCAGTGCACCCAAAAACCCCGTTTTCAGCCGCGAGCTACAAAAGATTCTGCTTTTTGAAGCTGTCAGTCAAACAATGTGAGATCAGAGAAGGGAACCTCTTGCATTCATTTCATCTCAGCTTTCCCACCCAAGTAAAGACACTGACTCTTTAAAAGAAAATAAAAAACCAAAACCTCCTCCAATACTTGCTTTCGCATTTATCAAGAAGCCTAAAGCCCCGCTAAAGCCCCTCTCCCACTGCACCAACGGACGAAAGAGGATGTAAAACGTTAAAAGTTGGAAAACGCTATGTATCCGTTGTGTACTCATTGCATACGTGTTTCATACACTCTATCCTTTTGAGCATCCAACCACTGAGATGTCATCCACGCAAGAAGTTTTGAGCTGCATAAAACTTTGTGAACGGATGAACTTTCCGCCGTGTATGATGTAAATCCACGACATATGAGCAACAAACGTTCTATGTCCGTTTATCATCCGTTAAACGTCCACTATATCCTCTCTGCATCCTCTGGGCATCCCCCTCAACTCACATCCGCTGCAGCTGAAAACGGAAAGAGGGAGGAAAGAAAACGTACACGGAACGTCTACACAGCGTTAGTAGCATGGAAATAGAAAGGATGCGCAGTGAACAGTTTGCATCCGATATACATCCGCTAGGCTTCCTATGAACATCCGTTTAACATCCCCGTTACATACTACCCACGTCCGTTCTTTTCCTTTCTTTTCCGTTGTTTATGCAAATTTTTGCCACTTTTTGGAGCGGATGACAACGGATGGAGCCACCCCCGAAAATTTGCTCCTCTGCTGTGTCCTTTTTGCATACGTTTTGCATTGGTTGGCCAGTGGGACCTAGCACGGCTTAAGAGCAACATTTACACTGCTTTTGAGAATTCCAGGGGAAACAAACGCCTTTTTAAGGCCCTGTCACACTGCCCAATGGATGCAAAACATTTGTAAAAAGGACACAGCGGACGAGAAAAATGTTCCATCCGTTGTTATCCGCTATCAAAAGGGACAAAAATTTACACAAGCAGAGCGGATAACACAGAAAGGAATGGATGCGGGGAGGACGCAGGGCGGATGGAAAGTGGATGCGGAACGGAAGCCTAGCGGATAGAGGCGGATGGGAGCGGATGCGTAGAGGATGCAGAGCGGATGCGTAGAGGATGCAGAGCGGATGCAGAGCGGATGCGTAGCGGATGATGCAGATGCGATTTGCATCTGCTTTCATCCTTTCTCCATCTGCGCTACTAACGCTGTGCGTCCGTTCCGCTTCCTCCCTGCGTCCGTTTACCGCTGGAACGGATTTGAGTTGTGTGGATGCGCAGCGGGTGCCTAGCGGATATAGCAGATGCGTAGTGGATGGCAGAACGGATGCATTGGATACATTTTCCGCTGAAAAGTTTTGAGCAGCTCAAAACTTTCTGAGCGGACGAAACGTCCATAAACGGATGCTGGACGGATAGAGAGGAAGCAAAACGGAGGCAGTGAGTACATCGCGTTAACCAACGGATGGCAAGCTTTTTTGTCGGTTTTACATCCTCTTTGCATCCGTTGGTCCAGTGTGACAGGGGATTTAATTCGGGGGGGGGGGGCTTTGGAAGGCGACCAATGAACGAAAGTAGAAAACCTCTGGATTAAACGCGGGTCCCCGAGTTATGAAGACCCGGGAAGATCAAGCGCCGGGAACAAGGTGGAAACGAAAGATAAAACGGACGGGGAGGTCTGGAAGGGAGGCTCGGCGCGTCTGGGGAGCCCCCCCCCCCCGGGGGCCCCCCCCCCCCGCCCCCCACCCCCCGAATCCAGCCGATAACGGGAACATTTTCCGGAACGGGCCAACCGGGGATGGCGGGGTTGTGTTTGGCTTGGTTTTGCTCCGAAGAAAAGAAGAAAAAGAAAGAAAGCGGAGGGAACCTTCTTTCATGGAAAGATGCCCGCGAGCCCCGCGAATGGGGAGACCTGGGGAGGGGGGGGGGGGAGAGAAGCAGCGCTCCGGCAAAGCACAGCCCGCCCGCTGACGCTCCTGTCACCGACGCGGCCTCCGGAGGGTCTGGAGACCCTGCCCAGTTGCTAAGAAACGGCTCAGCGAGGAGGGAGAGCAGAGGGGGGGGCGTGGGAGGGGGGGTGACAAACAGAAACACCCCCATCGCCCCGCCCGCCTCGCCGGGCTCGAGACGCGCGTTTCACGTCGGGAGCCAAACTGGCGGCGGCGGCGGTTCGCGGATGGCTGGCCGGCTTAGACAACGCTGCCCTCTGTGGGCGGCCTGTGGGTACTGCAGGTGGTTCCTCGAAGTGGCGGCGGGTAACTGGGGAAGGTCTGCCCGTCCCAAGGGACCACCGCCACCACCACCACCACCACCAGCACCCCCCGCAAGCCGCGTTTCGCTTTGGCTTCCTCCGTCAGAAGGGAGCGGTGGGGACCCTAAGCAGAAAAAGAGGACGGGCAGACAAAGGAGAATATTTGTAGTTCAGGGTTGAGAGGGGAGGCATCCGTCGTGCTTCTCTCGTTTTCCTGCAGGCGTTTCACTCCCCAGACCAGGTAACACCACTGTCTTCCCCCCCCCCCCTCCTCTTCCTCTCTGCAAAGCCTTCTAGCACTGAAGAAGCGGGCACCTCGTTTGGGAAACGAAACGTCCGCAAGAAAAAGCACCCAGCTCCGAGAGAGGACCAAGGGGAAAACCCCGTTCCTCCCTGGAAGGCTGGGGGTGGGGAGAAGGGAGCTGCGACAGGGCCCGACGATTTCTTCCACGAGATTTCGGCCCAAATGAAAGGGAGGCGGGAAGAGAGACGGGCTCGCCCGTGAAGTTGATCCGTCTGAAATGCCCGCGGCGCTTGTATAGGGCAGCAGGTGGTAAGAAGCAGGTTAAGGTGCAAAGCACACCCGGAGGAGGGTTTGATTATTTGGGCACCGACTGTTGATGGGAGTTTTTCTTCCCCAGGCATTTGCTACCGATGTTCGATTGAAAATTCAGTTGGAAAGCAATTTGACTGAATCTTGAAACCGAACTGACTTTTTGAATTGATTTCATGAATTGCATCGCTAAATTGAATCAGGTACCAAAATTGGATTGGCAGTCCGAACAGAACTGATGTCATCTGATGATCTAAATCAAATCAGCACAGCTGGGGCAAAACAATTTAATTATTCAAACTGAATCAACTCAATGCTCTGAATCGTCTCCAAAAGTCCGAATACAATCTGACATTATTCGCACAGGTCTAGATTTTAGTTACGTCTCAGTACAGCGATGAGGAAAGAGAGTGAAGACAGGTAACAAAGAGAAAATTGCAGTCGAAAGTATCTTCCTGGCACTTGAAATGAAAACGAGAGGAAAAGTGGAATTTAGAAAAGCAGTTCGCATAATTCCATGTTATCCCTTTTGTATACAGAAAAAAAGCAAAGAAGAATTATCTGAGAACATGCCCAGATTACTACTATTCAAGAAAGTACAGATTATGTTCAGAACCACATTTCAGCTTCTTGAATGTAGCAGAAAGAGTCATGAATATTCGCCGGTTAATCACTATTTTATTATCCATTCCCTCTTCTAACCCTGAGCTGGGTTGCTCTGCATTTTTCGAAGAAGCTGAACGGGCTGATCTTCCTCCGATTTATTTATGCCACAAAACACCCACAGAAATCCAGGCTGAAACACTGTAGCTTTTCCCTGCTTCCACCCCCACCCCAAATGAAGTCTCTAGCAAAGTGAGCCGTCTAATTTTCAGAACATCTGCTCCAAACAGGCAGGGATCCTGGAAATGCCCCCAGCACCACTTGCCGGAGTCTTCTCTTCAGGGGGTCTCGGGGATTGCACAGACACGTCGCGCTTCCCACGGGTTCCGGCAGACGATCATAATACAAAATGAGGTTTGCGTGCTATGATACTTCTTTAGCACAGCCCCGGGAGATGCAACAAAAAAAAACCAACACAATCACATCTATTAACGCCCTGCAGCTTTAAGTTCCCCTTCACTTGGAAAATTCATTTCTCCACCCATCATATAGCCAGTGTGGGGTGGTTACACATTTGGGATAGGGGATGGGGGTCGAAACTGATGACTGATTCCCCCTCCCCGCAGTACATTTCTTCAAGAAGTCTCTGACTTGGTTGTGTGTTGAGCATTTGAGAGCAATTCCCCCGCAGGGTTTCGATGGTGCGACAGTAAGAAAGGGGGGTAAATGCCATTTGAGTCAAGACAGTAAACAACTGGATGCTTTTAAAATCCATCTTCCGTTCCCTCCCCGCCACACTTTCTGTTGCAATTTTTTTGTACTCGTAATCAAGAGGGATACCTAATCACAGGGAGGGCTATGCAAGATACCCCCCCCTCCCCAGCTATTATCCATGCAATCCTTGGCCTGCAGAGCTCGCAAACTAGTCCGCAAATCCCGGGGGCACCGAAGCCTCATCTCCGCCCCCATTCGGGATGGAGGTTTTGTGAGGCAAAGCCCGGCGAGAGAGACCAAGCCTCCTTTTATTTTTATGTTATGTAGGCAAACGGGAGTCCATTTGCAACAAAGTTCAGAGTAAGGAGGAGCGGGGGAAAAGCACAGCGCACATCATCGAAGGCGCGCAGGAGACATTTGAGCTCAGTGACTTTCAAATAATTTGGGGGTAAAAATAAAAATCCTGGGAAAAGGACGCACGACAACGAGCAGCCATTATACGCGGGAGGGTTCCCATTGATGCGCGCGGTTATTTCGCAATAGTTCCCCCAAAAAAGGCAGACCACGTTTCATCTTTTGTCCTTTTATTTTGTTTTCAAGTGTCCGAAATGTCACGATTGCTTTGCATTCGGAGTGAACGGGAAATTAACGCAAATCCAGGCGGGCTGCGAGGAGAGAGAACGGCGGCGAAGTCCGAGAGAGGCCGGCGCGAGGCAGCGCCTTCCCCGCGCCTTGGAACGGCGGCGGGTTATTGTTGTAGGACGGAGGGGACCAAGCGGGGAAGCCAGAAAGGCGCGGAGCGGAAGCGGCCGCCTCGGCGGAGCGGCTGGCGTCGAGGGAAGGAGGCCGGTCGCCGCCCGAAGCGAGGCCGCCGCCTCAGCGAAGGCGGTAAAAAGGCGACGCGCAGCTCCAACCCGCGCGCGGAGAAAGCGGCGCCGGCCGCCTGTCAGCCGCCGAGCCAGCCTCGCAGCCCTCCCGGAGGAAGAGGAGACGGAGTCGGTGCTCCGCCTCAGGCCGCTTGACCGCCTTTGGCGCCGGGCGGAGAGATGCCCCCGGAGCCCTGGCCGAAGGAGCTGGCCGTCGGAGGGGCCCAGGGCGCAAAGGGAGCCTCAGAGGAAGCTTTCCCAGCACCCTTCTTCACCTGGGCGCCTTCCCCCTTACTCCACCCCGCTGCCTCTGAGCTGCTACGGTAGGTACGCATCCCAAAAATGCACACGTTGTACATTTTCCAACGGCATTGAAAAAAAGGGCTCGTGGCCCTTTTTCACACTTACGACCGTTCCAGCCTCCCATTTTGCACGGTTGCAACACGCGGTCAACATGCAGGCGCTGCGGAACCGGCATGTGTTTTATGATGGATGCGATGTCCGGGGGGGGGGGGGGGATCGCAGGATCCCTTTTGAGACCTTCCGATGAGCAAAGTCAATGGGGAAGCCAGATTCCCTTAACAACCCACCTTACAAACTTAATCGTTGCCGTTATTAACCAATTGTGGCAACAAAGGTCGTAAAACGGGGGGCATCTTTCACTGAACTGCCTTTCTTAAGCCACAGACATCTTTGGGGTTCCCAAGTCAAACGCTACTTATAAAACAAGCAAGTGATGTGGATTTTTTAGTTTCAGATTGTAAAATTCAGATTTAAAATACTGCAGGAGGGACAATGCTGAGGAGGTTTTCTTGGGTTGTAAAAATTGGAGGCTGATTTAGTCAGGCTTCTTCGTGCCTGCCGTGTTTGCGCGCGCGTGTGTGTGTGTGTGTGTGTGTGTGTGTACGCGCGCACGTGTGTGCATGCATGCCAGATGAGCTGTGAAGCTTGCAACAACTGTTACAAGGAGCCCTCCCTTGTAGAGCCATCCAGTCCCTCTTTTTAATGCACCAGCATGAGAACATTGGAAAAGGGCCTCCCCACCACCTACCAGCCTTGCAAAGATGTCATTTTGCAGCTCCATTAAGTAGGTAGGAGAATAGCAAGGTTACCTCTATGTGAGCCTGGCGGGAGGTGGGGAGCCACAGCCAAGAAACCGCTTTCCTGGTGATGTGAAATGACTGAGAAAGTGGCAAGAGATGGGCTGCACCTGGGCTGAAGGTGAGAGCAGGAAGGTTGTATACAGATTGTCACAAGAAGACCTCAAAGAAATCCTTTCATCAACATGGAAACTAATGTGCTTACTATATTATAATACTAAATAATATTAATTTTAAGTAGAGCCAGATGTTTAGAATGGATTTGGCGTTGTTATCCACCTATTGAGTCCTTCCCAAGGACCTGGAATAGGCAAATGTTGTTGTTTGAGGGTGTTAACAGGTATTGTAGCAGGATATTAGCTGTCTTTTGCAATTGACTGATGAGGATTATTTTTATTTAGGCACCACCAGACTCTACAATGACTGAAAAGCTCACAACATAACAGGAAGAATAAAGTACAAAGTGTGTGTGTGTGTGTGTGTGTATAAAATCCAGGCTTTCAAGATTGAGGACAGCTCTTCCCAAAGGCCAAATCCCAAAGGTTTGGCGCTTCCTGGGGTTAAACCAGGCTTGTGTGCACGCTATTCAAAACGTTTCCGCATACTTTCTCCAAGGTCATCTCTCTAACTCTCTTTCTGTGTGGTTTCTCCCCCCCCCCCCCCCCCCCACCTTCCTTCGCATGCCATGCTGTAAAAGAGGAAGATAATTGCCCACACAAGAGCACTGAAGTAACCTGCTTAGGACTTCAAGCAGGCATGGAGATGGGAAATGTGGAGAGGCTCCAGGCTTTTATTTTGGGTATGTTTTTGTGTTTGCTTTCTCCCTTGCCCTCTTCAAGCTGTGTGGTGGCTTGAACCATCTGGCAAAGCAAAATGCGGCATATTAAAAGACTCGGCACAAGAACTGAACGACTCCTTCATGCTCCTTCTCAGGCTGCACAGTAGCATTGCATAGATTTTTAGGAACAGGGAGAGGCTGCTATTCCCCATTATTGCTTTTCCTACCTCCTCTTCTCCTTTCATTTCAAGGAAAAGAGGAGGTAGCTGCAGTCATACTTGTTAATTGATAATAACAAAATTGTACTGATAATACAAAACTGAAGCTGAAGACTTACACTGGGAAGATAAAGCAGGCTGCAGCTCTTCACGTAAATTAACCTTAATGCAACTCTGCAAAGGGCAAATCTTGGAGTTCATTAACAGGAGCACGGTCCAGATTGGGGGTGCAAGTGGAACACTCCTTTGCCAAGGTCTGAGCCAAGGATTTGGAGCCTTGCCACCAGTGCTGAGCACTCCAATTTAAAAAGGACAGTCACACACTGGAGCAACTTTGGAAAACAGCTACTGGGATGGAGGCAAGTCTGGAGAAGAAGCTAAAGAACTATCAGATCTGGGCAGGCTTAACCAGTAGAGGAGACGAGTGAAGACAGTAGAAATCTATCCTTGCTTTCTTTAAGTCAGTCTTGACTCTTGGCAATAGTCTGGCAAGACCTGGCAATATTTCCAAAAGTGGCCTGTCTTGGTCTGCTTCTTCCCAGGGCTGAGAGAGGGGAACTCGCCCCAGCCCCCAGCTACCCAAGCCCGAGCCAGGACTAGAACTCAGCTCAGCATCTTAATCTGATGATGGTGAATTGATGATGGCGAACCTATGGCACGTGAGCTACAGGTGGCACACAGCCATTTGTGCAGTCACACGAGCCTCAGCCAAACTTACTTGCACTGTGCATGCATGCACCTCCCAGCTGATTTGTGGCCTGCTTGAAGCCATTTTCGCCCTCCCAGAGGCCCAAGGGAAGCCTCTGCAGCCTCAGGAAGCTGAAAAACGGGCCTTCCGGAAATACTGGAAGTGATGAAACGGGTCCATTTTTCAACCTCCAAAGGCTGCAGAGGCTTCCCTTGAGCCTCCGGGAGGGAGAAAAAGGTCTCAAGCGGGCCAAAAATCAGCTGGGAGGCATGTGCATGCGCAGTGCAGGTAAGGGGCAGGGGGTGTTGCACATACATGTATAGGGAGGCGGGACATCGCATTGTGGATGCCAGCACATGCGTGCACACACAATTGCCTGCACGCACGCTTTCGGCACAACAGAACAAAAAAAGGTTCACCATCACTGCACTAGACCAAGCTGGTTCTCAGATCAGATATCAGAAAGGCTGTCACCCAGGAAAGGGAATGCAGATGTCCTCAGTGCTCAGAGAGCAACAGTAGAATCTGGGAAACTAGATTCAGATTAAGCCACCGTATGGAGTGGTATGTTCCTCTTCATGAAGGTGTTTGAATAGAGAATGGATATTTTATCTGTGAAATGCTGTAGCAAGTCCACAGACACTTTGAAGAACAAGATGGGTGTCATATAAATGAAAAAGGGAAGGAGGAGGAGGAGGAGCAGAAAGCCAAGTGAGTTGTAATGGTAAAGCATATTTAGTCCCTTCCCTAGCCTTCTCACCATCACTGTTCACCTGCTTGGGGGAACAAGCCATGATAGGACTCCCCCTCTTGGCTGATTCTGTGAAACTGGGAAGGAAAAGGAGATCAGGAGGATAGGATAGGACAAGATAGGTGAGAGCAGAGTTGGAAGGGACAATGGAGATCTTCTAGTCCAACTGACTGCTCAAGCAGGAGACCCTATACCATTCTGGACACCAATCTCTTATCACCAGTGGTAGAGCACCTGTAACTTCTCGAAGGAAGCAGTTCCACTGATTGATTGTTCTCACTGTCAGGAAATTTCTCCTTAGTTCTCCCCTTGATTAGTTTCTATCCTTTAGCTTCTTGTCCTCCCCTCTAGTGCTTTGGAGAATAGGTTGACATCCCCCCCTTCTTTGTGGCAACCCCTCAAATATTGGAGCACTGCTATCCTGTCTCCCCTGGTCCTTCTCTTCACTAGACTAGCCAGGCCCAGTTCCTGCAACCGTTGTTCATATGCCTTAGTCTCCAATCCCCTCATCATCTTGGTTGATCTCTGAACATTTTCTAGAGCCTCAACTTCTTTTTTGTATTGTGGCAACCAAAACTGGATACAGTGCCCCCAAGTGTGGGTTTACTAAGGCATTATAAAGCAATGCTAAGAGAGGAAGGCCTTTGCGTTAATTCTGCAAAAGAGGGAGAGGGACAACCAGAGGCTTCAAAAACCAACTTCCACAACATCGTCCCTAAGCTATAGAAGTGTGTGAATTGTGCATCCGAGCCACCCAGCTGTTTGTCACTGTTCTTGATGCAAACCACTTGAACATTCACAGATTTCCCAAGCTCATTTGGTTGGACTATGAAACATGCTGGCTCTTTTGCTCCAATCCACAGTCACCTCTGGTCACTTGCAGGCCTTAAGAATGGTCTGCTGCCTCTGGATGGAGAAGTTGGGAGTTACCAAGGGACTCTTCAGCTCAACCAGATGGGCAGCAGCTGGAAACATTTGCCCCCTGTGCCTTTTCCCAGGTCCCGGGGTATCAGTCAGATTGAGGGTTTTGTCCCACAATTTGGGGGTTCCTCAAACTCATTTCCTTCTCCAGCATGGTCTATCTTGAGTGAAAGGAGAAGGGCAGTTTCCAGATGAAAATGTTGCCACAGCATATTCTCCCCTCCCACTGAATTATACCGATGGCAACTCAGCAGGCTTATTTTGCCACACAGCAATGTGTCTGATCATTTTCCATAGTTGCTTTTCTATATGGAAACTTAGAGCCTGTCATTGATTTCATTGTCTTTTTGTTGCATGTTGTACAACAAGGTCACATAGATTGGGACTGGGTTCGGGGCTTCTGTCCTCACTGTGAGTTGTGTTGGGGGAGAGGCTCAGCCAATATCATTGTACACGTGCACTCTGACAATAAAGGTAATAATAATAATTCCTTGATTTAAACAAATACTGCAAAAGCAACAGAAGTGGAAATGAGGACAGCCTGGTGCAGTGGCCACCATCATCCTACACCCCGAGAGAGAAGCAAGGTGGAGCTTTCAGCAGGACCCTCCTTGGATCGGAAGGGATGGGCAGCCCTCAGACCATGACATCCACCCCAAGGCTGATGGAGAGGAATGGCCCAATGCCTGTGGACTCAAAGTAGGGAGCCTATGTAACCTGGAGCATACCTATGCTGGGCTCTGCTGCATTGGAGCAGTTGGCTGCTTTCCTTGTCTGCAAAAGGTTGGCTTGTGGCCAGTGAAGTTCCAGTGACAAACAACATCCTGAAGCAGGCTTGAGTACCTAATGAATTCCTGCACTGCCTGATGAAAAGGCTGGCTTAGTGTTGAACATACCAGCGTATAATGTATTGTGGGGATGGGGGAGATTGTAAATGGTTGCCGTATAGATTTGGCCACTCTTGGTATCTCAGGTTCCCAGGCACCTCCCTCATCAGACACCTCCTTAATCCATGCAGATGCACAGGCAGGACTTGTCTGCTGTTTGAGGCTGACATATGCAGAAGTTCTTTAAAATGATAGCATGCTACACATAGAAATCAATATACAGCATGTACGCCATTGTTTATTTTAGAATCAAGCATTTGAAATGCCTGTGCAATTTATAAAAATCTACCTTGCATGGTTGCAATGAAATTAATCTTTCTGTCTCTATTTGTGTGTGGCCTCTTTAAAAATTGCATTTTCAAAACCCGTTTCCCAGCTCCTAGACTTCATTCAGTTGCACCATTACTCTTCCAGAATGCTCTCAGTTGAGAGTTTTATAGGGCAACCTCCCTTGCTGGCTTCACATAATTTTATGGGGATTCAAATAGCAATAGCATCAAGCCCAAAACTCTTGAGAGTTTTGCAAGGATTGGTCGTTTGAGTGCTTTTGAAGCGTATGAAAAGCAGGACGAAAATGTTTAAATAAATATTTAAATGTATGATTTTCCTTTGTACAGAGAAGCATTTAAGAAAGTAGAAGCAAAAGGGATTGGAAGATTTTTCTGACATCACTTAAATGTCTCCTGTTCTTACAGAACCCACCAGGTTCTTTCAGGGCAAGGTTTTGTGTCTTGTCCTTTGTTTTGCCTCCTATCCAGCACCTATTTGCCTTGGTAAGAAGACAATTCAAATCCTTCAGCCAGTTTTGGTTGCCACAATATAAAAAAGATGTTGAGACTCTGGAAAAGGTGCAGAGAAGAGCAACAAAGGCGATGAGGGGACTGGAGGCTGAAACATGAAGAATGGGTGCAGGAACTGGGTATGTAGTGAAAAGAAGGATGAGAGATGACATAGTAGCAGTCTTCCAATATTTTAGGGGCCTGCCCAAAACTCTTGAAGATAAGACAAGTAATGGATAGAAATATATCAGAGATCCAATCTAGAGTTAAGGATAAACTTCCTGACAGTGAGGACAATTAACCAGTGGAACAGTTGCCTCCAGAAGTTGAAGTGCTCCATAATTGGAGGCTTTTAAGAAGAGACTGGACAGCCATTTTTCTGGAATGCTATAGGGATTCCTGCTTGTGCAAGGGGTTTGTTGAGGTAATTCCCCGTTAGGAGAATGAGCGCATACAGGGAGACGTAGTGAGAGAAGTGTTGAATAATACACACACAGCACACAGATACACTGTACAGTAAATGTAGGTTTTTACTTCCAGAAACATTTAAGCAAATTTCAAAATAAGCAGTCCAAAGTCATTCACAGGTAAGGCAGTCAGTATACAGTCCAGGGATAATCCAATAACAAAGTCCAGTATCAAAAACAGCTCAGTAACAGACTTACATCAAATCCAAGAATAACAGTCAATAGGAGGAAGGGCAATTCTCTCCAACAGAAGGAAAAAAGAGACTGAGACACTCTTCTGAGACTAAAACTAAACAACCCAAGTTTCTGGCTCCATCTTATAGCCTTTTGAGAAACCACACCCAATTACAGTTTTAGGATTTTCTTAAAGATACAGTATTAAAATGTTTATCCTGGTTTATATATTTCCAACCCAAATACCTGTTAGGTGATTTATGTTCCTGACAGGGTTGGACTAAAAGATTTCCAAGATCCCTTCCAACTCTTGTTATTTTGTTATCCTCTCCTTTCTCTTGATGTAAATCTTTGTTCGTGTGAATCACAGCATGTTGTGTTGCTTTTTATTTCTCTGCACTGAAAGACTGCCAAAATTGGGCTTTCCTACTAGACTGAACAGCCTCCACCCCCTTCCACTGACTTTAAGTACACAACAGTGGATTATCAGGGCCTTTATCCTCATTTGGCAGGTTTGCAAAATTCCCATTTTATGAAATCAAAGCACAGAGAGAAATTTAACAGGGGAGGGATTCTTAGGAGCATAAGCTTTTTAAATTTATATCTGAATGGGAAACACATCCAATAGCAAGAGCGCTTAGATTTATATATCGCTTCACACTGCTTTTGCAGCCCTCTCTAAGCAGTTTACAGAGTCAGCACATTGCCCCCCACCAACCATCTGGGCGCTCATTTTATCGACTCGGAAGGTTGGAAGGCTGAATCAATGAGCCACTCAAGATCAAACTCCTGGCAGTGAGCAGTGAGTTAGCCTGCAATCCTGCATTCTAAAACCACGGCGCATTCAATGCACCACCATCACCAAAATATGGAAGAGACTGGCAGCATGCGTCAGCCTTACCCTCCAGGGCATTTCCATCCCTGCCCATCTTCTCAGGGCCAGACTGGTCAGGAAGGAACCACCTTGGTTCAATGGCATTTTGCAAGTGAGCACCAGCCCTCTGAGGTAGGCTAAGTCAAGGAAAAGTTTGTGCAAGAAATGCTACAACTCTACAGACTATATAGGCTACAACAGCAAAGTCTTGAGAGCATTTCCCCACCCCTCCCTCATAGTCAGGTTGGGGCAGTCTTGAGCTTCTTTCTGCCACCTTCCCATTTTCCCCAGGCTCAGCTCATATTTTACTGATGGTGCCGCATAGAGGTAGTCCTCAACTTACAACATTTAGCTCATTTAGTCACCATTCAACATTGCAACTGGACTATAAAAACAGACAATTATTTTTCACACCTACAAAGTGCTGCAGCATCCCCATGGTCAGAATTCTGGTAACTGACTCACATGTATGATACACGATCCCCTTTTGCAACCTTTTGAGAACACATATGGACAGTAGAGAGGAGAGCAGAACAGGAAAGACCTATATTAGGCTACTGGTCAGCAAAGAAGTAAATCATCTGCCTTCTGAGAGTGAGATTGACTACAGCTATGTAAATATCTGCATCTGGCTTGTAGGTGAAGTTTGTGTGTGGATTCTGCTTCTTGGACTTGCTGACAACCTTGACTTGACTCTGGACATTCTTTGGCATGCCCCTGTTATCAATGAAAAGCCTGCAGGGAAGTCTTGGCTTTGTTTACATTCCTTGTTCTAAATTCTTCTGCCTAGTAATAAACTAATAATTAGCCAAGAAATTCATTCTCATTCTCTCTCTCTCTCTCTCTCCCCCTCCCCCTTTCCCTCCCTCTCTCTCTCCCAGTCATCTTATTGGACTCTATTCAAGTAGCAGTCAACAAATGTGAATGATTTTATCCACAAAGAATCTTACTAAAGGTGTCACATCAGCCTGCAGGAGATGTCTCTACCTCATTACTCAGGCTACCGATGAGGAACTGCAGAAGAGAGAAAAAAAAGTAGACAAATATAAATGTTTCACTGTTCATATCATCATGGTATTTCCTGATCCGTGTTAGGTGACTTTCATTCTTCATTTTCCGCTAGAGTCATTCAGGGAGGGAAACCAAGGAAGCTTCAGCCAGTAGGCAGAGACCTGCCAAGCACGCTTGTCATCTGCATCCCAGAATGGAGATTTGTCCAGAAGGGTATGGGGGTCTCTTGCTGAAGTAGGGGGTTGGACTAGAAGACCTCCAGGGTCCTTTCCAATGCTGTTATTTGGTGGTGTTCTATGTCCTCCATTTCCACTGTTTATAACTGGGTGCCCAGTTCCACTTTGCATGCAGAGAAGCACCCAAACTGGAACAGTTTCTCACAACTAATATGGGAGCTAGGTCTACAAGAGAACCAGATGTCTCCTTTGCATCTGTGTAGTTTGTTAATTTCCTATGATTTCAACTTCTCCATCCAAAGGAATATGGTCTTTACTCATTTCCTTTCTTTATGGTTTAGTTTATAAAACAGAGCTGTTGTACTCTGTAAGGAAAAAAAGTTAAGAATATTGGCAGGAAATTAAAAATAAATAAGCTTCTTAGAGCAGGAATGGACAAAAAATAGCAGAAGGCCATTAATAAAAGTATGATCTTAAGGCTCTAGATCAGATGTGTTGACCTAGAGTATATCAGAAATATGACAAAACCCAAAACGTAACTAAAAATCCTTTCATACCTTCAACTTGGCTTCACTGTTTAATTGTTCACAATGGAGGAATAAACTATTTTCAAAATAACATTTCAAAGAAAAGAAACACGGTTCAAATTCAAAGAGCCAATAACGAAGCAAAAACCAAAAACAAACCACTCTGCATAAAGTTCCACGACAGACCAGGATAGATAATTGCCAATTTCAGGAAAATAACCAGGTAGAGTCTGTTGGAAGAACACCAACCAAGATAACCCTTCTTTAGGAATAAAACACTAATTTGTCTCCAGCATCTGTTAGCACACAGATCCAAACTCTTATGCAGACTTCACACCTGCAACCCATGAAGAGGATCATGGCCTTTTCCTCCCCAGTAGACCACATTTTACCCTGATCCTCTCCTCCCTGCATGCCCTAGGGTGGATAGGGGATGGGCCTGGGTCCTCCTCTGATTGCTCAGCTGGCCTCTGCCCTTCCCCAGCCTCCTCCACCACCTCCCGAGCCACACCTCGACTTCCCTTTGGCTGTTCCTCTTCCTCAGAGTCAGTCTCCACCAGAGGCATGACATCAGGGGTCTTCAAACCTAACAGCATTAAGACTTGTGGACTTCAACTCCCAGAATTCCTCCTCTAGTTATGTTAGCTCAAGAATTCTGGGAGTTGAAGTCCACAAGTCTTAAACTTGCCAAGTTTGATGACCCTTGCCCTAGAATGAACTCAGCAGGAATTAAGAGAGGAAAGAAATAATTACAAAGAAAAAGGAAATATTAGAAATACCTTTGCTCCTCTATGCCAGGCAAGCTATGTCCCAACTGCATTTTTGTTTTTAAAGTTGCCAGCAGCCATGTCTGGAAAACCAGCACAGGATGACTAACATGGCTACAAAGCAAGATTGTAAAAGAGCAGCCCCTTTGGTAAGCAACAATTTAATCAGCATCACCCACCAGAAAGGCAACTGCTGCATCAAGGCAGGTTTGCTGTGGGTGGTGGGCATTTAAAGATCTTTCCTTGGTATTCTGAGAGGGTGAATGCTGGAGACCATGAAGAATTGCTGCTTCTGGTTGGTAGCAGAGAAGAACCAATACTTTGCCCATCAATGTTCTAGAAACCCTTGACATTTCCGACATTTCCTTGCAGTCCTCCAATACTTGCTACTGTGTATGACATTTTTTTCCTTTCTGATCTTTCCTTCCAGGAGTTTTCCCAATTCATCAAGGATCACATCATAAATGAAACCATTTCCTGGAGTGATCTCATCAGCAATCTTCTCATCTGACAGGGAAAACCTTTCCTAGATGGAAAAAGAAGGAGAAAGTTGACAGGAAGACAAGGAAGTCTTGATGATCCTTGAGGGCACAGCAAAAAATTATGTTCAAACCAGAAAGGGGGAGAAAAGGGGGGAGGAGGAGGGCTGATTGATGCACAGCTCTCCTTTAAGAGTCTGTGATCTGCCTTTTCTGAAAATCAAAGGCATGCAGGGTTCCAATGCATGATTCATAACTTTCTCCTTGCAGTCAGCTTTCATGTAGAACAATAAACAAAACCAGTTTGTCATTTAGCAACTTTACTGAGATTTAAAATGATACAAGTCACAAATTATATAATATTTGCAGCAATAATACTCCAATCTTATAGCATTGATTAATAATAAAAGACTAAATAAAGCATGAAACAAGGAAGAAATAAATATGATGGGATTAAGAAAGAACCTAATTCAATTTAGGTTAATTCAACATTCACTCAGTCTGACTAAGCCAGGGGTCTTCAAACTTGGCAGCTTTAAGACTTTGGACTTCAACTCGCAGAATTCCTCCTCCAGTCATATTAGCTCAGGAATTCTGGGAGTTGAAGTCCACAAGTCTGGAATTATAATGGCTATAATGCTTAGAATTTCTAATAAAACTTTTTAATACTGATTAATATGAGGAATTCACAAATATTTTAACAGAATTTGATGAAGTTATCAAGTGCCATGAAGGTTGAAAAGGAAGTGTTTGTGCTAAAATTAAGGCAAACTAGTAGTAGCTTTAAATACCCATGTAAATGTTGAATAATTAAACAGGCAGCCTGCAAATTTCACATAAACAGGTGGAAAAGCCTTGTGTTGCTTCCCATAATTTGATGAGCCATTTCTGTATAAACAGAGATGCTTTAGTAAGGCACCTGTCTAATCACAGAAGGATGGGCAGGGCTGCTTTTGGGAGGGGGGGGTGTTGAAGTTGGTAATTAAAAAGAGGAAAGCAGGAAGCATATTGGATGCACTGTAATTGGGGTTACAGTAGCGGTTAAAGAAACATTGCTTAAAAGTTGTTTAGTGATAAAATGGAGTAGCCAAGAAAGATGTCTAGGAAAAAACAAATTAAAATGTGTGTGTGTGGGGAAATGATATTTTAAAGCAGGCTGTCAAATTCCTGGCCCACAGATTGGATGTATCATGTGCTGGTCACGCCCACATCTAGTTTAGTCCCGATATCACCGTGATGACGTGAGTTTGACACCCCTGCTTTAAAGGAAGAGTGGAGAAAAATATTTCTGAAAAATAGTTTGTTTTGTTTTTGAAAAAAAGGGCTGCCACAAAGAAGAGGGGGGCAACCTATTATCCAAAACACCTGAAGACAGGACAAGAAGCAATAAGTAGAAACTAACCAAGCAGAGGAGCAACCTAGAACTAAGGAGAAACCTCCCATTGGTAAGTACAATTCACCAGTGGAACAACTTGTCTTCAGAAGTTGTGGGGTCTCCACCACTAGAAGTTTGCAGGAAGAGATGTTGAGATTCTGGAAAGAGTGCAGAGAAGAGCAACAAAAATGATTAGAGGGCTGGAGACTAAAACACATGAAGAACAGCTGCAGGAATTGGGTACGTCTAATCCAGTGAAAAGGAGGAGTAGGGGTGACATGATAGCAGTCTTCCAATATTTAAGAAGGTGGTCAACCTATTTTCCAAAGCACCAGAAGGCAAGAAACTTTGGATGAAAACTAATCAAGGAGAGAAGCAACCTGGAACTAAGGAGATATTTCCTAATAGTGAGGACAATGAACCAGTGGAATTGTTTGTCTCCAGAAGTTATGGGTGCCCAATCACTGGTGGCTTTTAAAAAGAGACTGGACAGCCATTTGTCTGAAATGGTATAGGGTGGGGATTGGCAACCTATGGCTCCAGAGCCACATGTGGCTCTTTGGGCACTCTGCTGCGGCTCTCTGTCCTATCACTGGCTGGCTGCGCCCCTCGCCCTCCTCTCCCAGTCACTCCTGGTCTGGCCTGAGAAGGTAAGGTAATGTTGGGGGGTGGAGAAGCATCCAGTGCTGATTCTCCAGTGTCTCACTCTTGTTGGAGCTTCTTCCAGCCCTTGTTGGTGCTGGGCATGCCTCAAGTTACTTAGGGAGACGTGCAACCTGCTCTCTGCCTTGAGACACTGGCCTGACCTGGCTGCGACTGACACTGGCCTCACTAGTGGGATTTGGGAGGATGGGACGCCCAAGTACATGCCAGCCTGCCACCCATGCAGCCTGGTTCCGAATACACCACAGCCTGGGAGTGGGCTGCGGCTACTGTAGGGGTAGGGGACCCTACAGTATTACAATATTATATACACTTAGAGGGGAAATGGGGAGGAAAAAAGACAAATGACAGAAATGATTGAGGATGATTTTGATACTCTGATTATTTTTTTTAGACTTTTTCTCTCAGTAAACAAAGGAAACATTCCTGATAAAATTACACTGACTGATTAAAAGAACGCTTGAAAGGATGACTATTTTGTTTAAACTGAATATTAAAGAGATGAAGCACATCATTTGTTCAATTTGGGGAGAAGTCTTGAAAAGACAGGCATGACATTTTTCTTAAAGTTGGACTCATTTATCTTCACTGAAGTCTAGTATTTCAAGCAAGGCACATTTGCTGCAAGAGAGCCCTATTAAAAACATGTTAAGGATTAAAGGAACAATCTAAATAAAAAATAGAATTTCTTCAAGTAACTTCTTCGTCCCACCCCCTAATTGCTTTCTTCTACTGGAGAGAAAAAAAAAAACTATTTTAATGTAAACATTGGAAAAAATGCCATCAAGATAACAGAGAGTCATATTGTAGGGCTGTCCACCATGTGGTGCAAACAACAGACTGACCGCTAGATGGCATCAAATAGACCCCAAAGAATTCTAGCTCTTTGCTCTCATCTTGTGATGATGTGGAGTTTTGCAGACCAGATATGATGGCCCTATACATAGAAAATGAGTTAACAAAAAGAACCTTGTGAATTTCATGAGAAAACCACAGACCTGACCCTTAAAAGCAGGATGAGCAATAGTGTCAGATCTGCCCCAATCCGATCTCTGAGGAAATCAAAACTCTCCACTCCATTTGGTTGAAGTGAAAAGGCACTTTTACTAAGAAATGCTGATTGCAGTAGAGATCTGAAGTTCCTGTGCAGTAACACAAAACTAACCCCTTGGTACCCCAGCCCTCCCCCCATGGTTCATCCATGTGCAGCCAATCTTGCACCCCCGAGATGTTTTGGGAAGTGCTGAGATGTTTCTGTTGGTGAAATTCCAACCTCAGGGTATGCAGCCTTGAGAATGCTGGCACGGACCAGATTCCAAAGCGCTCTGCTCTACCTCAACTGTCAATCCTCCCCTCCCAATTTCCCATCATAAAGGTACACAGCTTTAGTACCCATTTGCTCCCCCTCCCTTCCCCCCAATAATGGCAGAATGCCAGCAAGGTGCCAAGCCAAAGGTCGTGGATCTGACAAACAGACTTCAACCAAGAACATTCAATAATAATCTCAAGATGACCTGGCCAGAGCGTCTTTTCTCAAATGCAGAAGAACAGCCTGCCATTATTGATTGTGGCCAAAAGCAGTGTTTCCCCTTTATCGGTGGTGAGGGGAAAGTCCCAAAGTGGGGCACACTGGAAGGCACCTGAGAATTGCTGCCTCTGTGAAGCCCTGGCCTGTTATCTCTTCCATGGCGTGAATATGAGTTTCCATTTTCTTTTCCTTAAAGTTCTGGCTACCTTGTTAGCCCTAGCCCAGGCTGCTTGTGGCAGTATGCCAAATGCCTTTGGGACCCCTCCAATCACATAGGAGCAGCATCTGCCTCAGGGCGGAGAGGTGGTCTCCCTGCTGTTCTGTTGGGGTCCAGTGGCAGAATCTGATCCCAGCTGTGGTTGCAGGGAAAGAATACCTCGGTTTTCTCCACTGACTTCCCTGTATTGGTTTGATGCCTCCTACTCTTCATTTATAACTTGCTTCAAGTGTCTACCAACATTAAAAAAAACCAAAGCAAGAAAAATAAACTAACAGATAGAACCAAATCAATTCTCTATTAAATGCATATAAAACAATTATGGTCATTTCTTAGGGCCTCAATAAATTCTGTTTAAGCAAAACTTTCCAGCTGAACCTCATCACATCTCAAACCCTCTTCATTTATTTGTTAAATTATTTACTTGTTAAATGTATTTTCTGTCTTATCTTGCCATGGGGCTGCTCTAGGCAGCTTACAATAATAAAAAGCAATAAAAAGTAAAATAATAATTTAAAAAATTGTATATTAAACTACAGGATTAATAACCCAGGTCTTGTTCTGACCCAAATGCTTTTCCAAGAAGACAAACAATAACCAAAGGGAACAGAAATCTTTTAATGAGTCTTACGAATCCCCAGTTACAAGGCTGCTGCAAACTAATTAACTTTGATAAACACAAGCCTCACCAAAACTGTGCGAGGTTGCCAAGAATCACAGATAAGAAATATTTCACAACACAAGAGTCCAAATTAAGTTCCTGCAATGTCCACGAGGCTGTTTCAAAACGTCTTTGCTTCCTGCAAAGAATATTTGCTTCAAAGCTGCCTTTTATCTTCTTGGAGGGGCCATTACCTTACAGTCTTACTCCCGAGCCTCCCAATGCTGTTGCAGCTGCTCTTTCCTGCAAGCAGCCCTGCACGCACGCACACTTGGCACAGGCTCCTCGGGAACCTCCTCATCGCTGCTGCCAGCCCCCACAAACTCTGAAGGCAGCAGTCCACTCCCTGATGGTCCTGGCCCCTCATCTGAGTCCTCCCTCTCCTCAGCCATCCACACCTGCTGCCAGTTAACCACAACAGGTCCTTGGGAAAGATTTGACAGGTGGACAGAAATGCCAAATCCAGCCATTCAAAAACAGTTCATATTTATCATCTATATTAGAATACTTTATGCTACCCAGGTCATGGTCCTCAAAATTAAGGTGAGCATCTGTGGCCCCTTTACAACCCATGGATTTCAATTCTGGTAGTTGGGGTCCATAGGTCGTGAAGGTGCCATTGTTGCCCTGCTCAAATCTATTGTACATTATAGCTTTCCATTAAAAAGCCCTTTTGAAGAATTCTCCAGTAAGAATTCCTAGAAAAATGCTGTCAGGTTAAAAAAGTGTCAGATTTGGTTGCAACAAAAGGAAAGCTCTTGCCCCAAGGGAAAGCTTGGATCATAATAAAAATGCAGCATGATTTGTACTAAGTGCAGATATTTAACAAATGCAGATTCTAAGGCTTAAGACAAGTCTGATTCCACTTCTCTGAGAAACTGATTTCATAGTCAAATCCTTAGGAAATGTAATAGTCACATTCAGTCAGAATCTGCATTTTTGTAACTTGAATCCATTAGTTCAAGGCTGGGATTTTAAAACTGGAGAAAGCGGATTTTGATCTTCTTCTAGTTGGCATCTTTTCGCATATTTCAAGGAAACCCTGTCTAATCTCTTTAGGATTATATAAATCCCCATTTTTAACAATTTGTTCTCAGTTTCCAGCACAATGATAATCCTCTCTGTAACTGTTCCAGTTTTTCTGAATCCCTTTTCCTGGGTCCCAGAACTGGATTTAATATTGGAAGACTAATGACTAAAATTAAAATTCTTATTATAGAATAAACAGAACCTTCCTTCACATAATTTGGAAATACTTCAGATTGTTGCTGTCTAAAATTGATGTTTTGTTTTGTTCTGTTCTGTAACCATTTCACATTACTGGCTACCTTGTATCCAGTTTGTGATAACTATTATTCCAACATTAATAATTATTCTGCTATTATTGTTATTATTGTTATCCGAGACCCAAGTACCTCATGATGGAGTGAGATCCTATTTCTGCCCCAGCTCCTGCCCAGCTAGCAGTTTGAAAGCATGCTTCAAACTGCTTTTTATCAACTAAGTAGATAAATAGGTACCATTTCCGTGGGAAAGCAATAGCTTTCCATGCACCTCAGCATATAATCATGCTGGCTACATGACCAAGGAAGTGTCTTCGGACAACACTGGCTACCTGGCTAAGAAATAGAGATGAGCACTGCCCCCTAAAGTTGAACATGACTAGACAGGGAAAACCTTTACCTTTTCATTATTCCAAAATTCATAGACTGGGAGCTCCCTTCAACTGCAGTCTGTACAATCCCTTCTGGGAATAAGCCTGATATTATTGAAGCTCTTTAGTGTGCATGAAGTAGGACCTCCGAAGAGATGCGACCCCTGGGTCCTATTGCCTGATCAAGGCCTCAAGACCCTTATGAAAAGGAGAGGGGTATGAGACCAGACTCATCTCCCACTTTGTAGGGCCCTGATCCCCCTCCCCAGGTTGGCAAAGGCCCTCCTCTCCCGGCCTAGCAGCCTCAAACAGCTGACCTTGTGCCTGGGGGTGTCCTTGAAATGTTAACTCTCATGAGGGATGCCTTTTGTGGATGGGAAATAAAGAGTTTAAACTGGGGGAGGGTGTTTCCTCATCTTCAATGTATTTAAATGCTCAGGTGTAAAAGGCTCCTTGAGACAAATTAATTTTCCAGTTCTGTGCAACTGGTACAAGTATAGGAATCTCATCAGTGGTGGGATTCAAAAAAAATGACTACCTGTTCTGTGGGTGTGGCTTGGTGGCATGGCAGGGGAAGGATACTGCAAAATCCCCATTTCCTCCTCACCCCACTAACCTGCTTTCCAGATCCATTATCCTGTGCAGTGCAATTAAAGAAGACCCAGCCAATCAGTTGGGATTTGGGAAGCAGAGAATATTGGCTGGTTCTCTGAACTACTCAAAATTTCCGCTACCAGTTCTCCAGAACTGGTTAGAACCAGCTGAATACCACCTCTGAATCTCATTCTCTTTTGAATCTGACCTCCCTATTCCTGGCACACTTTAAAGATAATATAATGAAATGAGTCCCACCCTCAATGGGAACATCCTGTGCTGGGTCTGGGGTCTCTGTATAAAAATGGGGATTACAACTCTTACCAAAAATGACAAAACCAGACAGATGCTTAGCCTGCATGTGATTTCTTGTGACCTGGTTTTACTGAGGGATTTCTTTATTTTAAATATGTGTAGTGTAGGAAGAAAGGTAGCCACAGACTATCTCATCCAGAAAAAAATAACAATCTAGCATAGTAGGATTGCATTACAACAGGCAGTGGATATTTCCTTTCATAGCATGTTTGTTCAGCCTTGGTTGGTTCAGAATGATGTCAAAATAGGTGACACTCAATCTCCCCCAAGTATTTCAAACTGGGACTCCATCACTTTGAAAGATTCTCTCCCAAGCACACCCTCACATGGAATTGATCAATGGAAAGCCAAAAGGCCATCAAGCCAAAAGATTATACAAGTTGTGAATAATAGTAGTTTTTTTATCTTAAGTTGTAGTCTTGTAACAAAAGCACATTTTACTAAAGAGCAGGTGTCAACATAAAAAGCATCAGAAAAATAAAGCTAGCTCCAGGCCATCTTCCCTGGAGAGGCAAGAAGGGCAGTCAGCAAGGGGCAGCAGGTCAGCCTGAGCACTCCAAGAAGGAATGAGGTTTGTATGGAGATTCTCAATCATCCAGTTCATGGTTGTCCCAAAGGTGCATTTTCCAAAAGGCAACATCACTTTCTTGGTTTTTCATGTGAAAATGTTTTGCTTCTCATCCAAGGAGTTTAGAATAACAGAATAACCAAGTTGGAAGGGACCATTGAGGTCTTCTAACCCAATCCCCTGGACAAGCAGGAGACTCTATACCATTTCAAACAAGTGGCTGTGCAGTCTCTTCCTAAAAACCCATTGAAAGAGCACCCACAACTTCTGAAGGCAAGCTATTCCACTGATTACTTGTTCTCACTGTCAGGAAATTTCTCCTTAGTTCAAGGTTGCTTCCCTCCTTGATTAGTTTTTATCTATTGCTTCTTGTCCTGCCTTCAGGTGCTTTGGAGAAGAGATTGACCATCTCTTCTTTTTGTGGCAGCCCCTCAAATATTGAAACATGCTATCATGTCATTTCTACTCCTTCTTTTCATTAGACTAGACATACCCAATTCCTGCAATCATGCTTCATATGTTTTAGCCTCCAGCCCCCTCATCATCATTGTTGCTATTTTCTGCACTCTTTTCAGAGTCTCAACAACTTTTTTATATATTGTGGCTACCAAAACTGGATGCGGTATTCCATATGTGATCTTAAGGCTCTGTCACACTGCCCAACGGATGCAAAACGGACACAACGGACGAGCAAAATGTTCCATCTGTTGTTATCCGCTCTCAAAAGGGGCAAAAATTTGCATAACCGGAGCAGATAACACGGACGCGGGGAGGACGCAGAACGGATGGAAAGCGGATGCGGAACGGAAGCCCAGCGGATGGAAGTGGATGGGAGCGGATGGCGCATCCGCTAGGCTTCCGGGGGACCTCAGCAAAGCGGACGCGGAACGGATACAGCAGATGCACAGCGGATGAAGCGGATGCAGAGCGGAAGCCTAGCGGATGCACAGCGGAAGCCTAACGGATGCCGAGCATTAATTGCGCATGCGGGGGGGATGCATTGCATAAGCCACGCGGATATAAAGGGAAGCAGCTCGCACGTGGCCAGCATTCTCAGGAAAGACCTGCTGCAGGATACATTGAGTCCTTGCCTGCCCTGCCTGCATGCCTGCCTGCAAGCCTTGCTGCCAGCCTTCCTGCCAGTCTGCCTCCAAGCTTCCTGGCCAGCCTCCCTGCCAGCCTTGCTCTCTGCCTGCCTGCCAGCCTTGCTGCCAGCCTGCCTTCCAGCTTCCCTGCCAGCCAGTCTGCCTGCCTGCCTTCCTGCCAGCCTTCCTGCCAGGCTTCCTGCCAGGCTTCCTGCCAGCCTTGGTGCCAGCCTTCCTGCCAGCCTTGGTGCCTGCCAGCCTCCCTGCCAGCCAGCAACCCCACAACCATGGGGAAGAAGCAAACATCTCAGCAACTTGCCGCCATCCCTGGAAAGAGGGACAGGGCCACCCTCCCACCCCCTGTCCCTGACTCTGCTTCTGCTGGGGCTTCTGCTGCTCGGGCTCGCTCTTCTGGTGCTGGAGCTTCTGCTGAAGCTGCTCCTGGTGGTGGTGCTTCTGCTGCTATGTACTCTGCTGAAGCTGCTCCTGGTCCTGCTGGTCCTGCTGGTCCTGCTGGTCCTGCTTGTTCTGCTCGTGCTCCTGGACTTGCTCATACTGCTCGTCCTGCTCGTGCTCCTGGTCTTGCTCGTCCTGCTTGCCCTGCTCGTGCTCCTGGTCCTGCTTGTGCTCCTGGTCCTGCTTGTGCTCCTGGTCCTGCTGGTGCTGCTGGTGCTGCTGGTGCTGCTGCTGCTGGTGCTGCTGGGGCTCCTGGTGCTTACTCTGCTGCTGCTGATCCTGGTCCTGCTGATCCTGCTGCTGCTGCTGCTGCTGATGATGATGATGAGTCAGTTCCTGTCTCCAGGCAGGTTTCTGTGGAGCGTGCCACGGCGGAGAACCCGCGGACAGGTGTTGTAACCATGGTGGAGCGCGTGGAGGACTCCCTGGTGCGGTGGGAGAAAGGAGACTTCGAGTCCACCACAGTCGTAGCCGTATCCACACACCCCCAGCTCCACCTCCACAGAAAGGCAGAGAGCCAGACAGCAGGAGGGGCAGAGCCACACTGTCCTCCTGGAGATCAGGGACACCATCTGCACCAGTATAGATCTCCTCTCTCAGCTGATCAGCACCAACTCCTCATCCTCCAACCGCAAGCCCTTCCTCACCTATGTCAACCAGACCCTCAAGAACATGGAGGAACCCCAGTACCAGGTGGTGAAGGACCGGATCACCGAGCTGCTTCACAACCCTCCAGATCCAGAGGAACCTGCTCCCACCCAGTCCAGGTCTGCTCCTCCACCCCAGGTGATGTCCCTCCCATTCCAAGGCTTCCCACAGCCCCTCACCTACCAGGGCTACGGCCACCAGGAGGTCCAGCAGCACAGGCAGCAGCCCTTCCCAGTCCAGGGACAGAGTCATCGGATGACACCATTGCCACCGGTTCCACTGATGCCACCGATGCCACCCACTAAGATTAGAGAACCCCATCAGCTCTAGACGGATTCAAATCACTGGATCCTGATGGACTATATCCCAGAGTTCTGAAGGAATTGGCAGATGTGATCTCAGAACCATTGAAACTATCTTTCAAAATTCTTGGAGTATCGGGGAATTACCTGAGGATCAGAAAGGAACTGATGTAGTTTCCATCTTCAAAAAACGGATCCAGGAAATTGCAGACCAGCCAGCATGACATCAATATCCAGGAAGGTCTTGGAAAAGACAATCAAACAATAAATCTGCAAAAACCTCCAAGCAAACAAAATCATAACCAGTAGCCAACATGGGATTGTAAAAAACAGATCATGCCACACAAACCTTATTTCATTCTTCAACCAAGTGAGGAGAGACTATCCTGTAAGTATCCCTGTCCCAAGCCATAAAGAGCTTTGAAGGTAACCACCAGCACCTTGAACTGAACTTCCCAGCCAGGCCTGGGGGGGGGGGGGTTCAGCCAGCACATGTTCCAAGGCGCATGGAGCTCAAAGTGGGGCCATGAAGAGGAATCATTTTTTTAAAAATTTACAAAACCTGGAGGGCGGAGCTGGTGTCACGACGATACAGCATGCGATCTTGGAGGTCTGAGATGGCTGCCGATATCTTTGCTCCTGGACGGTCCAATTAGATCTAAACCATCCCTAAGAGACAGTGAAAGTGAAGAGTGCATCCTGTCGATCCCAGGGATATCGCAAAGTCCCTGGTAGATCCAGGAGAAGCTCTTCTTGCCAGCGGCAGAGAGGCAGCCATTAAAGCTGCTGAAGTTGGGACAGCTCCGAAATGAAAGAGAATGGAAAGAAAGAGTGTGCAAGTTTGGTGAGAATTTTTTCTTTATCCTAGGATCTGAAAGGACACCCTAAGGAAAATTTGTAAAAGTTTTGACAGAAGTGATTAAGCGGCAATCTTAAAACAGGAATGTCAAAGGAATGTTTTTTTTCTCATTGCTGGATTTTCTATACATGATCTTATATTTTGAAACTGGACTGTTTTTTTTTCCCCATTAATTTTCTTTCTCCTTTTTAATTTTGCAACATCTCAGGCTAGAGACTCCCTTTAGCTACTTGAAAATTGAAAATTGAAGAAGAAGATAAACAAAGGGATAAGAAGATTGGAGACACTGATAACAGATTAACTGTGGTTGAACAAGATAAAAGTGGTATGTTGCGATGGGAGATGGATAGATCAGAATTCTACCTTAGATTTCAAAACATAGAGGAATAAAAAGGACAAAATCTAGCTGAGATAACAATAGAAATATTGGCTGAAGCTTTGGAAATAACTGAAGAGAAGATGATGGATGGAATAGATGAGGTCAAGTCTTCACAAGATATGCAATGAGAAATAGCTTACCAATAGAAGTTCACATCAGATTTACAAAGAAAAACCATTAAAATGCAAATATTGCAAGTGGCAAGAGAGAAAACATTGAAACACAAAGACAAGGAGATTGTGGTCTTGAAACAAGTACCCAGAAGAGTGAGAGAGATGAGAAGAGAATGCCGATTCTTGACCAAATTGCTACTTTAAAAAGAGGTGAATTATAGATGGCTGATTCCAGGAGGTTTAATGTTCACATGGCAAGAACAGAGATTGACTCAATTGAGAAAGCTGAATCATTTCACACAGAATTTTTCAGAGGGAAAGAGGAAGAGGCAGAAAAAGAAATTTCAGTAATTGAATTCCAAGAGGATTGCCAAATGACGACTGAAAAAGAAGAAGGTGCAGTAGGTGGAAAGGAGGAAGCCAAAGAACAGCATCAACTAAGATCTATGAGAGCTGCCAAACCTAATTATAAAATATAATCATGGAAGAGAAAAAATTGATTACAATTAACATAAATGGACTTAATTCAGCCATTAAAAGAAGGAAAACTTTTCATAAATTAGAGAAATTAAAACTTTTCATAAATTAGAGAAATTAATATGCACAAGAAGTACATATTAAAAAGCAATATGAACAATTGTTGATACATCCAAAATTAGGGAAAATATTCACTTCCTTGACACAATGCAAGAAAAGAGGAGTGGTTTTATATATTAAAGAAACCATTCCAGCGAAATTGATTTATACTGATAACGATGGAAGAATCCTAATGGTGGAAATAATGGACAACAATATGAAAACACTCCTGATTGCAATTTATGCCCTGAATGACAAACAAGAAGAATTTTATAAAAAATTACATATGAAAATAATTGAACTGGACTATGCTAATATAGTTATGATGGGAGATTTTAATTGAGTTGTAGACAACAAATTGGACTATACAGCACAGAAGACAATAAAGCAAAACAGAAAGACTCTCCCAAAATCTTTCTTTAAAATGGTAGATGAAATAAATTTAAAAGATACATGGACAGAAAGAAATGCCAAAACTAAGCAATGCACCTTTTATTCAAATAGACACTTATCATGGTCCAGAATAAATATGATATGGATGTCAACAGAATTGTTAACTAATATTCAAGAAATAAATATTGAAACAAGTACTTGGGCAGATCACAATCCACTGACAATTAAATGGAAAGGACAAAGGAGAAGATCTAGATGGACGTAAAATAATACTATTCTAAAGGAAAAAGACTTTACACAGTGGATGGAGAAAGAACTGGCTTTTTTCTTTGGAGAAAACAAAAAAGAAGATACATCAATTCAGAATGTATGGGATACAATGAAGGCATATGCCAGAGGCTTGATAATAGACTATACAAGGAAAAGAAATACTATGAAAAGATTAGCCTCTAAGGCATTAGAAGATGAGTATAAAGGACTTGAAAAGGAGCTACAGAAAACGCCACAGAAAAAGGACATGAAGCTAAAAATGGATATAATTAAAGAGAAAATAGGTTTAACAGAAAAAGAAGAACTGGCATAGAAAATTAGAGGTGCTAAACAGAACTACTTTGAAGACGCAAATAAACCAGGTAGATGATTAGTATATAAATTGAGAAAAGAGAAAGAATCAAGGAAAATATTGCAATTAAGAGATGATCAAGGCCAAGTTTGCTTTGGCAGTAAAGAGAAGAAGGAAATCATTTGAGACTATTATGGGAAATTATACACACAAGAGAATATTGATGAGGAAAGAGTTAAACAGTATTTGCAGAATGCCAACTTACCCCAGATACCTAAAGAGATTGAAACAATGTTAGAAAGCAATGTAACCATGATGGAGTTAACTGAAGCACTCAAGAAGCAAAATAATGGAAAGGCACCAGGCCCAGATGGACTTTTGGCAGAATTTTACAAAACATTACAAGAATCATTGAACTTTCCATTGCTAGAAGTTATGAATGAAGTTATGTTAAAGAAGAGAATACCTAAATCATGGTCAGAAGCTTATATCACACTTGTTACAAAAGAGGAGACCAATCCATTACAAATCAAGAATTATAGACCTATTTCCCTGGAAAAATGAGAAAATACCATCACAGAAGGAAATTATTGAGAAAATATTGGAATGTGCTGAAATGAGTAGATTGACATTTGAAATTAGAGAGCAAGAAGATAAACAATTTTATAAAATTTGGGATCTATTCTATCAATGATTAGATAATAAAATATAGTAACGAAATATGTTTGTTGTATATTTTGTAACAAAATAACAAAATACTTTTAGAAAATACTAAATATATAAAAAAAAAAAATTTTTTCTTATTATATCTCCAAAATGGTTTTAGGATAGATTTGGGATGATAATATAAATTGTCACAAAATAAATTGAGTAAAATATGATTATTTCTTAAAGCATGAATGAATAATAAGTATAGTCAAATGATTGATTAATAATGATATTAATGCATTTAATATTGGATTGAAAATACGAGATCATATGTAATATAATTGTAATTGAAGACTACCAAATGGAAGCACAAAAAAAATTGTAAACCAACTGACACACTGTATGTATATATATATATGGAAGATGGCTTGATGTTTTTATGTTTTGTCTGTTTATGTTTGTTTTAAAAATCAATGAAAATTCTTTAAAAAAAATTTACAAAAACAATTTTTAAAAAAGAAAAACATCAAGACGGTTTGTCAACCTGGACACGCCCAGGCCAGAGGGGGGGGACGTGGAGGTGGCTTGCAGCAAAACACTCCAAAGCTGGATCAAATCAACTCATTGGAAGGCAAACAACAAGGAAGGAAGGGGTGTCCTTCCCGCGCAGTCTGTCAAAATCCTTCACGCCAAAAGGAAGGAGGTGCCACTGTTAGCTTCATTGGAGGATCTGTGTGTGCCAGCTGTGCCAAAGGGTAACTGCCAAGAGGGGTGGTTTTCAAACTCAGGAGGATAAACCAGAGGAAGAGATGCGGGGAGGGCGAGGAAAGCGTCACTTTTCTTTCATTCGTATAGACTAGAGTGAATCATTCAGAATGGTTCATTCTTCTCCCAGTCAGAAAAAAAATCTACTTGTGGGTTGCGCAGACTCCAACACTGCTTCTCCATTCTTTGTCCTCATCCCCCACCCCACTTCCCAATCTACTTCACTACCCTGGCATCCCTCTAGTGGTGGGATTCAAATATTGTTGCTACCAGTTTGGTGGGCGCACTTTGTGCACATGCACAAACTTTATGTGTACGTGCACGCCAAATGGGCACTTTGTGCAGGTGCAGAGGTGTTCTAACTCACCTCCTGCAAGCCTGCACGATCCCAGTCACTTCAGCAGCTGCTGCGCGGTGCTCTTCTGTGCCGCCCAAAGCAGCTGTGCTCCAAATTCAGCAGATAAAAGTGAGTATGGGAGTCCGGGCGGGTGGGCAGGCCCAACAACAGAGCAGCGGAGTAACCGGTTCGGTTTCCACTGCTCATCACTCCTACCAACTTGCCAGAACCGGGCTGATCTGGTTGAATGCCACCACTGCATCCCTCCCCTTTCTTTTTTAAATGAGCCTCTTGGTTGGTTAGGAGTTACATGTCATTGGTGCAAAGAGTTGGAGTTACATGTCATTGGTGCAAACATGAAATCTACAAGGTGGTGGGGAGGAGGAGCAGAGATGTTAACATGTACATGGGGGGGGGGGGGGGCTTATTAGTCTTGTTCCATCATTAAATAATCCTCTTGGTGGCCCTGCTCCCAGCACACCAGAAGCCAATGCAAGTTGTGAAGCAGAGGCTTTGCATGTGTACAAAGACTGGCACACATAACTGTTTGCATCACTGCACCAGTTGAAGCTTCCAAATGATCTTCAAGGGCAGCCCCAGTTAGGATGCAGTGCAGTAATCCATTTGGTAAGTGACTAAGGCATGAGTGACTGTGAGTGGGGACCCCTAGGTCCCCTCTAGGAATGTGTGAGAATAGTATAAAATGTCAGGCTGCACACAGCTTAACTACCTGAAACAATCCAGGAGCAACAATAGCAAACAGAGGTTTGTAATAAATAGTGGTTTTACCTACAAAAGAATATATATATTATACATACATGTATAGGTCAAAAAAACATGAAGTACAGCAGGGAAGACCACACAGTGAGAGGGGGGGGGGTCTTAAAGGGATAACAGCCAAAAATTGATTGCTGACTCATTCCCATCATTAAATCATTGCATCAGCTGCTCAGCTCTTCAATCACTACTCATCTACTAATCTAATCATCTACTAATCATCTACTAATCTACTAATCACTCAGTGGCCCCACACTTCTGCAGGGTCATTTGCAAAAATGAATCAAGCAAACGCAAATTCATTTATACTATAAATTAACTCACCAAAAGCAACACCAACCATAAGAATCTCCGTTCTTGCCCTGACCTAACCATGCAGCAATGTATCCACTCCCATGAACTCTACATAGAACTCAAAAAACGTCTAGACAATGGAGAGAAGGATCTGTACATCGACTACTGTGCTGACTGTATTAAAAGTAAGTCACACAATCTCAGCATCCATCCCTACTTCAACCAATCCACCATCACCCAAGATGAGGCACGCATGTCCCTAACTACCTCAATTCCAACTACAACTGGCCTACTCAATGCAAGAAGCCTTGTGAATAAAATACCTAAATTTCTCCTCTTACTAAATATGGCTAAATTCAACATCATATTTGTCTGTGAAATGTGGCTCAATGCATCTCTTCCTGACTCCATTACCACAGTAAGAGACTATCATGTTCACCAATTCAGATTGTGAAATCCGTAGAGGAGGTGGTGTTGCTATCTTCTATCAAAAGTCCTTACATCTAAAAAACATCCAAGTTACCCAAGAGCTTGCTCTTCCAGAGACCATCGTCTGTGAGCTGTCCTTAAATATCACATTTCAATTCTTACTATGTTACAGAGCCCCTAATTATGACATCGAACATGTAAAAAAGCTAAATTCACTATTAACATAGGCAACATCCTGCCAACATGCTTTTATCTTTCTTGGTGACTTCAATCTACCTCATATTAACTGGACCCTAAATGAATGTAAAACTGAACCTTCTACAATGATGTTACAAATCTGGGACTGGAACAACTAGTAGCCAACAATATTAGGCTTAACAATGATGCCTTGGTCTCATCTTCTGCAATAGTTTGAATTCAATTTATGGAATACAAATTAAAGAACCCTTTCCAACAGTGACCACAACATGATTGACTTTTGTCTCAACATACGTCCGCACAAAAATCATCACAATGACGTGATCCCCACTTATAACTTCAAAAAAGGCAACTATGATCTTATAGACAATGATCTTTCATCCCTTAATTGGCAATTTCTATTCACCAGAAAAAATAGATTACCCATAACAATAAGGAAGCTTCAATCCAAAAAGAGATCACGTTGACAGAAAAATAAATCTGGTCACGTTGCCAACTTCAAAAGCTGATACAAAAATTTATGCCACCAGATAAAGACTGAATGCACCAATTATCACATTAAACAAGAGGAAAACTTTCTATGCACCAATTCCATCCGTGCTTTCTACAATTTTGTAAACAACAAACTAAAAGACTCAAGGTCCATCCCACCCCTGAAAGGACCTAATGGCAATGATGACACCATTAAAGCCAACTACTTTAACACATTCTTTCGCTCAGTATTTGTAAACAGCAATGGATCATGCCCAGTATTTCCCAGTCAAACCACAGATGATCTAATACATACCGATTTTACAGAAGACAATGTTGAAAAAGCACTACACAATCTAAAAACATCTCTATCTATTGGACCTGACAGAATATGTTCCTGCTTCTTAAAAAAGCTACCCACTGCCATAGCCGAACCTCTAAGCGTAATCTTTAAAAAATCTTTCAGGACCAGCTCCTTGCCAAAACTATGGTCACAAGCCACGGTCATCCCCATCTTCAAAAAGGGAGATCCAGCCTAGTTGAAAATTACAGACCAATCTCCTTATGCTGCGTCACCTGTAAAGTCATGGAATCAATTATTAACCAATCCTTTATCCTCCACTTGGAGACAAACAACCTATTCTCTAATAAACAATTTGGTTTCAGAAAAAAAAAAAAAACTATCCTGCAATCTGCAACTCTTACACTGCAAAAACATATGGACTACATAACTTGATCAGGCCAAAGCAATAGACGCAATTCACATGGACTTCTCTAAGGCCTTTGATTTAGTGGTACATGACAAATTACTCCTAAAACTAAAATCTTATGGTATCTCTGGACACCTGCATAACTGGATAGAAGCATTCCTGTCAAACAGACAACAAATGGTCAAAATTGGGAGCATCTTATCAAATTCTGGACCTGTCAACAGTGGTGTCCCCCAAGGCAGTGTTTTAGGACCATTTTTTTTGTATTTTTTTTATTTTTAACAACAAACATAGACAAACATGTTTTGTTTGCTTTACAAACATAAAGCAATGAAATCTTTCAATTGTACAATGTGTCAATTAGTACATAATTCTTGTGCATGATAAATATAATCTTTTCCTCTTGAATATAAATTTACATTCATATTATATTAATCAACTTTCCCTATCATATTATATTATTATTAACTTCAAGCCCGCAATATCCTTTTGCTCAAATCTCAATTCTTACCAATTTTAATACATTTTTTTTGAAAAAAAAATTAATTGATTTTTAAAAACAAACATTGACAAACACAACACAAAACATGAAAACATAAAACCTCTTTTCTGAAAGCAGCCTGATCCCGGGTTACATCTCTTTGTACAGACACCAATACAAATTGATGCTGATTTTTATATACCATTCCATATCTTATTGCCATTCTACATTTTCGATATGGCTTCTCCCCTCTTTTAACTTTCTTAATTTTATTTTTATTTGTTTCATCTCAAATCAGATCATTATATTTATATTCTTTGTCTGTCCTATTTCAGCTATCTACCTTTTCTCCTTAAACAAAATTCCTCCTGTAGTCACTAATTGGAGTATGATGCCTTTATATCTTTTCCCTAAAATTATAACACTTAATATAGAACGTAACTTCCATTCGGATTCTGCGTAGTACATTAAAGCTAGACACTACATTTTGAAAAGAAAAAGAAAAGTATAAATATATAATATAATTAAAACAATGATCAATACCAATTCAGTTCTATCATTAATGTTAATATTCATTTAAATTTTAAACATTTAACACATTACTTTTCAAATAGGTATCATGCTTCTATGGGAACGCTTGTAAACTTTCCATGATTACTTCCCCCTCACTTCACTTGCATTTTAAACATTATGTCATTAAAATGTTCCCATTCCTTTCTAAATTAATTCTCTCATTTATTTCATCACATTTATTTTCTTCAGAAATGTTTCACTGAATCATACGTTGTTTCCAATCTTCTAATATTATTTCTAAATACAAATATAACAATACAATCATATGTACCTGCAGAATGCCTTTTTCAATTAAATTTTTACCCATTATCTCTACATAAGTCCTGTTCCTTTACATCTTGCTTCACACCCTTGTAGCTTCTCTTTTCTTCCCTCCTCCTTTGCTTCTTCTCTCTGCTCTTTTTACCCCCTTGTCTCTCCACCTCAATTTCCCTTTTCTGTATTCCCTTTTTCTGTTGCTTTCTGATGTTATATCCACTTTTCACCTTATTTTTCCCTTTTTTGGTTGTTTTTTGGGGTCTCAAATTCTCCATTCTCTTTCCCTTCTTTCCCTTTTCTTCCCCAAATAAAGTTACTTGTTCGTTAAAGATGGCTTCTTCTTTGTCCCAATCTTCTTGTTGCGTAGTCTTTTCTTGTAGTTTCTCATAGGTAAAGATCACCATTTCTAAGAATTGAAAAACAGAACCAAGAGAGCCCTTCCCTTCTTTTTCTTCTTCTTTATATTTTTTAAATTCTATTTTCAATTCGTCCACAAGTGATGCCATTGTTTTTTCTTCTTCTTCTTTTAAAACAATCGCCTGAGTATTTTTAATCCTTCCGATATAATTCCAAGAGTCCCAAAGTCACCAAACAATCCAAATACACACAAGCTGTTTCCTTTCACACTTTCTTCCTTTTTTCACTTTCTCTTCCTGGGGTTAATATTTAGTTACAAAGTTCCAGTTAAAATGTATCTTTTAGAAATCCTGTTAAAATTTAACTTCAGATTCTTTAGATTCCAGGCTATCTCCTCCTTCCAAATCCTTTTCTTATTCTCTTCCTCTCCCTTCCCACTTACAGCAAAAGAAAATTTTCTTTCTCTTTTTTTTTTTTTTGCCTTTTATATTCAGAAATCTTTATTATCCCCTTTGCATTAAATTTTCCAGTTTAAATACCTGTGTATGCCAAAGCAGATTTTTCTGATTTCTCATTCAAAACTTCCATTTTGTAGGGCTTCGGCGACAGGCAGGAATCCACGATCGTGCGCAGTTTCTGCCTGGGCTCACCGCCAGAGCGCCCCGAGCCAGTTGGCTTCGTGGCTAAGCAACCCCATAGAGGTTGGTTCAGACGGGGAGACTCCAGCAGGGTTGAGGAAAGCTGCATCTTTCCTCCCCAGCTGGCTAAACTCCCTTTCCCAAAGGCAACAGAGTGGCCGTCAGAAATGGCCGCCTCAAAGAAGCCCTCATCCGGAAAAGAACGTGCAGGAGGAAGAAAGTGCTGAAGTGAAAGTTTTGGCTGGATAAGAAGAAACAATTAAGGTATCCTGGAACTTAAACCCTAAAAAAAACCAAAAGATACATTGCTCCCAAAGAAGACTCGGAAGCAGCGAATGAAAATGAAAATGAAAAGTTGTTGTTTTTTTTCACTCTCCTTCCTTACGTTGACAGCGAAGGACCAACTCTCTTCATAAATGACCACTGTGATCATATTAAAGGCCTGGTCCCACTGCACCAACGGATGCAAAGAGGATGTAAAACGTTAAAAAAAGCTTGCCATCCATTGGAAAATGCTATGCATCCATTGTGTACTCACTGCATACATGTTTCATATGCTCTATCCGTCGAGCATCCATCCACTGCAATTTCATCTGCACAAGAAGTTTTAAGCTGCACAAAACTTTGTGAACGGATGAACTTTCCGCCATGTACAATGTACATCCGCAACATATACGGGCAACAAACGTTCTATGTCCGTTATCATCCATTAAACGTCCACTGTATCCTCTCTGCATCCTCTGGCCATCCCCTCAACTCACATCCGCTGCAGCTGAAAATGGAAAGAGGGAGGAAACAAAAGGTACACGGAACGTCTACACAGCGTTAGTAGCACGGAAATAGACAGACAAAACGTTTGTATCTGGGATGTATCTCGTATATTTAGGATGTCTGCAGTATGTCTAGAGTATGTAGAAGGACACCTAGCAGACAACCAATATTTTCTATAAAAAGGGGGAGAAAATCATCTGGATCGCTGGGATGGTGGACCATACAGTCCCACTATGGTTGCACTGAAGGTTTATCTATCCCACAACTATCCTTATCTATCCCACAAGCATGCAAATGCTTAACCATTTTTTCAAAGTTTTCACCAACACTTTATTAAGTCAAAAAAATGAACCAAGTGTCTTAAGCAAAGTTAACCTTTATTAACTTTCTTAAGTAAACTTTATGACTTTATTAAATAAGCAAAATGAACCAAGTAAAATGTCTTAAGCAAAGATAAACTTAACAAGTACAACTCAGTCACTCTGAGTCATGTCCATGGTCTCAGCTGTTAAGCGGGCAGGGACTGTGGAGGTGGCTGTGGCTTGAGTGCTGGTCTGAGGCACCATTGGGGTGCTTGGCCCCGAGGGTACAACAGGTGGTGGTGTGTTCAGGAAGCTATCCGAGAGCTGACTCAGTCCCATGAGGTTGAGAGGCCCTTCATCAAGGACTTAAGATGTCAGGCCCAATACTGATGACAGATTGTCCATTGATGGGCTTGGCTGTGGGGTGGAGGAAGGAGGAGTGTAGTGGGGCTGTCTGGTCTGCAGCTGGGTGAGGACTGGCATCTGTGGCATGTGATGAACCTGGGCCTGGACTGGGAAGTTCTGCTTCTGCTGTGGGAAGTCCTGGTAGTCGTAGCCTTGGTAGGTGAGAGGCTGTTGAAAGACGTGGAAGGACTGTGACATTGCCTGGGGTGGAGGAGCAGACCTGGACTGGGTAGGAGCAGCTTTAGCTGGGCCTTGAGGGTTGTGCAGAAGTGCTGTGATCTTCTGCTTCATCACCTGGTACTGGGCCTCAGGCAGGTCCCTCAGGGTCTGGCTCATGTAGGTGATGAAGGTGTTCCGGCCCGAGGATGCTCTATCCAAGTGGAGCAGCTGAGAGAGAAGTTCTGTGCTGGTCTTCACTGTGTCCCTGATCTCCAACAGCACACTGTGGTTCTGGCCCTCCAGTCTGCCTCTCTGCCTGCATCCTCAAGCTGGTGGGGGGGGGGGGTTTGGCCTCTGGTGGCTTCTGCTTTTTCTTCCTCCATTTGTGACAGCAGGGCATCATCCTCCACAGGATCCTCCAAGTCCGCCGGCAGCTGTCGGGGAGGTCTCTGCCGTGGGGTCCTCTGAAGACACCTGCCTGGACAGGGTAGCTGGCTCCTGGCTGGAAGACGACTGGCTGTCTGTGGGCTGTCTGAGGGAGAGGGATCTCAGAGGGGCTGCTCCTCAGTGGCGGATCTTACCCTCCAGGAAACAGCACTTGGCCATGACGTACATCTCCCGGTCAGTGAGCTTGACAGTGGCCTGCCGGATTTCTTGAGGTATAGCTTGCCATACCAGGTGTGCATTGCTTCCACCATCCAAGGAGTCTGCAATGTACTGCAATGTACTTCTGCAATGTACCCCAGGCTCTCTGCCTTGTCTCTCCAAGCTGCCTGCTTCTTCTTGGTGTCCCAATACAGTCTGTGGCCCTTTCTCCACAGGTACTCATTCTCCCTCAGCCATTCCAGCACCTCATCCTCATGCTCCTCGAAAATGGTGTACTGTTTCCTCTCTCCCTTTTCCTTCCCTTGCCTCTTCCTCCCTCTGACAGGGGCTTGAGCAGCAGGGCCTTCAGGGGCTTGAGCAGCAGGGCCTTCAGGGGCTTGAGCAGCAGGGCCTACAGCAGCAGGGCTTTGAGGGACTTGGGGCTGGTCCACAGCAGCAGCAGCAGCAGCAGCAGCAGCAGCAGCTTCAAAGTCAGTGCCAGGGGGTGGGATGCTGGTTCTGGCCTTCTTGCCAGGGCTTGAATGAGTAGGCACGGGCTTCCTCTTCTTGCCTGACTGACGAACCGTGGTGTTCCTGCAAGATGTATGTGGCAGCACGTCTTTCCCCTGTATGCTGACTGCATGCGTGCTGCAACTTTTTATATCTGTGGAGCTGACGCAATTCATACTCCCCGCATGCGCAGTGAACGCTTTGCATCCGATATACATCTGCGCGGCATACCCTTTGTTTCCTGTAGGCGTCCGTGATGCATCCGCTTCATCTGCTATATATCCGTTTCATCCGCTATGCGTCCACTTCAAAATTCTCCCCAAGAACCCCTTCGGAGGTGTCATCCACTTTCATCCGCTTTCATCCGCTAGGCTTCCTATGAACATCCATTTAACATCCCCGCTACATACTACCCACATCCATTCTTTTCCATTCTGTTTATGCAAATTTTTGCCACTTTTTGGAGTGGATGACAACGGATGGAGCCACCCCCAAAATTTGGTCATCCGCTGTGTCTTTTATGCATACGTTTTGCGTCTGTCAGCCAGTGAGACCGGGCCTTAAGAGCAACTGCGTTCTCTTTGATGAAGATGTAAAGTTATTCAACACCACCGATAATACTGCTACTCTTCAAAAATACCTCGACTATGTATCAGAATGGTCAAACAAATGGCAACTTCAAATCTCAACAAATAAATGCTCTCTCTTACATATTGGCAAAAAAAATCAGAAAATAAAACACAAACTGAATAGTCAAGACCTTGTTTATGATTCAAGCTCTGTAAAGGACCTTGGAATACTCATCTCTAATGATCTAAGTACTAGAGCCCACTGTAACTACATAGCCAAATAGGCATTTAGAGTTGTTCACCTAATCCTATGTGGCTTTCTCTCCAGTAATATCACACTACTAACTAGAGCATACAAAACATTTGCTAGACTAATACTCGAATACAGCTCATCAGTCTGGAACTCACATTTCGTATCTGATATTAACACAGTTGAGAAAGTCCAGAAATATTTCACAAGAAGAATTCTCCACTCCTTTGGTTGTAGAATACCTTATGCCACCAGACTCCAAATTCTAGACCTAAAAAACCTAGAACTATGCCGCTTTCAGTCCAATCTAAGTATAGTATATACAGTTATACATTGCAGTGTCCTACCAGTCAATGAATACTTCAGCTTCAACCAAGAATAAAAGCATGAACAATTGGAGGGAGGAGCTGGCATCATGACGATACTGCATGCAATCTTGGAGGTCTGAGATTGCAGCTGATATCTTTGCCTCTGAATGGTCCAAACGGACCTAAACCATCCTGAAGAGATGGGGATAGTGAAGGACATGCCCTGTCGATCCCAGGGATATCTCAAAGTCCCTGGTTGATCCAGGAGAAGCCCTTTTGCTCGCGGCAGAGAGGCAGCTACCAAAGCTACTGAAGTTGGGACAGCTCTGAATGGAAGAGGTTATAAGAGAAAGTGTGTCGGTTTGGTGAGAATTGTTCTTTTATTATTCTAAGACTTAAAAGGACTTTAAAGGACACCCTAAGGGGAAAAAGAATCCGTAAAAGTTTTGACAGAACTGAATAAGCGGCGGTCTTCAAACAGAAGTGTCAAAGTAAGGCTTTGTTTTATATTTTTTTTTCTCATGGCTGGACTTCTATCGTGATTCTGCATTTGCTAACTGGACTGGTTTTTTCTCTATTTATATCTATTTTTTCTCCTCTTTTTTTGACTTTGTAATATTTTAGGTTAGAAGCTCCCTTAAGTTATACTTGGTTTATAGCATAGAATAATGCTAATTATTCTATGCTAATTAATGCTAATGTGTATTAGCACAGAAAATTAGAAGTACTAAGCAGAATTATTTTGAGGATGCAAACAAACCAGGTAGGTGGTTAGCATATAAACTGAGAAAGGAAAAAGAATCAAGGAAAATACCACAGTTAATAGATGATCAAGGTCAAATTTGCCACGGCAATAAAGAGAAGAAGGAAACCATTCGAGACTTTTATGGGAAATTATATAAGCAAGAGAATATTAATGAGGAAAGAGTTAAACAGTATTTACAGAATGCTAATCTACCTAAGATACCTAAAGAGACTGAAAAAATGTTAGAAAGCAATATAACCATGGTGGAGTTAACCAAAGCACTTAAGAAAGAAAATAATGGGAAGGCACCAGGTCCAGATGGACTTCCAGCAGAATTCTATAAAACATTACAAGAATCGCTGAACCTTCCTTTGCTAGAAGTCATGAATGAAGTTATGCTAAAGAAGAAGATACCTAAAACATGGTCAGAAGCCTACATTACACTTTTTCCAAAAGAAGAGACTGATCCATTACAAATTAAGAATTGTAGACCCATTTCTTTGTTAAATGCAGATTATAAAATCTTTGCTTCAATATTGGTAGAGACTGAAAAAATATTTAAATAATTTTATTCATTCTGACCAAAATGGATTTCTGCCAAAGAGACAAATTCAAGATAATATGAGAGTAATTTTGGACACTTTGGAATATTATGAGGCTCACCTCGAAAAACAAATGGCTTTGATATTTTTAGATGCACAAAAGGCATTTGATAATGTGAACTGGAGATTCTTGTTATTATTGGAACAGATGGACTTTGCCAGAAAATTTATTCAAGCAATACAAGCCATATATTATAAGCAAATGGCAAAGGTAATGATAGAGGGAGAATTAACAGACTCTATCAATATAAGAAAAGGTACAAGACAAGGTTGCCCACTATCACATTTGCTATTTATATTAACTCTGGAAGTGTTAAATAGAAACATTAGAGATGAAAAGAGTACAAAAGGAATGAAAATTAAAAAGGAAGAATTTAAATTGCAAGCTTTTGCGGATGACTTGGCCTTTATTTTAGAAGACCCTCTAGAAATAGCACCAAAACTATTGGAAAAGATCGAGGCATATGACAAGGTGGCTGGTCTGAAAATAAACAAAGATAAGACAAAGATTTTGACAAAGAATATGTTACTAAGAGAAAAAGAAGAATTGGCAGATGTATTGAAAATTCAAGTCATGAATAAGGTTAAGTACTTGGGGATACATTTGGCAGCAAGATGTAGTACATTAAAAGAGAACAATTACATTAAACTTAAACAACAGATAGCACTAGACTTGATGAAATGGGAAAACCTACAATTGTCACTAATAGGGAGAATTTCAACAATCAAAATGAATATTTTACCCAGAATTCTATATTTGTTTCAAACAATACCAGTTAGGCTTAGAAAGGACTACTTTGAAGATTTAAACAAAATTGTGTTGAAATATATATGGCAAGTTAAGAAAGCGAGAATAAAATTAAAACTCTTACAAGATGCTAGAATTAGAGGAGGATTTGGTCTGCCTAATTGGGAGTTGTACTACCAAGCTACAAACTTGACATGGGTTAAGGAATGAATAACATTAAGAAATACTAGATTGTTAACATTAGAAGGACATGATTTGTTGTTGGGGTGGCATGTCTTTTTATGGTATAAGGGGACTAAAATACAGGGTTATTTCAGAAGACATCATATACGGGAGTCTCTGTGGTTAATTGGGAGAAGATTAAAAGATAATGTTATTTGAAAATTCCAGTCTGGTTATCAACTATTGAAGCATTTTCTTATCCTATAACTTATAAGAAGGAACAAACAGATATGGGGAAATACTGAATGAAAAGGGTGAACTTAAATTGATGCAAAAACTAGAGGAACAAGGTATAAAGATGAATTGGTTTTCTTATGCGCAAATACATTCAAGGTATGAAAAAGACTTTAAAACAGAAGGTTTCTATAATAAATTGACTGATTTAGATAAGATTTTGACAGGTACTGATGAAAAGGTGATTAAAAATTGTATGGATATTTATTAGAAATTAAACTAGAAGAAGTACAAGTTAAAGAAACTATGATTGCTTGGGGAAAGAATTTTGGATATGGGATTGATCTAGAGAAATGGCAAAAATTGTGGTCTCAAAATTATAAAATGACAATGTCAACAGCATTTAAAGAAAATTTGTATAAGATGTTTTACAGGTAGCATTTTCCCCCAACAAGAATAGCAAGAATGTTCAATAATAAATCCAAAAGATGTTGGAAATGTCATCAGATACCTGGCTCATATTACCATATGTGATGGACTTGTGTGGATGCAAAAAAATATTGGACTAAAATCCACACATGGTTGGAAAAAATGACTAAAAAGCATATAGATTTAAAACCAGAGATATTTTTGTTGGGAATTCTACCTGATACATACAGCAAAGGTTTAAAATATTTTATTGTAAATGTATTAACAGCAGCTAGGTTTGTATTTGCTAAAAATTGGAAAAATGAGTAAATACCATTGCAGGAGGAAATAAATAAGAAAATACTGGCATGTGCTGAAATGAGTAGATTGACATTTGAAATTAGAGAACAAGAGGATAAACAATTTTACAAAATTTGGGACCTTTTCTATCAATGGCTAGATAACAAAATATAGTAATAGAATATATAGAATTATGGAAAATAATGAATATATAAAGATGTATTTCTTTTTATTATTATTATTATTATTATTACATATATAAAATGTTTTTAGGATAGATTTGGAAGGACTATATGAATTTTTATAAAATAAACTAAGTAAAGTATAGCTATCTCGTAAAGTATGAATGAATAAAATTATAGTCAAATGAATGATTAATAATACAAGGATATTCAATTTCTGATAATATGAGTTATTATGTAATGTAACTGTAATTTAGACTATGAAATTGATGCACAAAAAAATTGTAAACCAACCGACACACTGTTCGTACACTTATGGAAGAAAGTTAATGTTTTTATGTTTTATTTGTTTTTGTTTGTCCTTAAAAATCAATAAAATTTTACCAAAAAAAACCCCCATAAACAATAGATACAAACTCAAGGTTAATCGCACCAAACTTGATTGCAGGAAATACGACTTCAGCAACAGAGTGGTCAATGTCTGGAATCCTCTACCTGACTCTGTGGTTTCTTCCCCAAACCCCAAAAACTTTAACCTTAGACTGTCTACTATTGACCTCACCCCTTTCCTAAGAGGTCTGTAGGGCGCGTGGCAAAAGCGCACCAACGTGCCTACCGTCCTTGTCCTATTGTTTCTTTTATTTTTTTTTATATGTATCCATTTCATGTATTCATAGCTATGTTTATACCTAGTATCTTGTAAGCGATTGACAAATCAAATCAAATAAATAAATAAATAAATAAATAAATAAATAAATAAATAAATAAATAAATAAATAAAATAAAATAAAATAAAATAAAATAAATACCCCGGCAGGTGAGCACATGTCCCTCTGCACTTGCATAAGCAGCAGGCAAGTGCATGCATGTGCAAAGCTCCATCTGTGCCAGTAGTGGGCGTGCGTGCTCCCACCCACTTAAACAAATGGAGCTGTGTGTGCACCTACTTGTACCGAATCATCCCCTTTGCTGCTTGGGGAGCAAAGGTTGGGGAGCGCTGCCCTAAACAAACTCTCTCTGAAAGCCTTGAAGAATGGTAGCCATTCAGGGAATCAGGGTCCACGAGGGCAGATGTGCATCCTTGAAAGGAAAAAGCTTTGAGACACTTAAAGTAAAAGTTGGCAAACCAAACAACAGGATTCAGAATACAATGTAAAATCAGGGAATGTTAATCCTTCTCTTTAATTTGCATTTTGGAGAGTAAAGTTACTTTTAAGCCTTGGCTTTTCTCCAGCCATAGGAATCTAGATACAACTTTCGAGCATTATTTAAAAGGTGTGCTATTTGTCAAAACAGATATTATTTGAAAGGGAAGCATTGTTCTCGGCAATACATTCATTATAGAAATTATTCCAAATTGTAATAATCTCATTTTTCCCATCTTATCAAATCTTTTTTATTTCATTCCATATGAAATTATTATTTTGAAATGACACACCATTGATATTCAAAATAATAATGCCAAATATTTTATCTCAATCTGAAAGTCAGATTTTAAAATCAATTCTTTTTATTCTTCCATCTTCTTATTTGATCTTTATTTTTTATTGTAAACTTTAACTTCAACTAATGCACTAAGTATGTTAATTCTTTTGCATTCAGATTTTCAAAAATTAAATTAAAATCCAGTTGTCTATAAATACTCTTGATTTGCATACTTTTTTATTCTTCACCCAAGCAATTCTTTCACTGTATCTTATGGCTCTGATGAAAACTTCAGGAGCTAGAATAAATAAAGCAGATTTCCTTGCCTTTCTGTATCTCACAAGATTTGTCAGTTCCCCCTTCACTATAATTTGTCTTTTTTTGTATATTGATTTCCCCTGCTTAACCACATTTTCTTCAAAATCTATATTTTCCAGAATTCTGAATAGACAAGTCCAGTTCAAATTGTGCATGCATAATTTTACACATCATCTGTCTCCTTAGTCTTTTTCTTTTTCTTTCCTTAAGCAAAATAGCCAGATGTCTCTTTATTTATTTATTTATCTTCATTTAACACTATCTCCATAGTGTGGTTCCAGCTGGTTGATAGTCAGATTTAGTATTTTCTAAATTAACCACTTTATTACAGCATTTTATCTTCTGTTCTTTAATCAGTTAGGAACAGAAAAGAAGATTTTTCTTCTTACCTAAAACTGCCGAAGTTTCTCAGGAGTTTTGGGTAAGTTTACAAGATACTGTACTATGTTTCTGTGAGAGCTGGTTGTGACAAGGTCAATAGCCACAGCCTGAAACCAGACTAATCAGTCATTGTCAAGCTGATAAACAAACAGAATAACAGAATTGGAAGGGACCTTGGAAATCTAGTCCAACCCTCTGCTCAAACAGGAGACCCCACACCATTCTGGACAAATGTCTGTCCAGTCTCTTCTTAAAAACCTCCAGTGATGGAGCACCCACAACTTCTACAGTGAAGCGTTCCACTGATTGATTGTTTTCAATGACAGGAGATTTGTTTCTCTTCAACAAGATGGTCTAGATAAGCTCTGCTTGAGCAGGATCTGCAGTATCCTCTTCGTGACCAGTGCTCCTTGCGACCTTCTGGGAAGATCCTTTGAGGTATCTGAAGCAGAACCTGGTGAACTCTCAAGTTTCCTCTTTCCACTATGTATTCAAAATGGACAGTGATTAATATGTATATACTGTATGTGTATGTATGCATATGATGATGCAGGGTATGGCACAAAGGCAACACAGTCTTTGGAGTCCCTTTATGAAAAAGAATCCTACACAATCAGTAGGAGTCCCTTTATTAACTCCAACTTTGTCCCCAATGTCCTGGTTATTGCCATGTCACACTGCAAAAACGGATGCAAAGAGAACACAACGGAAGAGAAAAATGTTACATCCGTTGTATCCGCGCTAAAAAGGGGCGAACATTTGCAAAATTGGAGCGGATGAAACGGATGCGGGGAGGACGCAGGGAGGATGCAAAGCGGATGCGGAATGGAAGCCCAGCGAATGCAGAACGGATGACGCGTTCGCAGGGCTTTGGGGGGGTCTCAGAAAAGCGGACGCAGAACGGAAAAAACGGATGCAGAATGGATGCACAGCGGATGAAGCAGATGCACAGCGGAAGCCTAGCAGATGCACAGCGGAAGCGGAACAGATGCCGCGCGTTAATTGCGCATGCGGGTGGGATGCATTGCGCAAGTCCCCCGGATATAAAGGGAAGCAGCTCGGAAGCAGGTCACCATTCAGAGGAAAGACCTGCTGCTGGACACTTTGAGTTCCTTGCCTGCCCTGCCTGCATGCCTGCCTCCAAGCCTGCCTCCCAGCCTGCCTCCCAGCCTGCCTCCCAGCCTCCTGGGCAGCCTCCCTGCCAGCCTGCCTTCCAGCCTCCATTCCAGCCTTGCTGGCAGCCTGCCTTCCAGCCTCCCTGCCAGCCTGCCTTCCAGCCTCCCTGCCACCCTCCCTGCCAGCCTGCCTTCCAGCCTCCCTGCCAGCCTTGCTGCCAGCCTGCCTTCCAGCCTCCCTGCCAACCAGTCTGTCTGCCAGCCTTGGTGCCTGCCTTCCTGCCAGGCTTCCTGCAGGGCTTCCTGCCAGCCTTGGTGCCTGCCAGCCTTCCTGCAAGCCTTCCTGCCAGCCAGCAACCCCACAACCATGGGCAAGAAGCAAAAGTCTCAGCAACCTGCCGCCATCCCTGGCAAGAGGGGCAGGGCCACCCTCCCGCCCCATGTCCATGACTCTGCTTCTGCTGGGGCTTCTGCTGCTTGGGCTCGCTCTTCTCTTGCTGGAGCTTCTGCTGTGGCTGCTCCTGGCAGTGGTGCTTCTGCTGCGCACTCTGCTGAAGCTGCTCCTGGTCCTGCTGGTCCTGCTGCTGGTGCTTACTCTGCTGCTGCTCATCCTGGTCTTGCTGCTACTGCAGATTCTGATTCTGATTCTGATCCTGCTGGTGATTCTGCTGCTGCTGCTGATGATGATGATGATGATGATGATTATGATTATGATTATGATCCTGCTGGTGATGTTTCTCATGATGATGATTCTGCTGCTGCTGCTGTTGGTGTGGAGGAGCAGCCCCTACAACCTCGAAGTCCCTCTGATGAGGGCCCATATGGCCCTGCCAGAGGGAGGAAGAGTCGTTCGCATCAACGGGAGAGGAGGCAGTACTTTATTGAGGAGGCGTACGAGGATGAGGTGCTGGAGTGGCTGAGAGAGAACGACTATCTGTGGCGGAAGGGACACCGGCTGTACAGAGACACCAAGAGGAAGCAGGCTACTTGGAGAGAGAGGGCGGAGAGTCTGGGCTACACTTCGGAGGTGCTACTCGGCTGGTGGAAACATATGCACACCTGGTACGGGAAGCTGCATCTCAAAAAATCTGGCCAGGCCGCGGTCAAGCTGACGGACAGAGAGAACTACGTCATGGCCAGGTGCAGCTTCCTGGAGGGTGAGATCCGCCACCGAGCAGCACCAGGAGCCCATCTGTCTACCCTCACTCTCAGGCAGCCTGCTGCGACCCAGTCCTCTTCCAGCTGAGAGTCAGTCCCTGTCTCCAGGCAGGTTTCGGGGGAGCGTGCCACGGCGGAGAACCCCCAGGCAGGTGTTGAAAGCTTGGTGGAGAGCGAGGAGGACTCCCTGGTGCAGTGGGAGAAAGGAAACATCGAGTCTACCGCTGCCGAAGTCCCATCCACCCACACCGCCGCCTCCACAGGAAGGCAGAGAGCCAGACTGCAGGAGGGGGAGAGCCACAAGGTCCTGGTGGAGATCAGGGACACCATCCGCACCAGCATAGGTCTCCTCTCTCAGCTGGTTCCCATCGAATCCTCCTGCTCCAACCGCAAGCCCTTCCTCAATTATTTGAACCAGACCCTCAAGGAGATGCCGGATCCCCAGTACCAGCTGGTGAAGGAGAGGATCTCCATGCTGATTAACAACCCTCCAGACCCAGAGGCACCTGCTACCACCCAGTCCAGGTCTTTTCCTCCACCACAGGTGATGTCCCTCCCATACCAAGGCTTCCAACAGCCCCTCACCTACCAGGGTTACAGCTACCCGGAGGTCCAGCAGCACAGGCAGCAGCCCTTCCCAGGCCAGGCACAGAGTCATCGGGCGGCACCGTTGCCAGCTGTTCCACTGATGCCACCAATGCCACCCATGCCAATGATACCACCGACGACATCGATGCCAGCCATGCCACAGATGCCATCCACGCCACTCCTCACCTCGCTGCACAGCAGGCAGTTCCACTACACTACTCCTTCCTCCATCCCACAGCCAAGCCCGGCCTCAGTACATCTATCCTCAGTACTGGGGCTGAAACCCCATGGCATGGAGGAAGGACCTTTCAGCATCGCGGGGATGAGCCAGCTGTCCGACACCTTCCTGAACACAAACCATCCCCTGTTGTCCTCTCGGGGCCAGGCACTCCATCAGCACCTCAGACCAGCACTGCAGCAGCACCCACCTCCAGAGCACCTGCACCCTAAAAATTAGACTGGGCACATACCTCCGAGTGACCAAGAGGAGTACCAGAGACTGGCTGCCTGGATATTTTTGGACTTTATTTGGACATTTGACTTGGTTCATGTTTACTTTACAGGTTGTTATTAATAAAGTTTATCTTTGTTTCACACGCTTGCTTCATTATTTTTTTTCTATAAAGTCTGGGTGGAAACTTTTAGAAATGGTTTAGCCTTTGCATGCTTGTGGGATGGGTAAGGATAGCTGTGGGATGGGCAGGGATACCTTTGAGTTAAGATAGCTGTGGTATGGGCAGGGATACCTTTGGGTTAAGATAGCTGTGGGATGGGCAGGGATACCTTTGGGATGGGTTAAGATAGCTGTGGGATGGGAAGGGATACCTTTGGGTTAAGATAGCTGTGGGATGGGCAGGGATACTTTTGGGTTAAGATAGCTGTGGGATGGGCAGGGATACCTTTGGGTTAAGATAGCTGTGGGATGGGAAGGGATACCTTTGGGTTAAGATAGCTGTGGGATGGGAAGGGATACCTGTGGGATGGGTTAAGATAGCTGTGGGATGGGCAGCGATAGCTTTGGGATGGGTTAAGATAGCTGTGGGATAGATAAATCTCCACCCCTATGGCCCTTTTTTATCAATAATAATGTAATCAATCATCCACACATGTCAACATAAACACAACTCTTTATTAAACGCCCTGTTCATTGTAGGCCAACCAAACGTACATGGCCCAATCTCATCCGTGTGATGAGACAGGCTGAAGGAAGGATCCATTAAGCATCTACCATCCTGTCTTGCCACTCCACCGCTCCAGCTGGGGAGTTGCACCAGTCTTTCAGAAGGTTGCGCTGCTTCTTTGCCTCACGTGAGGCTCTGTTGGGGCCTTGCACATCCACAGTGTTGATCAGGTTTCGTCTTTGCCTCCATTCCCCAGGCTCCATGTCCCCATTGCCTTGCTGGAGGTCCACGAGCCTGTTCTGCAAGACTGGGTAGCGGGTGCGCATGAGATTGTGCAGGATGCAGCAAAATTCCACGATCCTCCTCATGCTCTGTGGGCGATGCTGCATGGTGTTGAGAAGAACCTGGAACCTGTCGGCCAGGATGCCAAAGGCATTCTCCACCACCCTCCTTGCCCTGGACAGCCTGTAGTTGAAGATCCTCTCTTCACGGGTGAGGTATTTGGAGGTGTAGGGCTTCATGAGGTAGGTTGTGAGGGAGAAGGCGTCATCCCCCACGATGAAGTAGGGCACATCTTGCGTGTCGTTGGGCAGGGGTTCTGGATCTGGGAAGCCCACCATGAGGTTGCTTTCCAGTCCCTCCTTGAGGTGACTGGCGTTGTATACCTGGGCATCGGAAGATGAGCCGTTGCCTGAAACATCGATGTACATGAACTTGTAGTCAGCATCGACCATGGCGAAGAGGATGATGCTGAAGAAGCCCTTGGAGTTGAAATAAGTGGACCCTGAGTTGGCTGGAACCTTGCAGGCCACGTGCTTGCCATCTATGGCTCCAACGGTGTGGGGGAAGTTCCACTTCTGATACCACTGCTCTGCAACTTTCTTCCATCCTTCTTCAGTGGAGGGGCACTGGAGGAGCTCCTCCTTGTATTCTTCGAGGATGGCCCGCACCACTTCTCTGACAACAAAGCTGATGGTGCTGGGTGGCACCGTCCAGCCGTACTGCATGCTCCTGTAGGGGGTCCCTGAGGCCAGGTGGCGCAGAGTGAGTGCCACCTTGAGCCCAGGTTCCAGGCTGGGCGGGAATTTGGTTTTTGTCTTGCTCAACCTGGGTGTCAGGCGCTGCAGAAGTTCATCAAACATGGCTGGAGGCATCTTCATGAAGTTCTGGAATGCACGAGTATCTTCGCTCCTGAGCTCCACCATCAGCTTGTCGTAAAGTTGGTACTGTGCTCTTCTGGCTAACCATCTTTGGACCCAGACTTTTTTTTGGGTGCCTCCTTTTCTTGCCGTAGTAGAGTTCACAGAGACTGTTGATGGTTTCGCAGTGATGCAGAAGGATGTTGGCTGCCAAAAGGATTTTGTCGCAATCCATGGTGGAGATGACTGGAAGCTGTGGAAGAGGAAGAGTCAGTCTGCTCTGGTGGGCTGCTGGTCTGAAAGTGAGATGCAGACGAGTTGCTCCCCCTTTTTATAGGCAGTATATGTGTCCCTTTGCAACCTCTAGGCATCCTCCAGGCATCCTCTAGGCATCCTCTATGCATCCTTAATATCCGAGATAGGTCCCCTCTACGAACGTTTTTTCCATTTTAAATGCTTTGTTTCTGTGTTGCATCCGCTAGGAATCCGTTTTGCATCCGTTCTGCGTGCGTTACGCTTCCTCCCTGCGTCCGGGCGGAGGGAGTTGCGCGGATGCGTTGCATATGCCTAGCGGATATCATAGATGCATAGCGGATGCGTAGCGGATGCGTAGCGGATGCGTAGCGGATGCGTAGCGGATGCGTAGTGGATGCAGATACATTTTCCACGCAAAAGTTTTGGGCAGCCCAAAATTTTGGAGCGGATGAAACGTCAATAAACAGATGCTGGACAGATTGAGCGGAAACAAAATGGAGGCAGTGAGTACATCGCGTTTTAGAACGGATGGCAAGGTTTTTTGTCCGTTTTGCTTCCTCTTTGCATCCGTTCTTGCAGTGTGACATGGCCTTTACTTTCTGACTGGAGAAAAACTCCCCCAGGAACAGCCTTTGACTGCAGGGAATCAAGTCCAAAATATGGTCAACAAAAACTGCAGCTATAAGTCCAAACAAGGCAAAATGAGATTATTAGTCCAGCAGGGCAGGAGAATGAATTCCAGATGTGAAGGCACAGCAATAACTCAACATGGTTGGGAAGATGCCAAGAACACAGATAAGCTGGTCTTTGGGTTTCCGGTGCTCCGGCACGCATGCATGCACCAGAAACCAGAAGAGTAGCTGGCAATGGTGCATGTGCCCACAGAAAGGGCTCTGCGTGCCACCTCTGGCATGCATGCCATAGGTTTGCCATCACAGGTCTAGGACTACAGTACCTGTATATTTTCAAAACATGGATGTGTCCCATGAGCTCTGCAGATGGAAAAGAAGATAACCCGTGACTGCTTTCTGAGCATGGGTAAAGAAGCGGGGAACGCAGGGGCTCTGTGGCCTGCAGTCCAGCCAACAATTCATAAATATTACTGAAGTGGCTGAAGTGGAGAAACAGGATGGAATTTGGAATGGGATTTCCTCAGCTGGCTTCATTCCCAGACAGTTCACCCATAGGAATCAAACAGCCCATTGAATCAACACAGGTGCTAGACAACCTGAGCGGCTGTGGCCTCTGACCTCCTTGTCCTCCCACTTCAGCCCCTCACCAGATGCTGCAGGAAGTACCTGCCAATCTCAGCACTGCCAATCAAACAGCAAAACTCTATCCATCACTGACAGGCTCTTTTCAGCCCCCTGTATCCCTTTCTGTTTGTTTGGGTTTTTAAAACTTAACTATAAGGCAGAACCATCATTGTGTTATTTCAACTTTGTACTCATCCAGTAAGGGCAAGAGAAGTAGACCTAGACTTTGACCACAGCCTACTTCTTGGTAATAGAAAAATATGAGTTTTCATCACTACCAGGTGGAATCACATCCGGCTGACTAACCACACTCAACATGTAGCCCTTAATGGAACTACATCTACATGGAGGGAAACATGCAGTGTGGTACCCTCAGAGGCTATCTTAGGCATCCTAGTATTTATTATTCAACATCTCCATAAATGATTTAGATGAGGGGATACAAGAAGAACTCATTAAATTTGCAAGTGATGATAAGCTGGCAGGAAAAGCTGGCTGAGGAACTCTGAGAGTTGAAGTCCAGAAGTCTTAAAGTTGCCAAGGCTGGAGACCCTCTGCTTTAGAAGATAGGTGCCAGATCCAGAAGGAACTTGGTGGAGTTGAACAATGGGCCCTATTTAACAAAATGCAATTCAGTAGTGAGAAAGGCAAGGTTTTACATTTAGGCAGGAAAAACCAAATGCTCAGTTATAGAATAGGTGGCACTTGGCTTAACAGCAGGAATTGTGAGATGGAGTCCTAGTGGCCAACCACTGAAGCATGAGCCAGCAGCATGCTTCAGCTGCCAAAAAGGCCAATGCAGTCCTAGGCTGCATCTACAGAGACAGCGCATCAAGATCACATGAAGTGCTAATACCACTTAATACCATACTAGTCAGGCTACACTTGGAATTCTTGCACCCAGTTTTGGTCACCATGGTACAGAAAATGTTGAGACTCTAGAAAGAGTGCAGAGAAGAGCAACAAAGGTGATTAAGGAGCTGGAGGATAAAACAAGATGAACAGTTGCATGAACTGGGTATATCTAGTTTAATAAAGAAGGACTAGGGGTGACATGAAAGCAGTCTTCCAATATCTAAGGGACTATCACAAAGAAGGAAAGGGGTCAATCTCTTCTCCACAGCACTGAGGGCCAGTCCCAAAGATGCTTTTTCAAGAGGCAACTGGATTTTCTGGTTTTTCTTTGAAGATGGTTTGCTTCTCATCTAAGAAGCTTCTTCAGCTCTGGATGAGAAGCAAAACATCTTCAATGAAAAAACCAGAAAGTCCAGTTGTCTCTTGAAAAAGCACTTTTGAGACAACCATGACCTGAGAATATCCATAGACATTAATCAAGCACAGATCCAACCTAGAAGTAAGGAAAAATTTCCTGGTAGGAGAACAATTAATCACTGGAAGGGCTTTCCTGCAGAAGTTATAGGTGCTGCATCAGTGAACGTTTTTAAGAAGAGATTGGACAGCCATTTGTCCAGGCATAGGCTGGACTAAGAAGATCTCCAGGCCCCCTTCCAACTCTATTACTGCTTATGTCTGCCAACTCCTTCAGAACACTGGAATACAATCTATCTAATCCTGGCAATTTGAACTCATCTAGAGTGGACAGGTGTTCCCTTACCATTGTCTTGCCTATCTAATCTATTCCTAATCTGTCTTTTACGCTTCTGCTTTTGATAAATTGGACCATTTTTTCTTTTCTGTAAAGAATAAATTAAGCAGTCCCACTTCCTCCCTCCAACCCATCACCTCCCTGCCAATCTCCACATTTGTGGACTTCACCTCCAGGTTTTTATGGTGACATTTAGTATATTGCAATGGCGCCTCCAATTGCTACAGATTATATACAGCTTTTGATAAACAATTGTACTATCTGCCTGGCTTGCCTAAACTTCAGTGGGAGATGAAGTTGACAAAGCAAGAGACCAGCAAATAACAGCCCGTAGAAAACCGCATGCCAAATTACAGCACTGAATTTTACAAACTATGGGTAAATCACCTTTAAGATGTTGGCAATTTCTTCCCATTGTTTGCTACAGGTAAGTCAACAGACGTAAGTATCCACGAGCAAACACAGAGAGGGGTGGGAGAAAACCTTGGATACCAAAGATAGCACATGTGATACAAGTTGCGTCACTGTTTTTTATCTTCCTGGATGACATTTGCACATGTTCGCCCCTTTTTTCCCATTTCCGTTCATGTGGAGGGGACATTTCCTCAGGGCTGGCAAAAGAGCTCTAACTGCTTTTAAGGGCAGTGAATGAATTTATGACCTCTTCCATTACTCCTCTCCTGCCAGTCTGCTGGCAGTGGGTTGGACTAGAAGACCTCCAAGATCCCTTCCAACTCTGTTATTCTGTTATTCAAATGGCCCAGAATTATTTCCAGGATTTACCCCACACAAGTCCTTGACTTACAACCACAATTGAGCCCAAGGTATCTGTTGCTAAGGGAGTCATTTGTTAAGTGAGTTTTGCCCCACTTTATGACCTTTCTTGCCACAGTTGTTAAGTGAATCACTGCAGTTGTTAAGTTAGTAACTGAGTTGGTAAAGGAATCTGGCTTCCCCATTGACTCTGCTTGTCCAAAGGTCGCAAAAGGGGATCATGTGACCCTAGGACACTGCAACTGTCATAAATATGAACCATTTTTCAATGACTTGCAATAAATTTTGATCATGTGATCACAGGGGTGTTGCAATGGTCATAAATGTGACAAATGGTCATAAGTCACTTTTTTCAGTGCTCTTGTTAATGTTGAACGGCCACTAAACAAATGGCTGTAAGTCAAAGACCACCTATACCAAACTGTCTGAGGCCAGCTCAGAACCTGACTGGAGGTATTAGATGCAAGGCATGGGTGGAATGCATAAAAATGTTCCTAGTCAGCAGTGAACCTCCTTTCACACATCCACACATAGCCCCATTCTTTGAGGAACAGATCTGCAGTCTAAAAATATCAGGCACATGTTCTGCATATTATTCCAACGTTTTTGCATATTTTTTTCATATTGTCAGTACAGCATATGTTCAGCTTGTTCTCCCTCCCTGAATAGTTCCCCCATTTTTAACTACAATATGCTAATGCGTAAGAATATAAATGCTCAAAGAGACCTGGGTGCTGAAATTTCAGCTCTCCTGGCACCCAAGCACAATGTTCCCACTGAGCAACTCTTTCTATTTCCAAAACAAAGAAAGACTAGATTTGGAAATGTCAATGTAAACTTCATTTTGCTTGATTCAAATTTAATTAATGCTGGTCGCAAACATGTTTTATTGATTGTTTGTTTAAAACCTTAAAAGCCTATCCACCCACTACATGGGCAACAACTTAAAAAAACATTTGAAGAGAATTGTACAGACATATATATATTGGGAAACAAGTATGGCATCTTCTCACTCTAGAGACTTGGAAAAATCCTCCCCAGAAGATCATAGGAAGCAGCCAGAATCAGTTCAGCATATTGATGAGACTTCACCTATTGCAGCAGATGTCCTCAAGGCTTCGTGGAGTTGTTGAACAGGAGCAGAGAGTATACCAACCCTTATGGGATCTGTTGCTCCTAAAAGCAATAGCAATAGCAATATTATATATATCACTTCACAGTGCTTTACAGTCCTCTCTAAGCAGTTTACAGAGTCAACATATTGCTCCCATGATCTGGCTCATCATTTTACTGAGTTCGGAAGGATGGAAGGCTAAGTCAACCTTGAGCCCCATCAGGATTGAACTCCAGGCTGTGGGCAGACTTAGCCTATGCCACTTAAACCACACACTGGAACCAGCCCCAGAAAGAAGAGGAGAACCAGCATAGGATAATGCTGTGCATCCTAAACTGCCATGGCTGCTCTAGAAAGACATAATGATTGATTGTATTGAAGGCTGCCATCAGGATCCATCAGTCCACCAGGACCATATTAGTCCAAATGGACCTAGAGGGAAGGGGAAATGGGAAAGGAATGAAAAAAAGAGGAGAACCAGTGATAAAAGTTAACATAATTACTGAAAGTATTGTTATTGTAATTGCTAACTCCAGCTTCATTTTCAAAGAACTTCCATAATATTTCCCATAGTGAAATGTGCAGAATGTGGGCTACAAATGACAGGCCAAGAGGATGGTTTGGAAATGGATATTTTACCAGATAAACAAAAGAAACTGGCTGAACTTTTAAAAATTAAAAGGGAAATAGAAATAATGAACAAAAGCATGACCTGGAAAATGTTTTCTTACTAGTTTTACAAAAGAGGATTGTAATATAACTTGGAAGAAATTTGTTTAATGGAATTGAAGAGAAATCAAAACCCCATGATAGTGTTTTATTTAATTAAAAATTAAGGCTGTTAGAAGGAAGGAATGTAAAGTTGGTTGATTTCACCAAGGTTAAAATCATGTCCAGTGATAGAATATCCACAGCTCTGGGAGGCAAGCTGTTCCATTGCTCCACCAGATCAACTTAAGACTAGAAGCTTAGTTGGCAAGCCAAACAAAATTACAACATGCCTTACCCCAGAAGGCTTTGATAGTGTTTCCAAGAAAACCACTTAGATGTAGTCCTGGATTTACCAGAAGTTCAGATTGGTGTTCTTTTTGTCCTTTCCCTGTTTTCCATATCTCTGGCCTGAATCAAACATGGTGTGCTCCAACAAACTGGTGCAAACTTTCCATCCATTGCTTCTTGTCCTGCCTTCAGGTGCTTTGGAAAATAGGTTGACCCTCTCCCTCTTCTTCATGGTGGCCCCTTATATATTGGAATATGCTATGTCGCCCCAATCCTTCTTTTAATTAAACTAGACATACCTGATTCCTGCAACCATTCTTGATATATTTTAGCCTCCAGATCCTCAATAATCTTTTTTTTTTAATTTTTTCTCTGCATTCTTTCTAGAGTCTCAGCATCCCTGCCTATCTGTCAGCCACTGGCCATCTTCTCCCATTAGTGGACTGATCATTTCCTTGACCTTTTCTTGTTAAGATGCCTGACTTTTCCTTGCTTATCTGAGTACTGCTTTCATTTGTCATTTTTAAGGGAGAGCCATTCTTCAGGATGTTATCTTCTATTTTATGGAATGATTCACCAGATGCTAAGATGCACACAAGTGCAAAGAAGACAAGAACTTGCTTCCATCCACCTTATTCCTCTGGGTCACTTTGCTTCTGCTTTGCTTCCTTTTTTCCTTTTCCCTGCATCCCTCAGAACCCCCCACATTACAGTGGCCCAAGAAATGGCTCAAGTTGTGCGTTTTTCTTGTTGGGATGCGTGGATACCTTTATCAGGGGCCCTTCCTTGCTCTTTGCTTGTTCACCTTGCCAGTATTGTGTGTTTAAAACAGCCCGGCCTGCCACCTTTGTCTCCTAGAAAGAGGGCCTATGGAATGATTGACAGCAGAGAACCGTGCCCAGATCACAGGAGAAGCAGGCTTTTGCATAAAAGCAAGTGGCTTTGTTTCAGCCTGCCAAATGCCATTAATCCAAGAATAAGAAAAAGGGAAATTGACAAGGATATTTAGCACTGAAACAATGTTTCATTGTGTTTGTATGGTGTTCAACACAACCCAGCAAGCTGTAATCTCTCCTGGTTCCTATTCAACAGCTCCCCAGCCATCAAGTTGCTGTACTCTTTAAGTTGTCTCATTAATAATCTTGCCTCAAGCAGAATAGGAGGATCTCGGCTGCTCTGTTCTTTATCTGGAGGACTTTTGCTCAGACAAATGCAAGCCAAATTCAAGACCATGATGAAGGAAAAGGATCCTAGGATGAAGCCAGCCCAGTAATAATGGCATCCCTGTTCCTCATCCCAAATTCACCCTCTTTCATTCCTCTCTTCTCCAGCATTAAAGCACCTGTCAGATTCTGAATCTGAGGAGGAAGATGAGCAGCTGACAGGGAGTGGGAGTTTTGCTCCATTGGCTGTGGAGGAAACTGGGGAAGGGCAAAGTCCACTGGGCAGAGCAGGGAAGAGGTAGAACAAGGGAAAGGGAGTTCAGAGGAAGACCCAGGCCCACCCCCTCTTCATCCTAAGGCATGCAGGGAGGCACAGAGAAGGGAGCAATGTGGCTTATGGGGCAGAAAAGGGGCCTGATTCCCTTCATTAGCCGCAGCTGGGAATGAGAGTTTAAAAGAGATGCATGCTGAGTGCGGCAGCTGCTGGGAACAAATGTGAGTTTATCTTGTGTTGACTTTGGTTATCTGCATTCCTGGTGTCTTCCCAACTGTGTGAGTTTTGCCATGCCTTCACATCTGGAATTCTTGCTCCTGTCCTGCGGAACTAATTACCTCTTCTTAACTTGATTGAACTTACAGTTACAATTTTTGTTGACCACATTTTGGACTTGATTCTCTACAGCCAAAGGCTGTTCCTGGGAGAGTTTTTCTCCAGCTAGAAGATAACCAGGACATTGGGGAAAAGATGGAGTTATTAAAGGAACTCTTATTGATTATCTGACTGTGTTGCCTTTGTGCCAACCCTGGGTCATCACAGCACCTTTATATCCTGCAAAGACTTTATCCAGTTGTGCAGGAGGACAATCTTTCCTTTGGGTATGTGATGAGGGAGCACATCCAGGGGTGGGATTGTACCGGTTTGGACCGGTTCCTGTGATCACTGAACTGGTTGTTACACCAGCAGCATCCCACCACTGAGCACATCCTGGGGCCTGAAACGCAAGGGGCATCTTTCCTCAGGACCTCCACAATTGGCACATATAAGAGCCTCCTTTGCAGCAGGCAGCTTTCATGGGCAGAGCACCCGTTTCATACCACAATTGGTACCACAATTCAAATACCAAAGCAGAGAAGTCAGAGTGAGCTTGTGTTCATTAAGTATGCAAGAGCGGCTTCTGGGAGATTCACACAATAAGGGTTTCATCCATAGGGTCCCTTAATCCAAATCCATGGCTAGAAATATGCAAAGCTGTCTGAAAAGCTCCAGATTTCTTCCTCTTGTCAAAATGGAATCTTGGGGTAGTCCTGCTTTGCCAGCCATGAAGGCTGCCTTAGTTCCCCCCCCCCCTCCTCTTGCAAGTCAGCCCTTCTACCCTGCACTATTTTGCAACAACTATGCACTGCAGTGGCCAGCAACAAAGTCCACTGTGTGAGAATAGAACAAAGAATTGGGGGTACTGTGCCAAAAGAAACATCATGTGGCCATCATGAAGTTCTCCTTCAATTATTCTTTGACTTAGCAGTTTTCCCCAAAGACAAGGGCTCCCCTTTCAGTATTGATCAATTTGCAGTGTTGACTGCAGCTGTTGTAGTTTTCTGGCAGTCTGTGCAGATGGCAGTGGAATTGGACAGTGGGGAAGGACAAGGACCAGTCTGGGAGTCTGGAGAGGACTCAGATAAGGGTCCTGTGTCCAATGCAGAGATGGGGCCAGGACCATCTGGGAGTGGGGTGCTGCCTCTGGAGCCTCCGGAGTCTGGCAGCAGTGAGACAGAGAAACAAGGGGAGCCTGTTCCCAGTACATGTGTGCACAGAGCTGCTGGAAGGCAAGTGCAGCTGAGACAAAAGGAGCAACACAGGAGTAAGGCTGGGAGGTGATTGCCCCTCCCCTAAGGTATAAAGGATAGGCAAAGATGATGAAACTTTTGCAGGAAGCAAAGTTGTTTGTTCTGTTCAGATTAATCCTTGAAGCTCTGTGTCGACTTTGTATTTTGGTTGATTTTTTATAGTTCATTTGGCACTTTAGTTGTTGGTAGCAATTCAAAGGAGAGAAAGGTGGGTGCTTATCTCGAGGGACTGATTGGGATTCATTACAGGCTGGGAATGAACATAATTCCCAGCTTTGAAATAAAACAAGAGTTGGTTTAACTAAGCATGTTCTTAATTACGGTCTCAGAAGCCTTGGTCAGAACAGCAGCCTCCAAAGTTACCAAAGTTATTGCTACCCTTCAAAAAGACCTTGACTATGTATCAGAATGGTCAAACAAATGGCAGCTTCAAATCTCAACAAATAAATGCTCTATCTTACATATTGGCAAAAACAATCAGAAAATAAAATGTTCTTTAATGTCAAGACCTTGTTGATGATCCAAACTCTGTAAAGAACCTTGGAATGCTCATCTCTAATGATCTAAAGCCCATGTCACACTGGCCAACGGATGCAAAAAGGACACAGCGGACGAGCAAAATGTTCCATCCGTTGTTATCCCCTCTCAAAAGGGGCAAAAATTTGCATAACCGGAGCGGATAACACGGACACATGGAGGACGCAGGGCGGATGCAAAGTGGATGCGGAATGGAAGCCCAGTGGATGGAAGCGGATGGGAGTGGGTGGCACATCCGCAGGGCTTCCGGGGGGTCTCAGCAAAGTGGACATGGAACAGAAAGAGCGGATGCGGAGCGGACGCCGAGCGGATGAAGCGAATGCACAGCGGATGCACAGCAGATGCACAGCAGAAGCCTAATGGATGCCTGGCGTTAATTGCGCATGCGGGGAGGATGCATTGCGTCAGCCCCGCGGATATACCGGAAGCAGCTCGGAAGCAGGTCATCATTCAGAGGAAAGACCTGCTGCCGGACGGATTGGCTGCCTTGCCTGCCCTGCCTGCATGTCTGCCTGCAAGCCTTGCTGCCAGCCTTGGTGCCAGCCTTGCTGCCAGCCTGCCTGCAAGCCTCGCTGCCAGCCTGCCTGCCAGCCTTGGTGCCTGCCTTCCTGAAAGCCTTTCTGCCAGCCTTGGTTCCTGCCAGCCTCCCTGCCAGCCAGCAACCCCACAACCATGCGGAAGCACAGCAAGCCTCAGCCATCTGCTGCCAGCCCTTGCAAGAGGGACAGGGCTACCATCCCGCCCCCTGGCCCTCACTCTGGTTCTGCTGGGGCTTCTGCAGCACGGGCTCGCTCTTCTGGGGCTGGGGCTTCTGCTGCTTCTGCTTCTGGAGGAGCTGATGAAAAGCACTCCAGCACCAGCCACCTCCACAGCACCTGGACCCTTCACCCCTGAGACTGAGCGACCAAGAGGAGTGCCAGAGACTCATTTTTGTTTTATAGCTTGTTGTTAATGAAGTCTATTTTTGATTCACACACTTGCTTCATTTCTTTTTTTTAATAAAGTCTTGGTGGAAACTTTTAGAAATGGTTTAAGCCTTTGCATGCTTGTGGGATGGGTAAGGATAGCTTTGGAATGGGCAGAGATACCTGTGGTATGGGTAATAGCTGTGGGATGGGTTAGGATAGCAGTGGGATAGATAAACCTCCAGTGCAAGCATAGTGGGACTGTATGGTCCACCCTCCCAGCTGCCACACATATGGCCCTTTATTATCAATAACGATATAATCAATCATCCACACATGTCAACATAAACACAACTCTTTATTAAATGCCCTGTTCATTGTAGGCCAACCAAACATACATGGCCCGATCTCATCTGTGTGATGAGACAGGCTGAAGGAAGCATCCATTAAGCATTTACCATCCTGTCTTGCCACTCCACTGCTCCAGCTGGGGAGTTGCACCAGTGTTTCAGGAGGTTATGCTGCTTTTTCACCTCACGTGAGGCTCTGTTGGGGCCTTGCACATCCTCAGTGTCGATCAGGTTTTGCCCTTGCCTCCATTCCCCAGGCTCCATGTCCCCATTGCCTTGCTGGAGGTCCACCAGCCTGTTCTGCAAGACTGGGTAGCGGGTGCGCATGAGATTGTGCAGGATGCAGCAAGCTTCCATGATCCTCCTCATGGTCTCTGGGCAATGCTGCATGGTGGTGAGAAGTACCTGGAACCTGTTGGCCAGGATGCCAAAGGCTTTCTCCACCACCCGCCTTGCCCTGGACAGCCTGTAGTTGAAGATCCTCTCTTCACGGGTGAGGTATTTGGAGGTGTAGGGCTTCATGAGGTAGGTTCTGAGGGAGAAGGCGTCATCCCCCACGATGAAGTAGGGCACATCTTGCTTGTCGTTGGGCAGCGGGTCTGGATCTGGGAAGCCCACCATGAAGTTGCCTTCCAGCCCCTCCTTGAGGTGACTGACGTTGTATACCTGGGCATCTGAAGATGAGCCGTTGCCTGAAACATCGATGTACATGAACTTGTGGTCAGCATTGACCATGGCGAAGAGGATGATGCTGAAGAAGCCCTTGTAGTTGTGATAAGTGGACCCCGACTTGGCTGGAGCTTTGCAGGCCACGTGCTTCCCATCTATGGCTCCAACGGTGTGGGGGAAGTTCCACTTCTGATACCACTGCTCTGCAACTTTCTTCCATCCTTCATCAGTGGAGGGCCACTGGAGGAGCTCCTGCAGGTATTCCTCGATTATGGCCTGCACCACTTCTCTGACCACAATGCTGATGGTGTTGGGTGGCACCCTCCAGCCGTACTGCATGCTCCTGTAGGTGGTCCCTGAGGCCAGGTGGCGCAGAGTCAGTGCCACCTTGAGCCCAGGTTCCAGGCTGGGCTGGAAGTTGGTGTTCATCGTGGTCAACCTGGCTGTCAGCCGCTGCACAAGTTCGTCAAACATGGCTGGAGGCATCTTCATGAAGTTCTGGAACACCCGAATGTCTTCGCTCCTGAGCTCCACCATCGGCTTGTTGTACAGTCCGTACTCTGCTCTTCCGGCGAACCATCTTCATTCCCAGATGCTTCTTGGCTGCCCCTTTTTCTTCCCGTAGTAGAGTTCACAGAGCCTGTAGATGGTTTCGCACTGTTGCAGAAGGATGGTGGCTGCTGAAAGGACTTTATCACAATCCACGGTGGACATGACTGGATGCTGTTGAAGAGGAAGAGTCAGATGAAGGCTGCAGAGGTCTGCACAGCTTGGCTGCTGTTCTGAAAGTGAGATGCAGGCGAGTTGCTCCCCCTTTTTATAGGCAGTATAGGTGTCCCTTTGCATCCTCTAGGCATCCTCTAGGCATTCTCTAGACATCCTTAATATCTGAGATAGGTCCCCTATGCGAACGTTTTTTCCATTTTACATGCTTTGTTTCCATGCTGCATCCGTTCTGCATCCGTTCTGCATCCGTTCTGCGTCCGTTCCGCTTCCTCCCTGCGTCCGGGCGGATGCGAGTTGCGCGAATGTGCAGCGGATGCCTAGCGGATATAGTGGATGCCTAACGGATGCGTAACGGATGCGTAGCGGATGCAGAACGTACGAACTGGATACATTTTCCGCGCAAAAGTTTTGGGCAGCCCAAAACTTTCGGAGTGGGTGAAATGTCAATAAACGGATGCTGGACAGATAGAGAGGAAGCAAAATAGAGGCAGCGAGTACATTGCGTTTTTGAACGGATGGCAAGGTTTTTTGTCCATTTTACATCCTCTTTACATCCGTTGGTTCAGTGTGACATGGGCTTAAGTGCTAGAGCCCACTGTAACTACATAGCCAAAAAGGCATTAAGAGTTGTTCACCTAATCCTGTGTGGCTTTCTCTCCAGTAATATCACACTACTAACTAGAGCATACAAAACATTTGCTAGACCAATACTCGAATACAGTTCATCAGTCTGGAATCCGCATTATGTATATGATATTAATACAGTCAAGAAAGTCCAGAAATATTTCATAAGAAGAGTTCTTCTCTACTCCTCTACTCATTGCAGAATACCTTATGCCACCAGACTTGAAATTGTAGACCTAGAAAATCTAGAATTATGCTGCCTTCACTCTGATCTAAGTATAGTATATAAAATCATACATTGCAATGTCCTACCTGTTAATGAATACTTCAACTTCAACCATAACAACACAAGAGCAACAATAGATACAAACTCAAGGTTAACCGCACCAAACTGGATTGCAGGAAATACGATTTCAGCAAAAGTGTGATCGATGTCTGGAATCCTCTACCTGACTCTGTGGTTTCTTCCCCAAACCCCAAAACTTTAGCCTTAGACTTTCTACTCTTGACCTCACCCCTTTCCTAAGAGGTCTGTAGGGGGCATGCATAAGCGCACCTATTTGCCTACAGTCCCTGTCCTATTGATTCTTTTTATTCTTCTTATATGTATCCATTTCATGTATTCATTACTATGTATATACTTTTACTTATTATCTTGTAAGCGATTGACAAATAAATAAAGATGGGTGTTTATCTCAAGGGACTGTTTGGGATTCATTACAGGCTGGAAATGAACATAATTCCCAGCGTTAAAATAAAACAAGAATTGTTTTAACTAAGCATGTTCTATATTACAGTCTCAGAAGCCTTGGTCAGAACAGCAGCCTACAAAGTTCCCTTGGGATTCTCCTGCTCCTCCTCCTTCTTCATGTTTTTCCCATTGTACTGCAGGGACTGCAATTTTGCATCTAACCCACCACTTTATCCTGTCTACAGTGTCAGCAGAGAATATGCCTACAACCCACATGTCTTCATGCAGGTAGTCCATCCATTGCTTTTTCAGTCATCCTTGGAACCACTGGCCATCTGGGCTGAATGCAAGTGCCTGCCTCACCAAAGCTACTCTGAGGTTAATTAGAAACAAATAACACAATGCAACCCTTCTATTGATAGTGAGTAGGTGGAAAGAAGTATTTTGCAAGGTTTCCCAGTGGTTTCAACCTTCATCCAACTAAGGACCAGGGAAGAAGCTGAACTGGGGGTAAAACTGAGTAGCTACTATTGAGGCCTTATTGTCCCCAACTACTCATTATTTCTGTTTTTGTTCCTAGTTACAAGGGATTGGAACAACAAGGCTTCTGGACTTCACACCAATCTCTTCTTCAAAAGTCTGATCACATTTCATGCCAGCAAGACAGGAAGTTATTAAAATGATTGTGGGGAAACTTTATCTCATTTCTACAGGCCTCCTTAATCAACGCAGCTCAACGGAGAAGAAAGACGGAATATTTTCAGAGAGCTATTGATGTAATTTAGTGAAGCCCAGAAGTCCCTTGAAGTGCAGCTGAGAATTGGGGCTGCCATCTCACTGGGGTCAAGGGAATGGAGGGTTGAGGCCACAGCCTTTGAGAGCCTCTGCTTGGTGCTTCCAGCATTGTTTTGATGGTCTGCTTTGGCAACAGGATAGGATTCAGGTTCTGCCCACCCACCCCCTCCCCAGCCTTACTCTTTTATAATATCTACGCATGGTGGCAGCCAACAAAGTAGTCCACCACAGGAGAAACAAGGGGGGCACAACCCAGGAGAAGTAGTGGTAGTATCTTTGTAGTATCTTTGAGCTCAACTTCCTTGTTTCCTCTGAACTGTTGACAGCTAAGGCATCTCCTTCCTGATTTAAAACTGGAGGCATGCTTACATTAGAATAGGGGTCTTCAAACTTGGCCATTTTAAGACTTGTGGGCCTCAGCTCCCAAAATTCCCCAACCACCATGAGGAAGTCAATCAATCAATCAATCAATCAAAAATTATGCAATATTACTTACTGCATTCTGCTCAAGGTGCCTTGGACCTTCTTTGCTTTACACCAGAAAAAAAGGGAAGCAATCTTTTTGACATCACTGACTGCTAATCAGGGCAAGACCTGCCATGTAGAAAATGAACGAGATGAGCTCAAGGGCAGGGTCAAGCAGCTTGTCAGTTTGGAGTCATTGTACAAGAGACTCACATCCTGCCCATGAATTCCGTTGACCCTTATCTAGTGCCAATTTGGCTTGATAATTTGCTTAGCAGATCAGATCCTTCTCTATAAGTAGCATATAATAAACTTTTAATGCCTTGAACTCAATTCCTATACCTGATGACTTGCATCTGACGTGCCACCACCCCTCTCCCACCCCAGAAAATAAGCTGTTTCACAACTCAGACAGGGCTAACTTCTGGAACAAGGCAGAAAGCACTAAAAATTCTTCTTCCTGCTTTGATGCCATCAGCTATCTCATTCCCTTCAGTTAATTTGCCAGTCGCCTGAGATTGCTGGAAGGAAACAGAATCCTGAAAAAAGAATGCAAGTCATATCTTCATAGACTCATGAAAGATACAGGTTTTTTTTAGCTTTCTACTACCATGGTCTGGTTTTGCTAATGACATGATCTGAAATGTTTCCAGGAATGATCACAGCTTCCTCGCTCAATTTATGGTGCAAGGGTGGAATTATGGGGGAGGTGGCACTGCAAGGGAAATCCATCAGAGAACTTGTGTCAAGCTCTATTGAGCCAGCAACCTTCCAGAGTTGAGACTCTTCACATGGTTCTTCAAAGGAAGGGGGGGGGGTCAAGGGGACAGGGAGGCTTTAGTGAGATGCTGCCATATGCCAGGAAAGCGCTGTTCTTCTTGGATCATGTATATTTATATCCTCCCCCATCTTCTAGGTGGTTCAAGTGGCCAGTAGGGCTCTCCCTATCCTTCCCTTCCCTTCCTTCACTTTACCTTATGCCTTGTGAGCTTGTTTAGTTAGCAGGTTCAGAAAGAGAAAGGGGGTCCCACTAGTGGTGGGATTCAATTTTTTTTACTACTGGTTCTGTGAGCGTGGCTTGGTGGACGTGTCAGGGGAAGGATTCTGTAAAATCTCCAGTCAGATTTACCAATTCTCCAAACTACTCAAAATTTCCGTTATCGGTTCTCCAGAACTGGTCAGAAATGCTGAATCCCACCTCTGGGACCCACCCTCCCCATGCCTGCTGCAGGTCCCTATCAGAGGGAGGCTCCCCTGCTGGTGAGTACTGCGCCTGGGTGAGAGTGCAGGCAAGACAGAAGAAAAGAAAAACACAGAGAGATAGACACCTGCCACCTCTAACAACTGGCATGGCCCAAGGGCAGTCAGCAGAGGCTTGGGCCAAAGGTTGCTGATATTTGAATTTGAATTCTTAATTGTCATTATATGTATATACACCCTATACATACAATGAAATTCACATCACTTCCAGAGACCAAACCCAACACGCACACACACATGACAATCCCCAAACACATCCCCACCCACCAAAATTTGCCGCCTCCTAAAAACACACAAGCATCTACACAACAGACCAAGCAATACTGTCCACTGATGGTGGTATCATTGTGAAGTGCAATTATAGCTCTGGGATAAAAACTGTTCAGAAAACATGTGGTCCAAGTTTTAACTGTTCTGTATCTTCTGCCAGAAGGCAACAGTTCACAAAAATTGTAGGCAGGACGGGAAGAGTCTCTGAGAATGTTGTGCGACTTCCTCAAGCAGCGAGATGCGAAGATGACATCCAGGGCTGGTAGCTGGAGCCCAATGATATTCTGGGGAGTTTGAATGATTCTCTGTAGAACCTTTTTTGTCCGCTCCTGAGCTGCTCCCACCCCATGCAAGAATGCAGTATGTCAGGACACTCTCAATGGTGCTGCAGTAGTAGGACAAAAGTAAATGCTGATAATTGTCAGCATAGATTTGGGAGTTCTGCTTTTGAATAGCTGGAACTGAGGGCCACAACCTTCTCCTTGGATGGCATGCTTAGTGGCAACCCATAAGGGTGCCCCTGGGGCACCTCTCTTCCTGTTGAAGTTCAACAGAATTGATGTTCCTGTATCTTCAGACCAGGAGTCCATGCCTTTCCCTCTGGAATCAAAGAGAATGGAGCAGCCACTTCCTTGGGGCAGCCTCTTTTCCAGTCATCGGAAAGGGCTCCCAGCATCCTCTTGGTTGTCTTTTCTGAAGCCAGGGTTTTCAGCCCCCCCCCCAATCCCTTCCTAAGCCCTCACTGCCAGCCAGTGGATCTTCCTCCTGACATGTTCAGTTTAACAATTTCCTTTTTTAAAAAAATAAATAAATACTATTGAGTAATAGAATAACAGGATTGGAAGGGACTTTGGGGCACTTCTAGTGAAGCCCCCCTACTCAAGCAGGAGACCCTATACTATTTCAGACAAGTGGCTGTCCAGTCTATTCCTAAAAACTTCCAGTGATGAAGCACCTTCAACTTCTGGAGGCAAGCTGTCCCACTGGTTCATTGTTCTCACTCTTAGGAAGTTTATCCTTAATTCCAGTTTGCTTTTCTCCTTGATTAATTTCCATTCATTATTACTTGTCTTGCCTTCAGGTGCTTTAGAAAATAGATTGACCCCTCTTCTTTGGGGCAGCCCCTCAAATATTGGAACACTGCTATCATATCACCTATAGTTCTTCTTCTCGTTAGATTAGGCAAACCCAGTTCCTGCAACCATTCTTCATATGTTTTAGCTTCCAGTCTCCTAATCATCAATCTTTTTCTTTTCAGGGAAGTTCTGGAGTCCTTGGTGGGTTCCCACCAAGCTACAATTGTGCTCCTGGCTTGGCCAAGATGAGATGAATGCTACCACTTGCTGTGACAAGTGCTGGACAATTGAAAAAATCCTTTGATGGCAAAGTGCTACCATCTTTTTATATTTGGCTTTTCAAAGACAGCAAAGCCATCTGCAGTTGCAAACACAGATGTCATGTTTTTATTTTTAAATTCAGGTGCCAATGATTTTCCAGATTTTTAATTTTCATAAATGGTTGCTCCACTTGTAATTCTAAGGCTAGGTAAAGACTATGAAGACTATTGGCCTCTGATGAATGCATAGATCCTCTTTCCCCTCAAATTTTCTCTAAAAATGCCTATTAAAAAGAAGGATGGAACAGTACAAAAGAACAGAATGTTGGAGCCTCTTTGGCATGAACACAGTGGGCCTTGATTTACAGCAGAATTTTGTTTCTCCTGCAATTGCAAGTTAATGGATAAGGGCAGGGCACCTGGGTCTTCAACACCAACTCCGTGATGGCAACTCTTCTGTTGTCTTAAGATTTGCTCACATATTTCTAACCTGGCTTTCTAACTTAATGTCATGCCCCTGATGAAGACTGACTCTGAGGAAGAGGAGGAATAGCTGACAGGGAGTGGAAGTATGGCTCCAGAGGTTGTGGAGGAAGCTGGGGAAGGGCAGAGGCCGGCTGAGCAATCAGAAGAGGACCCAGGCCCATCCCCTCTCCATCCTAGGGCACACAGGGAAGAAAGGATAAAGGAGAGATGTGGTCTACTCAGGAGGAGAGAGCCTTTGATTCTCTTCATGGGCTGCAGCTGTGACAATTGAATAAGAGCATAGACCTGAGTACTGGTAACAGCTGGAAACTGGTGAAAGCTGGAAACAAAGCGTTGTGTGGGAGTTTGTTTGTTTTCCGTGAAAGATATTTGGAACTTGGAAGCAAACTGAAGGAATAAAAGGGGCTTCACCTGTTTCCTGTGACTCTGTTTGTTTTGTATCCCACCCTGGCCATAGCCATAAAGCCTAGAAATCTGCTTTTTGTTTTATAAAAAACACATTTTAATTAGGGCAATCACCAGAACCTGACACAATGCTTGCTAAAGAAATTAAATTCTGTGGCAATGTTTGTCTCTAAGAGGTTTTTCAGCACATTAAAATAATTTAGCAAACACTCTGCACCCCAGATTCATCCTCCCCTCCAAAACGAGGATCCTGAAATAATAATTTTGACAAAGAGAAATGAGCCCCACCCATTCCAGTTGAAAACCGGTGAAAATGAGGCACAAAAAATGTGCTGTAGCTCAGAAAGCGACTGTCACATGCTAAAGCACTTCTGCTCATGGCTGTATTGTCATGAATGACAGGTTGCTAGAGATGCCAACTGACAGGTGAATAAATAGATGTCAGGCAAAGTTGACTATGCCAGCCTGTTCATTTGCATGCACACATGAGACAAACGAAGCTGGTGGGACGGTCAAAAGAAGAGCTGCAAGATCAGGGTTCAGTCCTCCTGGTGACCTCAGCTCGGTCATATCCAAGTAGCCTTCAACCTACAGGTACAACTGAGCCCAAAATTAATGTTGCTAAGCAAAAATGGGGGAAAACCCACTTAGTGTCAGCATTCCAGAAAACCTCTACTCCAACCAATAACTCCGATACAAACTCTCAAAAGTTCTGTTTGATTTGGATAGTAAACTGGCACATCTGGTAAATCCCAAATCTGAAAGTTCCGGGCTTCCTTGCAATAAGTAAAAAATTACAAATCCACCCCCTGCACTCCTCATGGCATCACGTGCCCAATCACCATCTGTCCCAACTTGAGACGTCCTCTCAACCAGGTGCAAAAATAACATGACCTTTACTTAGAAGAAGAATGTTATTATGTCTAACCACATCCACTCTAAGAAATTTCCCTCTCCCATTTTTCCAGGCTCAAGAATTTGGTAGTGTGGACATGCCTGGTGCTAATATGGCTTCCAAAGTTGACACTTAGTTAGTTTTGCCCCATTTTATGATCTTTCTTGCCACAGTTGTTAAGTGAATCACTGTAGTTGTTATGTTAGTACCACAGTTGTTAAATGAATCTGGCTTCCGCATTGACTCAAAAGCTGATCACATGACCCTGGAACACTGTCACCATCATAAGTATGAACCAGTTGCCAAGGGTCTGAATTTTGATCACGTGACCACAGAGCCGTAAGTTATAAGTGTGAGAAACAGTCACATGTCGCTTTTTCAGCACTGTTGTAACTTTGATTGTTCATTAAACGAACTGTGTTAAGTTGAGGACTATCTGTCCTCTTAACCTAACCCACCTCACAGGTTGATTGTTGTGAGGATCAAGAGTCAGAAGGAGGCTTCTGCTTCAAAGGAAGGAGAGGATAATGTTTCAGTAGGAGGATCCTGCTCGCAAAACACCCTGCTTTGGCATCTTCCCAGTTTGTCACTACCTGATTCCCTGCCATCCATCATGGATTCTTTTCATAGCCTCTCAAATGCTTCCTGTCCTCTGTGCAAATGGGGAGGAAGGCAAGCAGGTTGATCCTTCCCAGATTATTCCTGCCTTGGTCCACCCCTGGGGTTTTTTTTTGCTCTCAGCATTTTGCTACATGATCTGGGAATGCTCAGGACTGCCTTTGAAGTTGGGTAGAGCAGAAGCATGTCTGGTAAGGAGAAAAATAGGAACCTCTTCCAATCACCACCACCCGACCAGTGGTGGGATTCAAATAATTAAACAACCGATTCTCTGCCCTAATGACCAGCTGGGTAGGTGTGGCTGGGTGATCATGTGACTGGATGGTCATGACCAACTTGACATCTGACTGTCACTCAACTTGGTTCCTTGTCATTAAAAGCTTCTTTCTGGCAGCTTTGTTTTGCTTTGTTATTCAATTATTTCTTCAAAGTGCTAATCTTTGCATCCTAGCTGGAAGAACTCCAACAGGGGAGTATTTCCTCCCAACAGCAATGTAAAAAGCTTAAAACAACCTTTAAGAAAGTCAAGCCTCAGCAAAGTACCAGCAAAAAACAAAACAAAAAACTCGGGAGCTCAGGTGACAGTAAGTCTGGATGTACTGCCAAGAACCTTTAGTTGTTTTAAGGGTTAACTGAGAGGCAGTTTCTTTAAGCAGGGCAATAAAGATTAGGCTAGAAACAACAGCAGAATGTTTACTTCTTGCCTTCCTTACAGGATTAGCCCTGTAAACTGGAAAAAAACAAAAGGAGATTTCTTCTAACAACCAGTTCTCTGAACTGCTCAGAAAGTTAACAACCAGTTCTCACGAATAGGTGTGAACTGGTTGAATCCCACCACTGCACCCGACCACCACCATGATGATACAGTCACAACAGACAACTAGGCAATATAAAAGAACTTTTCATCATTATTACTGCAATCTACATAAAGGATCTAACATCACTTTGGAAAAAAGTAGAAAGTCATTTCCAAAACCAGAACTTACCAGGTATTACAAATACATGAAGACAACTTATGAATGAACCAATCACAGTGATTGAAATTTCTGAACTTATAAAAAAAAATGAACTGGGGAAAGTGCCCAGCCACGATCTTCTGGAGATTTACATAAATGTTTTGAAGATGAATTATCATAACACCTCCAGAATACAATGAATTATATTTCATACAGTATTGGGATGCCAGAATCATGGATCATGGAAACAAGCCAATATAATGTTAACATCTAAAGAAGGACAAGACACAAGTTTAACTAAAAATTACAAACCAATATAATTACTAAATAGTAACTATAAGATATTTACATCTCTACTGACTAACAGACTAAAGACATGTCAACAACTCATTCATCAAGACCAAAATAAAATTAAAGGAGGACAGTTCTGAATATCTTTCAGTACCTAAAGCAATGCAACAAAAAACAAGTTGCATTAGGTTTTTTTTTATTCAGAAAAAGGATCTAAAAAAGAACATGCATGCACGGCCACAGCTCATGCAAATGGAGGATGGGTGCTTGCCCACTACATTTACACGGCCTGGTTGCAAACAGCTCACATGCCACCAGTGGGCCACAGCCCAGAAGTTGGGGACTCCTGCTCAAGCATTTCAGATGAATAGCTGTCCAGTCTCTTTTTGAAAGCCTCCAGTCATGAAACATGCAACACCTTCTGAAGGCAAGCTGTTCCATTGGTTGATTGTTCTCAATTTGGGGAAATTTCTCCTTATTTCTAAATTACTTCTCTCTTTGGTGAGTTTCCATCTATTGGTTGTTTTTTCTTTTTTGTTTTACCTTCTGGGTGCTTTGGGAAATAGTTATATTTAATGTTATATATTCATATATAATAGCAGATAAAGAGACAACAATTTGTTTTGTTATAACCCTAAAGAGAGCTTTTACAAAATGACCTATATATCAGAGGTGGTATTCAGCAGGTTCTGAGAAGTTCTGGAGAACCGGGACCGGAAATTTTGAGTAGTTTGGAGAACTGTCAAATACTACTCTCAACTGGAGATTTTACAATATCCTTCCCCTGCCATTCCCACCAAGTCACACCCACCAAGCCATGCCCACAGAACCGGTAGTAAAAAAAAAATTGAATCCCACCACTGCTGTAGATGATATTTATCCTCAAATAAATTGGTTAAAATATATAAAGTATCCCCAAATAGTTGCTGGAAATTGAAAACTCAAATAGGAATCTTTTATCAACTTTGGTGGACATGCCAAAGAGCTATAAAGAGCAATATTGCGTGGAAATTAATAATGCAATTAAAAAAATATTGAAAATTAATGTAAAATTCAAACTGGAAACTTTTTTGTTTGGGGTTAAAACATTTGAAAAATCACATTGTGTTTTATTTTTATATATGATAACAGCAGCACAACCTTTGTATGCTCAGTGTTGAGAGAATCCTACGATACTGCTTGAGCATGAATGATTAATAAAGATGACAGAAGTGACAATGACAGCTAAGTTAATGCTCCTTGTGATAGAAAAATCACTAAAGAAATTCATCTATAGTTAGAAGCCCTTTGTGGAATTTTTGCAGGAGATGGAGAAAAATCAATTTTGTCATATAGATTTTGTTGTGTATAGAAATTAGAAGACTCCAAATAACTAAATCTGATTGGCCGAGCAGGCCACACTAGTATAGTTCAATAAAGCACCATTGCGATTGGCCCGCCTAATGGCGGGAAAGCTGAAAGAACTGTCATTGGCCACAAGCCACGAGCAGCTGCTATAAAAAGGGCTGCCGCGGCTTTGGCAAATGTTCCGCAACAAGTCACTAAATTGTTTAAATAAAGAGCTGTTGTTGGAACACCAGTCTCGCATACCTTTATTATCAAAACGGAACACTGGTGACGAAGGTGGGATTGTCTTAGAAGAGCAAGACCAAAGCACGCGGCAACAAGAACCAAACAACCAAAATGGCTGGTACCAATGTGTCGCCCGCACCATTCAACCCAGCCGAAGAAGATTGGGAGTCATACATTGACCACTTTCTGATGTTCTTAGAAAGCAATGAGCTACAAGAAATAACTGACCAGAGGAAGAGAGCCATATTCCTCATGCACTGTGGCCCTGCCGTTTTCAAAATGGCCAAGGCGTTAGCCAAACTGTGGGACGTAAAACAAATGGCATGACCAGAATTAAACCGAATGCTGCGAGCCCATTACGCGTCTGTGGTCTCCAATCTTATTAAAAGGCACAAATTGTATAAGCGAGACCAATGAGAAGACGAGAGCATCAGAGATTTCATAGCAGCCCCAAGAAATATCAGAGGAGCCTGCAAATTTCTCAACATGGACAAAGCCATGAGAGACCGCGTGGTCCTTGGATTGAAGGACGCTACACTCCAAAGCAAGATACTAAACAGACCGAATATCACAGTGGCTGAGGCCATCGCAGAAGCCACCGCCACTGAAGCAGCCAAGAAATCCACAGCCACCATGCGCCAGATGAACTCAACAAATCCAGAACCACAGAACCAAACCCGAGAAAAGAAGGTGGAAGGAAACCACGACTGCCCACCATGAAGACCTCAACTCCCCGAGTGACACCGATGATGACAATGAAGACATACATAGGCTTCAGTCGGAAAGAAAATGGCGGGAAAAAAGAGGAAGGAGGCAAGAATTCCAGTGTGCTGGATGTGGAGGGGATCACCCGCACTCTGAATGCAGATTCCTGGATGCCATTTGCAGATTTTGTGAGATACGGGGGCACATTGCAAGGGTCTGCCGAAACAAAAAGAGCTATAATCCAAAAAGATGCGGCAGCACACACACACACACCCTGCAGAAACAGAGATAGACAAGCTGGAAGCCAATTGAGCTGAGAGAACAGAAACCGGCGAATGAATGACAGAGAAGAAACACATCAAATAATAATCATCGGAAATGCCAGGGCAGCAAATGCAAAAAAGGTCTGAATAAACGTAAAAATCAAAGTAAAGCCCTGTGAGATGGAAGTAGACTCCGGATCATACCTGTCAATGGTATCATGGAACACCATCAAAAATCTGATACCAGACATCAAGCGAAGAGAACTGGAACAGCAAAGCCTAATACTCAAAGATTACCAGGGAAAACAAATCCCGGTAGTGGGTCTTGGACATTTCCTAATAGAATTCAAAAACCACGCTGAAGTACTTCCTCTGACAATCGTTGACCATGATCGCCCGAGCCTGCTAGGAATCGAATGGTTCGTGCCCCTGGGAATAGGAGTGACCGGAATCAACAGCGTCGCCAAGACCAATTGGGAGGAGAGCTTGCTGGAAGAGTTCCAGGACATATTTGACGGGACCCTAGGCTACAAGGGGACCCCAATAACATTCAGCCTAGAGCCTAAGATAGCTCCCATCGCACAAGGGGTGTTAGAGCCAATCGACCATGCCAGGTGGGAAACTCCCATCGTGACTCCTGTTAAACCAGATGGGTCAGTGCGCATCTGTGATGACTATTCGGCCACCCTAAATCATGCACTCCAGCAAAGCGCATACCCTGTTCCAGTAGTTCCATGCCTGTTGCATTCATTAAGGGAGGAAAATTTTTTTGCGAAACTTGATCTCACGCAAGCATATCAACAGCTGCCAGTTGACCCCAAAACTGCAGAAGCACAGACTATAGTCACGCACAGAGGGGCATTCAAATGCAACAGACTTCAATTTGGCGTTAGCATTGCCCTAGGTGTTTTCCAAAGCCTAATGGAACATCTTCTAAATGGAATAAAAGGGGTCATTCCCTATTTTGATGATGTATTAGTATCAGCAAAAAACAAACACCAATTAGAAGATAGACTGAGAGAAGTCTTGCAAAGATTCAGGGAAGCAGGGCTTAAAGTCAAAAGAGAAAAATGTCAACTAGCCACCAATCAAGTTGAATTCTTAAGCTACCTTATAGATGAGCAAGGGATACACCCCACTGAAAAGAAAATAAAAGCAATTAAAGACGCACCCAGACCTAAGAACAAAACAGACTTACAAGCGTTCCTAGGTCTCATTAACTTCTACAATGTCTTCCTGCCCCAAAAGGCAGAACCATTACATCGGCTATTAGTTTAAAAAAAACTGTCTGGAATTGGGGCCACCGAAAACAAGCAGCATTCCAAAACATTAAGGACTTATTAATATTGAAAACCGTTTTAATACAATACAGCAACACCCTGCCACTGACGGTCACCTGTGATGCATCACCTTTTGGAATTGGCGCCATACTGAGCCACAAGCTACCAGACGGCAGAGAAGCACCAATCGCCTTCTATTCCAAAACGCTGTCAAAATGTGAAAGGAACTACAGCCAACTTGACTGAGAAGCCCTCGCCATCATAGCAGGCATCAAGAGATTCCACGAATACCTATATGGCAGGACATTTTCTATTATCACAGACCATAAACCCCTGCAAGGAATTCTCCAACCCCGAACATCCACAACTATTGAAGCAGTCATAAAACAATTGAACAAACTTTTTGCTACACATGAACTGCCAGATGTAGTAGTCTCTGACAATGGCCCCCAGTTTACTGCTATAGCCTTCGAACAATACCTAGCTGCACAAGGCATCCGACATGCCCTAACAGCGCTGGCTCATCCGGCTTCAAATGGACGAGCTGAACACATGGTTCGTTATACTAAAGAAGCCCTAGACAAACTGGACACTGGGGACATCCAAGATAGACTAAACAAACTGTTAACAATTCAGCATATCACCCCTAGCACAACCACTAACAAAAGCCCAGCAGAACTCCTCATGGGTAGAAAATTGCGTTCCTACCTAGATAGACTACACCCCATCTACAACTGTGAAAAAAACCCTGACTCCTCAAGTAAATATCGCTCCTTTGCCATTGGCGACTTAGTCTACACAAAAAATCTTATCGCGGACCCATTATGGCTTCCGGCCACAGTTACTCAAATCACAGGGCCCCGGTCATACCGGCTTACACTAGACGACGGCAGAACATGGAAGCAGCACATCGACCAGCTTTGCTCGAGGACATTGGAATGAAATACTAACCTACCTAGCTCCGAAGCACCGCCGCAAATACCAACAAACAATCCAAAAACAACTGAGGGGGGGGGGGGAACACAAAATAATAAAAAAGGGAGAGATGAGCCACCAATAACACGACAAAAGACACAACACAAACCTGAATTAGAACCCTCGGTAAGACAAAAAGGGCACTTACCCATAGACAACCTCCGGAGAATAGAACCGGTAGCAGGGAAACGAGGCGAGGCCTTCCTGGAAAGAAACAGCCAGGCCAGGTCAACCAACCCGGACAAACCAGGAGGGAGCAGCAGTGCTGCCAGAGTCTGGAGGTTCCGGAGTCAGCATACAACTCCCAGATGGTCCTGGCCCCATCTCTGCATCAGACGTAGAACCCTCGTCCAAGTTCTCTGCAGACTCCTGACTGGTTCCTTTTTGTCCTCACTGTCCGATACCTCTGTCGTCTGCACCGGCTGCTGGCGAACCAAAGATGACCATTAAATGAATTTTTGTAAGTTGAGGACTTCTTGTATAGGCTAGTGTAGATGGCAGACAGGTTTAATTTGGCAAGGTTCGGTCTATAGATGAGGAACAATAATTTTTTCCTTGGAAGAATCACTATGTGTCCTTCTTGTTTTTTTGGGAGCCTGATAGACAGTCAGAGTCTTAACAGCAATACTGGACTGCCACTCTCCTTCTCTGCTTCCTCCAAGCCCTAAGTCCTCTTCCTAGAACAGGGGTCTCCAAACCTGGCAAGATTTGTGGATTTCAACTCCCAGAATTCTCCAGCCAACAAAGTTCACAAGGCCTAAAATTGCCAAGTTTGGAAACCCCCGCCCCAGAACAAATTGTTTAGGGGACCAGCAGAGCTACTGGAAGGCTACCCGAGCCCTGGTCACCTCAGGCCCCAAGAAAGTACAAAGAAGCAGTGTTCCAATATTTGGGAGGTTGCCATATAGAGGAGCGGGTCAACCTATTCTGAGAGCACCCAAAGGCAGGACAAGAAGCAATGGATGAAAACTAAGCAAGGAGAGAAGCAACCCAGAAATAGGGAGAAATTTCCTGACAGAACAATTAACTAGTGGAACAGCTTGCTGTCAGAAATTGTGGGAGCTCCATCACTGGAGTTTTTTTAAGAAGAAACTGGACGGCCATTAAACTGGAATGGCATAGTCTCCTGCTTGAGCATGGAGTTGCACTACCTCCAGGGTCCCTTCCAACTCTGCCATTCCGTTATTCTGCCTGGAGGCACTCCTTGTTCTTTGGCTCTTAGAAGGCAGGGGCTAAAGCCCATTTGCAGCCAGTGCAGAGGCTGCCTTGCCCCCGCCCTTACCTCCCACCCCACCCCTCCACCCCGCTTTGGCCTGCTATTTGCTTCTCAGTCTGAATGGCAGGATAGTTAATAAGGAGCAGTTTTCTTTTATTCTACGCAGGGGCTGTGATGGAAAATACATTGGCTGGAAGTGAGACAAAAATCAATAGCCTATTCCATTTAACAGGGAGACAGCCAGAGTAACTTGTGAGAAGTGGATTAGGCTCCTCTGTTTGCCTGACCCAAGTGGCCCCCGCCTTCCCAAGCTCCGCTGCTAGATTTGTCTCACTCTAAAACAAAAGGGACATTTGCCTGCTTTCATCTCAGGCCAAAGACTTTTTGCTTTCTTTTTTCATCTCCGTTTTCATTCTCAGGCTGGGGAACTAATAATTCAGCATCCTAGAAGGCCAGGCAAGGGCAAACACAGGCAATCCTCAACGTACAACCATAAGTGAGCCCAAAATTTCTGCTGCTAAGCGAGGGAATTGTTAAGTGAGTTTTGTCCCATTTTACAACCTTTCTTGTCACTCTTGTTAAGGAATCAGGGCAGTTGTTAAGTGAATAACAAGGTTATTAAATGAATCTGGCTTCCCCAATTGACTTTGCTTGCCAAAAAGCTGCAAAAGGAGATCACAAGACCCTGGCACATCATATCAGGTATGTGAGCTGTTCCGTCCGGAAAGAAGCGCGTGAGACCGGGTTCGAAACAACAACTCTTTATTTCAAACCACTAGGTAAAGAAACGGAACATTGCCCAAGCCGCGGCAGCCCTTTATATAGCGGCTAGCCTGCCAGCTTGTGGCCAATGACAGTTATTTAATTCTTCCCGCCGTTTGGTGGCTTCCTGGATTGATTCCTAGCGAACCAATCCGTATGTGGCCTTTTCAGCCAATCAGAATGAAGTACTTGGAACCTACCAAGTTCCATACAGAACATGAGCCAGTTGCCAAGTGTCCAAATCACTTCTGGAATCATGTGACCACAGGAGTGTTGCTCTGGTCATAAGGGTGAAAAACGGTCCTAAGTCACTTTTTTTCAGTACCATTGCACCTTTGAATGGTCACTAAATGAAATTGTTGTAAGTCAAGGACTACCTATAGACCAGCAGCGGGATTCAAAGATTTTTACCACCCGTTCAATGGGCGTGGCTTGGTGGGCGCGCTTTGCGTGTGTACACACACTTTGCATGTGTGCATGCACAAATGCACACTTTGCACAGGCACAGAGGCTTTCCAACTCACCTCCTGCAAGCTTGCACTCTCCAGTTCTCTTCAGCAGCTGCCATGCAGCACTCTTCTGTGCCGCATAAAGCAGCTGTGCTTCAAAAACAGAGGGCAAAGGTGAGTATGGGAGCCCAGGTGGACAGGTGAGCCCAACGGCAGAGCTCTGCTGCTCATTGGCGCAACCGTTAGAATACCACCACTGCTATAGGCAGGTGGTAGTCCTATCTCACAAACTCCTACTGCTGGGCAGTTTGTTTGAAAGAGAGCGCCTTAGTTGGGAAGCGAGAACTGCTGGGCTCTGCAGGGCTGGAGGCCACAGGGAGGTTGGAAGGGAGGAAAGGGAGGAGCAGCAAGGTTGGAGTAAAAGATAAAGAGCTTTGTTACTCTGGCTGTTACTCTGACCCTTTTGAATCACTTGACTGAGTAAAGGTCCCTCTGTAATCTCCCTGCTTTTTCTCCAAGAGGTGTAACCTTTCATGTGAAATGATGCCTCCTTTGGAGCGGAGGAAGCAAAGCCCCAGAAAACCATCAAAAGGAAGATTAATCTCTTCCTGAGCTGCAAAAGCCTTGTGAAGCTGACCAGGTCCCATCCGATTTGCAGAGAGAGATCTCCCAAACTGACCCTAGCGAAGGGAGGGGTAAGCTAAAAGTAAAGGAAGATCCCTGTTACTCTCCCCAAATCCCAAGGGAGGAGACAGCCGTCACAGGATATGAACATGGTGCATTTTAATAATCCTTCCAATTTTGCCAAAGACTTAATGCCCCGCCTGTCACTAATACTGACAGAAGCTATTAAGGAAGCAAGACAGGAATATTTCAGTTGCATTGGCAGCAGTTTCGTGTCTGCAGCTAGACCAGTACCTCATTTGGGATTCAGGACGCTGTCAGAGTACTGGGAACAGACTGGAGAATTGCAGATGAGATTAATTTGCTCTGTACAGATTGTTCCCTTAGTGCATGTTAATTAACTTTCCAATCTGCAAGCCTTTTGCCAAAACATTGTTTACACCTTTCTTAATAATATTATTATGGCCCTTTTTGAAGTTGCATAGCTTCATTCTCAATTCACATGTTTGCTTCTCCCAGTTCTTGGGCCAAATTTCCAGGTCAGATTTTTCTCTGCCTCATCTTTAAAGGCAAATTGGAGGGACCCTCCCCAATCTTGGGAAAACTTCATTTATGTGAAGGGAGAGAACTGGGTCTGGCCCACAGTCCAGCTTGCTCATGACTAGCAGGGCACTGATTGCCCCAGGCCTGAATGGAGTTATGGCTGGGTTGTCAATTTGACCCGAAGAAGAGGAAAAAAGGAAACAAACAAGTTAATGTCAGCTTGATACCACTTGTCCCCACAATATTTTGCCCCTTGGGCTGGTGCTGATTAACATTGTTGGAGTGTTTCATGAGGATGTCTCACTAATGAGCTGTAAAATTACAGGAAGGACTGACTCTGAGCAAGAATGATTGCAATGCTCCTTTTGCATTTGTGGTGGAGGAGGAGGAGGGAGGAGGATGAAGAGAAAGAGAAAGATTCAGCACTCTCATAATTTCTTGTTTAAATAAAATACAATAATCCCACCAGTGGGATACTGTTCAGCATTTACAATAGAAGAGAATAGAATGGAATATTTTATTGGCCAAGTGTGATTGGACACACAAGGAATTTGTCTTGGCGTAAATACTCTCAGTATACATAAAGAAAAGGTACATTCGTTAAGAATCAAGAATCATAACGTACAACACTTAATGATAGTCATAGGATATAATCAACAATCAAATCATACTAGGAAACAGTCAAGTGGGAGGGGAGGGGTGATAAGCAGTGGTGAGAAGATTAACAGTAATAATAGCGTACACTTTGTAAATAGTTGAACAGTATTGAGTGAATTATTTGTTTGGCAGAGTGATGGCGTTCAGAAAAACTGTTCTTGTGTCTAGTTGTTCTATATGCAATGCTCTATAGCATCGTTTTGAGGGAAGGAATTGAAACAGTTTATGTCTGGGATGTGAGGGGTCTGTAAATATTTTCACAGCCCCCTTTTTGACTTGTGCAGTATACAGGTCCTCAATTGAAGGCAGGTGGGTAGTAATTGTTTTTTCTGCAGTCCTAATTATCCTCTGAAGTCTGTGTCTGTCATGTTGGGTTGCAGAACAAAACCAGACAGTGATAGAGGTGCAGATGACAGACTCAATAATTCCTCTGTAGAACTGGATCAGCAGCTCCTTGGGCAGTTTGAGCTTCCTGAGTTAGTGCAGAAAGAACATTTGTTGTGCTTTTTTGATGATGTTTTTGACATTAGGTGTCCATTTTAGGTCATATGATATAGTAGAACCTAGAAATTTGAAGGTCTCCACTGTTGATACTGTGTTGTCTAGTCTTGTAAGAGGTGGTTTCTTCTAAAGTCTACCACCATTTCTACGGTTTTGAGTGTGTTCAGTTCCATATTGTTCCGGTTACACCATGAGACAAGTTGTATAACCTCCTGTCTGTATGCAGATTCATTGTTGTCTTGAATGAGACCAATCACTGTTGTGTCATCAGCAAACTTCAGTATTTTAACAGATGGATTGTTTGAGATGCAGTCATTGGGACATAGGGAGAAGAGAAGTGGAGATAGTACACAGCTTTGGGGGGCCCTTGTACTGATTGTACAGATATCGGATGTGATTCTGCCTAGCTTCACCTGCTGCTTCCTGTCTGTTAGAACAATGATACCCTGAAATTCCCAGGCCAGAAATGCCTCTATCTCCTTGGTTCAGGCAGGATCTTCTTGAGGAGAGGTCTCCACAGCCCCTCCCTCCCCTCTAAGACCTTTGCTGATCTTTTGCATAAAGCACCCAGAGAAACTGAGCAGCAGGGCTAAGTAACAGCAATCCAGAACTGCTGGAAATTTGCCAGTTGGGGAACATCTGTAGAAGCAAGAAGGAGATTTGAGTTTCAGATATAAGGTTATCATAGAAAATAGACAACACATTTCATTTGAAATAGAGCATAACTTTAATTTTACTTGATTGCTTATTGTACCCTATGACTATTATTAAGTGTTGCACCTGATGATTCTTGACTCTTGATGAATGTATTGAAGGATAATAAGAAATGTAGTCAAACATACTATAGCATTAAGTAGAGAGTTATTCTATAGGCATGTCTTATCTTGATGTTAGGCAGTTGTTTTCTTATATATGAAGAAGTATTTATCACACTATAGGTATTTCTTATCTTACTGTTGTAGAAAATATTTCTTTAACCTTTTACTTGTTGTAAAACAAGTAATAACACATGCCTGCAATCAGTTACATCCCTCATGATTGTCCCATCTAAATCAATCTGAATCCATCTGTTTTCCTTCATGGATATGTTTCACCCTACCATCCCCCCCCCCCTTGAGAATGGAACATACTTCCCTGGGAAGTAACTCCCTACATCTGGAGGAATATACACCTTTTGAAGTATGCTGTTAATAGCCTTCTTAAGTGGTCAATTGTGATCAATTAGCAGGACAATAAGAGAAAGGGACAATAAAAGATAAACAGTGCCAGAAGGACATTTGTCTTTTGCAGGAAAGATGTAAATCTAAGTTAGAGTGTTTTACAATGCAGTTACTCTACTTCTAAAGAATCTTAAAGGTATAAAAAGACTTACTTTTGTCTATATGCTTTTTAACCTTCCTCACATATCTGTCTTGTGTGTATGTGATAATAGGTCTTACCCTAACCTTGTTGATCAATTAAAGTTAGATTTTGTTCTTCAAAGCCTCTGCTTAAGTTCATTTTTGGCACATTGTGATCTTAAGTTATAGCCAAACTTTACAATATCTTTTCTTTTATGTACACCAAGAGCATTTCCACCAAGACAAATTCCTTGTGTATCCAATCACACTTGGCCAATAAAAGAATTCTATCCATCTATTCTATCTATCTTCTTTTAGTTTGATGACATCAAAAAGTGAGCCTTCTCTTGTTGGGGGTGCTTGTGATGGCCTGAGCACTTTGCCAGTGAAAATGGGCTGTTTTCAGCTGCGATGGACTTCTGCATCCCTCTGCCAGCAAAAACAGAGCTCAGGAGGGCTGCTTTCAGCCCTCGCAAGCTCTGTGTTTGCAGACAGAGGCACCACAGGCTGGTCCATCGTTGTTTCCAGGACATCCCCACAGGGCCAGATGTAAGCACCCCATGGGCCTAATTTGGTCCCCAGGCCCTAAGCTTGAGGCCCCTGTTCTACTCTTCTTCTTCCCTGCCACCTGTTGAAATGTCCTTGGTTCCCACAGGGAAACTCTTTGTACAAAACCCCAGCTAACTATTCCCCCCACCCTTTCCTTCTCTTGTGCCAACCCTGAAGCCATAAAAATGGCCCCAGCCATGTTCGCTTCAGGGTTGACACTACCCTCTAGGGCCATGATGGTGAACCTAAGGCACGTATGCCACAGGTGGCACACAGAGCCATTTGTGCTGGAAGGCAAGCCGCAGGCAAACTTACCTCACTATGCATGCATGCCTTACAGCTGATTTTTGGTCTGTTTGAAGGCCTTTTTTGGCTTCCCAAAGGCTTGAGGAAAGCCTTTGCAGGATGAAAAATAGCCCTGTTTCATCACTTCCAGTATTTCTGGAAATATAGGAAGTTGCAAAACAGGCCTATTTTTCAGCCTGCAAAGCCTGCAGAAGTTTTCCTCAAGTCTCTGGGGGGCTGAAAGAAGCCACAAATGGTCCAAAAATCAGCTGGGAGGCTCAGTGCAGGTAGGGGGGTGGCAGGGGATTGCGCACACATGTGTAGGAGGTGAGGGGGATGCACATTGCCTTCTGGGTGCAATTTTTGACACAGGAGCCCAAAAACATTAGCCACCACTGCTCTAGGGTAAAATCTGAATCATCCCCTCCTTCTGCAAGACCCTGAAGACCTGGTTCTGCTGGTTGGCCTGGGGAGCCAGTAGAGAGGGAGACCATGCTGAAGGGGGCTGCTGGACTAATTATCTGAACCCATCTCCACCCTTGCTCTCTGCTATCTATGCATCTTTTTGGTTGTATTGTTGTATTCTCCTTGTGTTCTTTTTCATTGTTTTATTATCTTACTTCTGTTCTGTTTACCCTCTTTTAAATTTCTTCTTTTTTATTATTGTAAGCCACCTAAAGTAGCTTCATAGTGGCAAATAAATTTATCAGATAAATAAATGACATTGTGACTTACAACCGAATCACTTAGTGGCAGCAATCCTGGTCCTAATTCCCATCCTAATCCAAGATGTTGGATAAGTATTTTGAAGGAAGACAAGATTCAATAAAATTTAATAAAAATATGTCTGGATGGAATGGAGTTCCAATTTTAAGAATATGTTCCATTCTACAATGCACTGTTTTCCAGTATTACTGAGCTTTGTAATGTTGCTACCACATTCAGAAAAAGTCATTTGTTTAATACATTTGCAGCAGTGAGGCCAGAGCTACACTCTCCACAGCCCAGCCACAGAGACTTGAGCTCCAGATGCTGAGCAAAGTTTGTGACAAGTCATTGTGGTGTCACCTCCATAAACATTTGTTTTAGGTCAACAGCAGATAATGTAAACACTCCTGTTCATACTGCTCAGGGGGTGAAATAGTTTAGTTGTTGACACTGATGCAGGCTAAGCTGCAAATCTATTTGAAATATGCTTGCACCAGACAGAGCCTAGGGGTCCACTAATCTCTGCACAAAGTTTAGATAAGCACCAGCTGCTGAGAGGAGCAAATTTAGAGAATAAACACCAGACTCTTTGATGGAAGGGCTTGTGGTTCTCTGCTCTTATCTAGAGAGGCTTGTTCAGGAGGAAAGGAAGCCTAACTACATTATGCATTGCAGGTGGGTTGCAACTCTCTAAATACTCTAATTCTTTTGGTTAGGAATTCAGCAAGTGCCTTAGAGGGAGGGAGGGGGGGAGGGGAGGGAGGGGAGGGAGACAGAGATAGATACAGGATAACAGGATTGGAAGGGAACTTGCAAGTCCTCTAGTCTAACCTTCTGCCCAAGGCAGGAAGCTGTCCAGTCTCTTCTTAAAAACCTCCAGTGATGGAGCACCCACAGCTTTTGAAGGCAAGTCTTTCACTGGTTAATTGTTCTCACAGTCAAGAAGTTTCTCCTTAGTTCTGTTTTTCTACTTGATTGGTTTCCATCCATTGCTTTTTATCTTGTCTTCTGGTGCTCTGGAAAATAGGTTGACCCCCTCCCTTCTTTGTAGCATCCCTTCAAATATTGGAACGCTCTAGTCCTTCTTCTCATTAGACATACCCAATTCCTCCAACTGTACTTGGTATGTTTTAGCCTTCAGCTCTTTGTTGCTCTTCTCTGCTATCTTTCCAGAGTCTCAACATCTTTTCTTATATTGTGGTGACCAGAACTGGATGCAGTATTCCAGGGCTGGCAAACTTATGGCCCGTAGACTGGATGCATCACACCCTGGCCTGCCTACACCCAGTTTGCAAAGGGGGGGGGGAGTCCTGATACATCACGTGATGCTGCCGTGATGACATGAGTTTGACACCTCTGAAGTATTTCAAGTGAGAGAGAAAGAGGGAGGGAAGGAGGGAGAGAGAGAGAGGGAGGGAGGGAGAGAGAGGGGGGGAAAGAGAGAGGGGGGGAGGCAGGGAGGGAGGGAGAGAGAAAGAGAGAGAGAGAGAGAGAGAGAGAGAGAGAGAGAGAGAGAGAGAGAGAGAGAGAGAGAGAGAGAGAGAGAGAGAGAGAGAGAATTTTAAGCATTATTTGCCTACAATATAAAACATAACTCTCCTTGCTGGAGCTATACTAGTGAGGAGTGTTGCTTGTTTTACTGACTCCTCTGTCTTTCATATGAGATTGATGACTTCACTGGACCAAAGGTTAATAATGTAGTTAGAGGAGATGAGCATTAAGCTCTGTTTCTTTTCTTGCCAATGCAAATAAGGTTAACCTGACAGAACTGAAAGCAGCTGAAGGGCCAATCATGGCCCTGGAAATAAATGCTCCAAGATCAGCCTAGCCTGGATCAAGGGCTTTTCCTGCTACACAAGTCTGGAAGGGGATCCTACAAGGCAACATCTGCTTCTGCCCATTCTAGCAGTGGTGGGATTCAAATTGTGTTACCACCAGTTCGGTGGGCATGGCTTGGTGAGCGTGGCTTGATGAGCATGCTTTGCCTAGCACCCAGCTGAAACCTGCAACGCCAATCAGCCGAGACGATAAAGAAGAGGAAAGCGTAGGGGCAAGTAGAAGAGCCAATTCTGGCTTTTCTCTTCTTTTTCCTCTCAGTTGACCCTTGGCTTTTTTTACTCCCAGTTCAGGCAAACCGGTTTGAACCGGTCACATACCACCACTGCTTTCTAGCCATTGGATGACTGAGAACAGGGCAATTGGGCCTAACTGAACTCATCCCAGAGTGTTTCACAATACAGACAATTCTTGACTTACAACAGTTCCTTTAGTGGATGTTCAAAGTTACAACAGCAGTGAAAAAAGGGACATCATGGTTTTTCACACTTACAACCATTGCAGACAAATTCAGATGCTTGGCAACTAACCCACCATTGAGCTCGAAATTGACATATGTGTAGCCATTTTATTTAGCCCTATATCCTAATCATATATTCCTTTTATTTCTTTCTCTTTGTTGGTAATGGTGGGAGGATTTCAGGCTGGCCACATTCCTAAGGTCGGAGGAATGGTTAGATAGTGAAGATTGTTTTGGGTAGGTGACTTTCCTTCCCGTGGGAACAGAAGCCATCCCTGCTGAGACCTGGAGGTGGAGATTGATGACACCAGGCAATGTTGATTTACTGCTGTTGGGGAATGTGACTTTTGGAGGCTGTTTCTACTTGCCAATATTATGCGGTGTAATTTGGAGGCTGTTTCTACTTGCCAATATTATGCGGTGTAATTCTGGTTTGTGTTAGATCTAGAATTACAACAGACTTTGCCAATTTGATGCTAACCTAAATAAACGAAATTTGTTTTAGAAGATGGACTTTGCTCATTTCTTTTTAAATGGTTTCATCGCTTGGAAACCTGACTCTCATCTGTATGATGGTTGCAGTGTCCAGGGGTCACGTGTTCCCCTTTTGTGATCTTCTGACAAGCAAAGTCAATAGAGAAGCCAGATTCACTAACAACCAGGTTACAAACTAATCAACTGCAGTGATTCACTTAACAATGGTGGCAAGAAAGGTCATAAAATGGGACAAAACTCACTTAACAAATATCTCACTGAACAACAGAAATGTTGGGCTTAATTATGGTCATAAGCCGAGGACTACCTGTACTCGAGATGACAAAAGGACTGCAAGCTTCCTTTGCAGAAATCTGTATTCCCATAGCATTTTTCCTTTAAAAAACCCAATACAGGTGATCCTTGACTTACAGACGTTCATTTGTGACCATTCAGAATTACAACAGCACTGGAAAAAGTGACTTTCATTTCACACAACCATTGCAGCATCCCCATAGTCATGTGATCAAAATTCAGAATTCAAATGCTTGGCAACTGATTCCTATTTATGACGGTCGCTGTGCCCCAGGGTCACATGATCCCCTTTTGCAATCTTCTGACAAGCAAAGTCAATAGGGAAGCCAGATTCACTTAACAACTCTTTTAGTAACTTAACAACTGCAGTGACTCACTTAACAACTGTGGCAAGAAAGGTCATAAAATGGGACAAAACTCACTTAACAACTGTCTTCCTTAGCAATCAAAAATTTGGGCTCAATTGTGGTTGCAAGTTGAGGGCTACTTGTACTTCTCCGTGAACAAAACTTGTCCACTGGAAGGACTTCCGGTTTCAGCTTCTTCAGTGAGAGACCGAAACCTTGCCTCTGCGAGGCTTCAATCCATGCTCACCGCTGGAGCACCCCAAGCCAGCTGGTTTTGGGGCTAAGCCACCCCGTAGAGGTGGTGAAGAGGGGGGAGACTGCTAGCAGGGTTGAGGAGAGCCGCATCTCTCTTCCCCAGCTGGCCATTACTCCCTTTCCCGAAGGCGGTTGCAGCGGTGATCAGAAATGGCCACCACAAAGAAGGACTCAACTGGAAAAGAATGTGCAGGAGGAAGATAAGAAGAGAAAGTTTTGGTTGACCGGGTCAAACAGCAAAAGCAACAAATAAGGTACCCTGGAATTGAAACTGTTAAAAAACAATAACATTGTTCCCTAAGAAGATTTTTAAGCTGCGAAGGAGAGACAAAAGGGAAAAGATTTGGCTCTGAGACTAAAGCCCCTGTCACACTGCACCAATGGATGCAAAGAGGATGTAAAAGGGACAAAAAAGCTTTCCATCCGTTGGTTAATGCGATGTACTCACTGCCTCCGTTTTGCTTCCTCTCTATCCGTCCAGCATCCGTTTATGGACGCTTCATCCGCTCAGAAAGTTTTGAGCTGCTCAAAACTTTTGCGCGGAAAATGTATCCAATTCGTCCGTTCTGCATCTGCTACGCATCCGCTATGCATCCGTTCTGCATCCGTTATGCATCCGCTATATCCGCTAGGCATCCGCTACACATCCACGCAACTCGCATCCGCTCGGATGCAGGGAGGAAGCGGAACGGACGCAGAACAGATGAAGAACGGATGCCTAGCGGATGCAGCACGGAAACAAAGCATGTAAAACGGAAAAAATGTTCACAGAGGGGACCTATCTCGGATATTATGGATGTCTAGAGGATGCCTAGAGGATGCCTAGAGGATGCAAAGGGACACCTATACTGCCTATAAAAAGGGGGAGCAACACATCTGGATCTCACTTTCAGAACAGCAGCCCTGCGGTGCAGACCTCTGCAGCCTTCATCTGACTCTTCCTCTTCCACAGCATCCAGTCATGTCCACCGTGGATCATAACAAAGTCCTTTTGGCAGCCACCATCCTTCTGCAACAGTGCGAAGCCATCTACAGGCTCTGTGAACTCCACTACGGGAAGAAAAAGAGGTGGCCAAGAAGCATCTGGGTACGAAGATGGTTCGCCAGAAGAGCAGAGGACGGACTGTACAACAAGCTGATGGTGGAGCTGAGGAACGAAGACCCTCATGCATTCCAGAACTTCATGAAGATGCCTCCAGCCATGTTTGACGAAGTTGTGCAGCGGCTGACACCCAGGTTGACCAAGGCAAACACCAACTTCCGGCCCAGCCTGGAACCTGGGCTCAAGGTGGCACTCACTCTGCGCCACCTGGCCTCAGGGACCATCTACAGCAGCATGCAGTACGGATGGAGGGTGCCACACAACACCATCAGCATTGTGGTCAGAGAAGTGGTGCAGGCCATCATCAAAGAATACAAGGAGGAGCTCCTCCAGTGCCCCTCCACTGAAGAAGGATGGAAGAAAGTTGCAGCGCAGTGGTATCAGAGGTGGAACTTCCCACACACCGTTGGAGCCATCGATGGCAAACACGTGGCCTGCAAAGTGCCAGCCAACTCAGGGTCCACTTATTTAAACTACAAGGGCTTCTTCAGCATCATCCTCTTCGCCATGGTCGATGCTGACTACAAATTCATGTACATAGATGCTTCAGGCAACAGGTCAGCTTCAGATGCCCAGGTATACAATGCAAGTAACCTCAAGGGTAGGCTGGAACGCAACCTCATCGTGGACTTCCCAGATCCAGACCCCCTGCCCAACGACACGCAAGATGTGTCCAACTTCATTGTGGGGGATGACGCCTTCTCCCTCACAACCTACCTCATGAAGCCCTACACCTCCAGACTCCTCACCCATGAAGAGAGGATCTTCAACTACAGGCTGTTCAGGGCAAGGCGGGTGGTGGAGAATGCCTTTGGCATCCTGGCCAACAGGTTCCAGGTACCGTGAGGAGGACTCGTGGACCACCAACAAGGCAATGGGGACATGGAGCCTGGGGAATGGAGGCAAGGGCGAAACCTGATAGACACTGAGGATGTGCAAGGCCCCAACAGAGCCTCACGTGAAGGGAAGAAGCAGCGCAACCTCCTGAGACACTGGTGCAACTCCCCAGCTGGAACGGTGGAGTGGCAAGACAGGATGATAGATGATTAATGGATGCTTCCTTGAGGCTGTCTCATCACACGGATGAGATTGGGCCATGTATGTTGGGTGGGCCTACAATGAACAGGGCATTTAATAAAGAGTTGTGTTTATATTGACATGTGTGGATGATTGATTACATTATTATTGATAAAAAAGGGCCATAGGTGTGGCACCTGGGAGGGTGGACCATACAGTCCCACTATGCTTGTACTGGAGGTTTATCTATCCCACAGCTATTACTCATCCCAAAGATATCCCTGCCCATCCCACAGGTATCCCTGCCCATCCCAAAGATATCCCTGCCCATCCCACAGGTATTCCTGCCCATCCCACAGGTATCCCTGCCCATCCCACTGCTATCTTAACCCATCCCACAAGCATGCAAAGGCTTAAACCATTTCTAAAAGTTTCCACCAAGACTTTATTAAAAAAAAGAAATGAAGCAAGTGTATGAATCAAAAATAGACTTTATTAACAACAAGCTATAAAACAAAAATGAATCTCTGGCACTCCTCTTGGTCGCTCAGTCTCATGGGTGAAGGATCCAGGTGCTGTGGAGGTGGCTGGTGCTGGAGTGCTTGTCATCAGCTCCTCCAGAAGCAGAAGCAGCAGAAGCCCCAGCCCCAGAAGAGCGAGCCCGTGCTGCAGAAGCCCCAGCAGAACCAGAGTGAGGGCCAGGGGGTGGGATGGTAGCCCTGTCCCTCTTGCCAGGGCTGGCAGCAGATGGCTGAGGCTTGCTGTGCTTCCGCATGGTTGTGGGGTTGCTGGCTGGCAGGGAGGCTGGCAGGAACCAAGGCTGGCAGGAAGGCTGGCAGGAAGGCTGGCACCAAGGCTGGCAGGCAGGCTGGCAGGGAGGCAGGCACCAAGGCTGGCAGGAAGGCTGGCAGGCAGGCAGGCACCAAGACTGGCAGGCAGACTGGCTGGCAGCAAGGCTGGCAGGCAGGCAGACAGCAAGGCTGGCAGGGAGGCTGGCAGCGAGGCTGGCAGCAAGTCTTGCAGGCAGACATGCAGGCAGGGCAGGCAAGGCAGTCAATCCGTCCGGCAGCAGGTCTTTCCTCTGAATGGCGACCTGCTTCTGAGCTGCTTCCATTATATCCGCGGGGCTGACGCAATACATCCTCCCCGCATGCACAATTAACGCTTGGCATCCACTAGGCTTCCGCTGTGCATCCGCTTCATCCGTTCGGCGTCCACTCTGCATCCGCTGTATCCGTTCCGCGTCCACTTTGCTGAGGTCCCCCGGAAGCCTAGTGGATGTGCCATCCACTCCCATCTGCTTCCATCTGCTGGGCTTCCATTCCGCATCCACTTTCCATCCGCCCTGCGTCCTCCCCCCGTCCGTGTTATCCGCTCCGGTTATGCAAATTTTTGCCCCTTCTGAGAGCGGATAACAATGGATGTAACATTTTTCTCGTCCGTTGTTAACGTTTTGCATCCGTTGGCCAGTGTGACAGGGCCTTTAAGCAGAGACTTAAGCAAGAAATTGGAAAAAAATCCACTTTGACATCAATAGGCATTTAATGCTGAAAATAAAAAGTCAAAGGGATGATAAAGATTTCTGGATAATTAAAAGCTTTTGAAAACAGGAAAGGAGAGAAAAAGAATAAAAGGGTGGGATCTGGAAGGGAGGAGACTGCCTGGAATTAAAAAAGAACTTACAGCAAAATCTCAACAAGATTTCCAAAAGATACATTCTAACTGAAAGATCGCAACAAAAACCCCAGGAAGAGAAAGTCAAAAAAGAAATAAGAAGATATAACTCGGGACTATCTAAATTACTTGATGATTTCTGGATTCTTGGTTATTGTTTTGAATGACTAAAATCAATCGGGTGGCTGTTTAAAACTGTTTAAAATGGCTCCACTTTTAGAAGAACTGAAAATGGAACTTTAAAAGTACAAAGAAGATGCACAAGAAGGGAGAGGCTCTTTCGGCTTCGTTTTTCAATTCTTAGAAATGGAGATTTGGAACTATGAGAAACAACAAGAAACGTCTGCAAAACAAGAAGACTGGGACAAATAAGAAGCCATCTTTTATGAACAAGTAATCTTAGAAGGGGGGAAAGAGAATGGAAAGTTTAAGTTTGGGAAAAACAACTCCAAAAAAAATAGAGTGAAAAATAAGTATAAAATCAGAAAACAACAGAAGAGGGAAATGCAGAAGAGAGAATTAGAACTAGAGAGACAAGGGGGTAAAAAGGGGAGGGAGAAGAAGAGAGGGAAGGAGGAAAGGAAAAGAAGTTATAAAAGACAGAAACAAGATATGAAGAAACAGGGCCAATTTAGAGATAATGGGTGAAAACTTAATGGAAAAAGGGATTTTGCAAAGGTAGTTAAGATAGTATGGATATATTATTATGTTTTGTCCATGAAAGGAGGGGGAGAAAATTGGAAAAATGAGAAAATACCATTGCAGGAGGAAATTACCAAGAAAATACTGGAATGTGCTGAAATGAGTAGATTGACATTTGAAATTAGAGAACAAGAGGATAAACAATTTTACAAAATTTGGGACCTTTTCTATCAATGGCTAGATAACAAAATATAGTAATAGAACATGTAGAATTATAGAAAATAATGAATATATAAAGATGTATTTTTTTATTATTATTATTACATATATAAAATGTTTTTAGGATAGATTTGGAAGGACTATATGAATTGTTATAAAATAAACTAAGTAAAGTATAGCTATCTCGCAAAGTATGAATGAACAAAATTATAGTCAAATGATTGATTAATAATAATACTAGGATATTCAATTTCTGATAATATGAGTTATTATGTAATGTAACTGTAATTGACACTATGAAATCGATGCACAAAAAATTTGTAAACCAACTGACACACTGTACACTTATGGAAGAAAGTTGGATGTTTTTATGTTTTGTTTGTTTTTGTTTGTCCTTAAAAATCAAAAAAACTTAATCAAAAAAAAAAGATAGTATGGGTATATTAGAAGCAGAAATAATTTTAGAAAATATGAAACAATGTATGATTAAAATGTCTGATAAAATAGCTACTGTAATTCAGTGGAATGCTTGTCAATAAATAAATGTAACAAAAGGTATATTTAATGATTTATAAAACATATGTGAAGAGAAATAACGGAACAATTAATTATGGAGATTATATGTGTTTTTAAGGAAGTATGATATTTAATTGAAAAGTGTAAAAGATTTTAATATTTTAATGATTATTAATGATAGAACTGAACTGGAATGGAATGAGGGTTTATAATTACGTATATCCTAAAGTAATTCGTTGTCATGATTTGAACCCACAGCACAAGGGTCTTGCTGAGAAGGCTCTGCAAGCCTACATTTTCAAAAGTCTCAAGTGTCAGATGCTGCCAAGGGCTTGCTCTTCCTTCACATGAAAATTCAGCATTCTCCCAGGTGGACTCCATTCCCTTTTGTAGATTAAAGAGAGCAAACTGAAGAGTGATGTGTTTAGACAGCAGGACCCCCAATTCTCTTCCCTTTCTCTCAAAATGCCCTAGAATTTTCAATTCAATGTGTGGAGTATGAAGGATGTGTGTTTGTGTTTATTTTCATGGTCATGATGTGCACTGAAGATGGTGTTTGTGATGACTCAGAATGTAACACAAACATAACAAAATGCAAAACGTAAATAAATGTCCTTTAATGCCTCCAACTTGGCCCACTGATCAATAATTCTCAGTTGGAGATAAAACGTACTCAAAAATAGTCTTCAAAAGAAAGCAATACAGACCAAACTTAATGAGGAGATAGAGGTGAAATAAAAAACCAAACAAACTACAATGATGAAATTTCCACAACAGACCAAGATAAGTAATTACCAAATTCAAGGAGATAACAAGGCACAATCTGTTGGAAGGATGCCAACCAAGATAACTTCAGCCCAAAATAACACATGCTTTGCCTCTGGCAATGATGTATTTTAACCATCTCTCTTATATACTATTCTCCCCAGCTGTAACCAATGAAGAGGATCATGGCCGCTTCCTCTAGCGTAAGCCAAGTTGTTGCCTTCTCCTTTCCTCCCTGTGTGTCTTAGGATGAAGAGGGGATGGGGCTGGGTCCTCTGACTGCCCAGCCGGCCTCTGCCCTTCCCCAGCCTCCTCCACAACCTCCGGAGCCACACCTCCAATCCCTGTCAGCTGTTCCTCCTCTTACTCAGAGTCCGACTCTACCTAGGGCATGACAGTGTTTGATTTTGTTGTACAAGATGCAATGACAATAAAGTAAACTAACTAATTAACTAACTGTCTAGAAATTGTTCTCGGCAACCCAGACATGCTGGCCTGGCCTTGCAAAGCATCATCTTCTGCAACAAGCATAAGAGGCACAACTAACAAGTCTTACAGTTGCCTCTGCTTTAAGAGAAGCCACAAAAACCAAATACAGTATTTTGGTGATTGTGGAAGAAAGAGGATGGAAGGACTTACTGTTCTCCCATGCTCTCTTTACCCATACAAGATCTGTATGGATCTGGAACAAGGCCATTTTCAACATAAATAGCTTTATAATTAACAGAAATTGATCAAGAGGATAAAATGGGATATTTTCTACATGAGACAGATGTGATACCATCCAATCCTCAAAGAATTAATATATATTTCATATGAAAGTTTATTATCTCCCAACGTATTAAAAGTTTAATTCAGGGGTAGAAACATCTCAGTGTTTTGGTGGCAGTAAATGAGGCCGAGGAAAATGTATTACCAATTAGTGATGGAAGACTAATTGCCTGGGCTTCTTCTCTCCCCCATCTGGAGGTGTTAATTTGCTTGAAGTATAGAGAAAAATGACTCCAGAATTAAAGTCCAATATCTAGGATGACTTTTATGCAGAAAAGTTCACCAACTCTAGATGCCTTTGGATTCCTTAATTTATTACTGCAACAGAGACCTTGGGTGCTGAGACCTGAGTGCTGCGCCAGGGAGCTGAGCTTTCATTACTTGCTCCAGCTCCTGCCCACCTTACAGTTCGAAAGCATGTAAATACAAGTAGATAAATAGGTACCGCTTCAGTGAGAAAGTAACAGCATCCCGTGAACCTCAGAGAATAGTCATGCTGGCCACATGACCACAGAAATGTCTTCGGACAACATTAGCTCCAGTGGTAGGATTCAAAAGGTTTTACCACCAGTTCGGTGGATGTGGCTTAGTGGGCACACTTTGCATGTGCGCACACCAAACATGCACTTTGCGCAGGCGCAGAGGCGATCCAACTCACCTCTTGCAAGCCTGCACTCTCCTGGTCGCTTCAGCAGCTGCCACACAGCACTCAGCTGAGCCATGCAAAGCAGCTGCGCTTCAAAAGCAGGGGATAAAGGTGAGTATGGGAGCCCAGGTGGGCAGGTGGGCCCAACAGCAGAGAAGCGGAGAGAACTGTTTTGGTCTCCGCTGATCATCGCCACTAGTTGCTCAGCAGAACTGGGCTAAACCAGTAGAATACCACCAGTGATTAGCTCCTTCAACTAAGAAACAGAGATGAGTAATGAGAGAGAGAGAGAGAGAGAGAGAGAGAGAGAGAGAGAGAGAGAGAG